>JASPKZ010001195.1:600000-937500 GCA_030220185.1 Diploptera punctata
TTTTATATTCTTCCATTAATTTATTTATCATATATTTCATATCATCTTCATCCCCTGCAAAAATTATTTGATCATCTGCAAACAACAATTCTCTGTTTTCTACTGTCAAAAAAAAAAATTCCACTGATACTCATATCATCCATTTAGTTTCATTTTATCTGTCCCTTTGATTGTTCAACAAGCCTGGTTAGGCTGCGATCTTTATATATCACAGACCTTCAATAATAGGAGCTCTATCTTATTCCTCGACCGGGTATTCTGCCAGATACACTACGTGGTTTACTATACTCATAATCCAGTATATAGGAGTATGGAAAGGTATGGGATGTTTTGGACTTTAATTAAGGAAAAGATGAATTAAGAATGAGCATTATTAATTATATTATTTTTAGTCTGATCATCTTACCTCAATATTAATGTTGATTTGTTCTTGAACATGTTTCAAAACAATTCTGTTTTATCGTCAGCTTGTCCAGACTGGTTTTATTTATGTTGCATTATGTTGCACAACCTGGATGTCGATGTCAGTTCCATCCTGTGGTTGGCCAAAGAACCTCCAAACAAGGTCACGGCTCCATCGGTATATCAACATTCATAACTCTGTTTTTGTTCTTCTGAATATAATTTTTTTCCCCAAATATATTCATCATCATAGCACATTCACGAATTTAGGCCATTTGTTGATGTTTTGGCCTCAAGAGAAACACCATCCAAAAGTCTTTTGAGTGGACGTCCTGGTCTTCTTCTTCCTGCAGGTTGATATCTTAACATTTGTTGGGTATTCTGTGATCTTCCATTCGATGAACATGTTGTATCCATCTTGACTTATAATCAGAAATTTTGTTTTCTAAAGATTCCATGTGTAATTCTTCTAAGATGTCTTCATTTTTTTGTGATCTAGTAGTGTGTATCCTGCAGTCCTCCGAAGATATCTCATTTCAGCAGATCTAAGTCTCTGTATATCCTTCTGTTTCAACGTCCATACTTCGCTACCATACAAAAGAGTTGGAAGAGCCAGTGTTTTATACACTTTTAATCTTGAATGCTTTTGGACTAACTGTGGCTTGAAGATAGAATTTATTAACCCTAAAATTCTTAAAAATTTAGATATTTTTGCATTTACATCGTTTTCTTCTTCATATGAGATATTGCATCCTAGATATGTAAAATTATTCACCTGCTCCAAAATTTTATTGTCCAGTACAATTTTACTTCTGACAGGATCTACACCTTGAAATGCCATAATTTTTGTTTTTTCTGTAGATATCTTCAAACCATATTCTTCTGTAATTTTGTTAAGTTCATACAGACCTTTCTGTAGATTATCTTCGGAATTTGCTATTATTATTTGGTTGTCTGCAAACAGTATGGTGTTGTTGTTGTTGTTTTCTAATGGCGAGATTTGACGCTTAAGTCATTTTCTCTCTGGCTTCCCAGACTAGAAGGTGGTGTTTGTCCATGATCAGGTCCAGGTCTTTGCATATGACACATCTGTCGGATTGGAAAACATTTATTCTGTGGAGGTGGTTAGCCAGGCAGTCGTGTCCTGACATCAGTCTGAATTTTGCTACTGCTTCTTTGCGGCCTTTATATTTTATTTCTGTGTATAGCTCATCAATTTTTTCCCATGATTTCCCTCTGGCTGTTGCAATGTTTTCTTTCATGTTTTCCATTTGGAATGCTTTCTTAATTTCTTCGATCTTTCTGTGGAGGTTCGAATTGGGGTGGGTTGTTATCTGTATTTTGGTACCCTTTTTAGCAAGTCCATCAGCTATTTCATTGCCAACTATTCCGATGTGCGAGGATATCCACTGGAAGGCTATTAACTTATTTTGGTTGTTGAGGTATTTCAAAAGTTTACGGCATTCCAAGATGGTTTCATTTTCTGGTGTTTGGTTGGAGGTTATTGCTTGTATAGTGGCCTTAGAGTCTGCCAGAATAACAGCTTTTGTAAACATTTTTGTTCGGAAAAGGAGGTTGTGGAGTGCTACTTCTATGGCCTTTACTTCACCATCGAAGGCTGTATTGTTTGTGCCTACTGCAACATATTGACTAAACAGATGGGAGTAGATTCCTGCACCAGCATTTTCACTCTTGGTTTTGGAGCCATCAGTGAAGACTCTTAGCCACTCTGGTTCTGGGAACTTTGTACTAATAGTTTCTAAGGTCATTTGTTTGGCTATTGATGGGTTTGTATCATTTTTCTTTATTATTTCGTCTATTGAGAGGGTTACATTGTACAGTTGGTAATCTAATGGGCTTGGTATATTGAGGTGTTGGTTCAGTTTTGGCATCTAATTTATGTTTTTGGAATAGATTACTAGTTTTGTGGAGAAAGGAAGGTTGTGTGATTAAGATCTGGGGTGTTGTGGCTTTGAGGTTGGATTGCTTTTGGTAGCGCTGCTAATTTTGTGTGCATGATGCAGGATTTCTTTTCTATCTCATTTTTAATTGAGGGGTTGCCTGTGAACATTCTCATAGTTGCAGTGTTAGTTGATTTTACTGCTCCAGTGACTAACCTTAGCATTCGTTCTGGATTATTTCTAGTTTATTCATTGTGGTGTCTTTAGCTGTTACTATTGTTTCTGCTCCATAGGTTATAATTGGTTTCATGTAGATTTTATATGTTTTGTTTAGGGTGTCCAATGAGCTCCCCCATTTCTTTCCAGCTAATCTCTTCAGTATGTATGAGTTTTTGTTCGCTTTTTCTTCGATCTTGTTGACATGATGCTCCCAGTTTAGTTTATTATCTAGATGGACTCCTAAGTATTTTGTGCAATTGGATTTGGTTATCGGGCTATTGTTGATTGGTATGTTGAAGGATTCACTTGTGTGTTAGTGAGAAGTACTGGTAAAATGTTTTTGACATGCTGATTTCCATGTTGTTAATTGTGCACCAGTGTTGTAGCCTTTTTATGGCGTTGTCCATATACTTCTGCAGCTGTTCTTTGTGGTTTCTGGCTGAATTGTTGGCCTTCGTCCATATGACTAAATCATCTGCAAATAGTGCACATTTGATGTGCTGATTAGTTTTGATTTCCTTAGGGAGGTCATTGATGTAACTATTGAAGAGGGTGGTGCTTGAGACAGCGCCTTGTGGCAGTCATGTTTTGGTTTGGACGTAATTTGATTGGAGGTTGTTATTCTTGGAAGCTATCCATCTTTGTGTTACAAAGGATTTAATCCAGTGTAACATATGGCCTGTTATTCCCATTTTTTGTAGCTTCCAAATAAGGTTGGTGCGCCACACTTTGTCATAGGCTGCTTGTAGGTCTACAAATACTGCTAGGACACTCTCTCTTCTGTTGAAGGCATCCTTGATCTCCTGGGTGAATTTAACCAATTGGTGACTTGTTGAAAGTTTTGGTCTAAAACCTGCCTGTTCTGGAGTCAGAAGGTGTTGTGTTTCCAGATACCAATTTAATCTAGCCATAACCATTCTTTCCATTATCTTGGCTAGTACGGATGTTAAAGATATTGGGCGGTAGCTATTTATGTCTTCTGCTGGTTTATTAGGTTTTTGAATAGGTATTACAATGGCTTTTTTCCATTCTGCTGGTATGCTATACTGTTGTTGCCAAACATTGTTGTAGAAGTTGAGTAGTCTTCTTTTCATTGAAGGTCCCAGATGTGTTATAAATTCTGGAAATATTCTGTCTGGTCCGGCTTGTTTTCCTATTTTGGTCTTGTTTATTGCCTCTTCCAGCTCTTGTATAGAGAACTTTTTATTAAATATGTCATGTGGTTTCGTGTGATTGTTTAGGTTGCTCTTGGCAATTTTCATTTTGATTGCTTTTTGGTTGTCCTTTGCATATTTGTTGAGTTTGTGTTCGTTGGCATAGTGGTGGTTAAATTTATTTGCAATTATTTTATCATCGGTAATAGGCTTATTTTCTATTTTTATTGGGGGTTTGTTTCGGTTAGCATTATTATTGTTAACTTTTTTGATAAAAGTGTATACTGATCTACCTTTTGGTGCAAACCCCTGCTTTGCTTATAAAGTTGTGGAAGCTAGTTCTTTTTTGCTTAAAAATTTCTCTTTTGAGAATGGCACTTTGTTTTCTCCAGTGTTGTACGTCTTGTGGATTTTTTGTTCTTTCAGCCGTTTTTTTTTAATCTGTTTCTTTCTATTTTTATTGCCTGAAGTTGTGTGTTCCAAAAGGGTTTGTATCTTTTAATCCTCCCCCTTGGTATGTTAGTCTTTGCTCGGTGTAGTATTATGTTGGTTATGTTTCTTAGTTCATCTTTTGGTTTTGTTTTGATTTTTGATTGTTTGGTGTCTGCTTCTGTTTCTATTGTGTACTTATTCCAATTTGCTTTTTTGAAGTTCCATGTGATTCTGGTTTGTCTGGGTGCAAAGGTGTGTGTCCATTTGATCTTTGTGATGACTGCTCTAGCTCCGTCCCCATATCTTCTACTGTGCGAGTTGCAACATTTGAAAGATTTGATGAAATAATGGATAGGTCAGGATTTGTTCCGTGTCCATTATAATGGAGGTATGTTGGTGGATCTTGTTGTTTGTATAGTATTTCTACAGAGTTGGATGCTAGAAATTCTTCTACGGCTTTACCTGATGCGTTTTTGTAAGTATAGCCCCAATTTGGGGGAGCTGCATTGAAGTCTCCCACTATTACAGTGTTATTACGTGTGAGGTCTAATATATGTAGATTCAAATGTTTGTTATTAGGAGGACTGTATATTCCATAGATGTTAGTGTGGTAATTGTTTCCATACTTCAATTTCTATGATTTCAGATGTATCATACTCATTCATTTGCTTGATAATTACAAAATTTGTGGTGAGGGTTGTTTTACTCCCTACTAGGATTCCACTGGCTATTTGTCTGGATTTATATAAGATATGTTGGTTGTATCCAGGTGTGTTGATAAATTGTTCATTTTGTGGGCTAATATTAGCTTCATTAATTATAAAAATATCTATGTCTTGGACTACTGCTTCATTAATCAATTCTGATACTTTTGCAGTAGATAATCCTCCTGCATTCCACTGGAGGATGTTGAGTGTAGTTCTTTCTTTTGCTCTAATAAGAGCAGTTTTTCTTTTGTACTGGTGCTTCTTGCGCCTATAATTGTTGTTCATTTTGCAGCAAAATATCAAAATATGCTCCCAGGGGACACCGCATGGAGGCGAACAACCTTGTCCCCCTCCAGTATGGTGTTTAATTTTCTATTTTCTGATATTCTTATTCCAAATTTATATTTTTTGTTCCAGCAACATATTACTTCATTGATATAAATTGCAAAGAGTGTCGGGGATAGGGGGCAGCCTTGTCTCACACCACGATTTATAATTCCTTCTTCAGAAAATCTGTTATTTAATTTAATCTTTATGGTGTTGTCTTTGTAAATATTTTGTATGTTCTGCCGAAGTAAATTTGGTATATTTCTGTCTTCCAATATATTTAAGAGTTTTGATCTCTTGACTGTGTCGCCAAATATATTCAGAAGTACAAAAACAGAGTTATGAATTTTGATATACCGATGGAGCGTGATCTTGTTTGGAGGTTCTTTGGCCAACCACAGGATGGAGCTGACATCAACATCCAGGTTGTGCAACATAATGCAACATAAATAAGACCAGTCTGGACAAGCTGACGATAAAACAGAATTGTTTTGAAACATGTTCAAGAACAAATCAACATTAATATTGAGGTAAGATGATCAGACTAATTGTCGATAAAAAATTAAGTACATACATCGTTACTTTTCGACATATTCATCTTGAAGACTGCAGTATGTCTTATCTATGGACGAGCTTTCCAATCCCCTCTGCACAGAATTTTGTTGCCAATGAGTTGAGATGAGCATTAGGCTCGTATCTCTGAACGCATTCATGCATGAAAGATGTACTCAGGTATGAACATTTGAGTAAACCTTATCCAAAGATGTTTTCCATACTCAGGAATCTGTTCATGTGATAATAATTGCCAATTTGAGTGGAAATTCCTTAAGTCAACAGTTTATCTGCCTTTGCACATTCAAGCGTGAAATTGTGACTCACTTGCCATAATATGACTGCTTCAATGTATATTTTTTTCTTAATGTCGTAAAATATGTGTGTCAAATTTATGTCATTATTGTCTGTTACAACTTATATGTCTCTTATTTTAAATAAATGATTTGGTAATATTGTATGTTTCTTGAAATATTATCGTAAACATTTTGAGGTTAGGCCTAATAATACATACGAAACTTGGTTAAAAAATGATCTTTAATTAAATGAATTAACGATTTTTCTATTATTTCGTATGTATTAATTAAATAAAAATAAAACGTAAAAATCAAATAAAACTATGTTTTATTTTTATTTAATTAATAAATATGGATTTTCATCAAGTAAACACCAACTCAATTGATTATTTCGTATGTAATTATACCGGGCTTCCAATATAAACCCGGACCGGCCTCACGGGGTTTCACCCGTCAGGCAATGCTCTCTCCTCGTCCGCATTTCACTCTGCCAGCCACTCGTCCTTGAACTAGTCAGTTTACTATCGTTCGACAAGATGAGACGTCAGCTGACATTAGAGCAGTGCATTTATGTGTGTAAATGTTATTATAAATACGAATCAGCTCGTCGCATTCGCGAGGAATTTATTCGGAACTTCCCTGGACAATTACCTCCTTCCAGATCGACAATCCACGATCTTGTGACTAAATTTGAGACCACTGGTTGAGTACAAAATAAGAAACACACGCAAAGGCGTACGGTTCTCACAGAAGAAAAATTAGACGAAATTGGCAAAAATTTGGAACGTTCACCACAAAAATCATTACCGAAATTAGCACAACAAGTTGGGATTTCCCTCGCTCCCCAGATCTAACAGTGTGTGATTTTTATTTGTGGGGTAGCCTGAAAGACAAAGTGTACAAAACAAATCTGCACACATTGGAAGAACTGAAGAACAACATAAGAAATGAAATCAGAAACTTGACAGTGCCCGAACTACAGCGTGTCAATCTAAATGTGTTTACTCGGTATAATGCCTGTTTAACTGCGGGAGGACAACATTTCCAGCATTTCCTATAAGGTAAGAAACAGTTCAAGGACGAGTGGCAGGCAGGGTGAATTGCAGGAGGAAGAGACAGCACTGCGTGCCGGGTGAAACTCCGTAAGGCCGGTCTGGTTTTATATTGGAAGCTCGTTAGTAAGTTACACATGAGTTTAAGCCTTATTGGCATTTTTGTTTGTTAAATAATTAAAAATGAAGTACATAACAGCATTTAACTTAGGTTTTAATGGGTGATAATACAAATATTTAATATTTTTTCATCAAAATACATAGGTATCAAACTGTAGTCTATAAACTAACAATTTTGCTCATCATTATAACGAAATTTATTTATAATGAGGATGGTACTCTTTGGTGATAATTTAATATATTTAAGAAATTTTACGAGAAATTAGTTTATGCCTATTTTTCAATTTTTTAGAGGCTTTCATAATATGTGTGTACATTTTGCAAAATGATCTATGGCAATTATAATTTTTCTTCAGCAGACATAAAAATCTTTGGAAATATTGCATTTACATAACACTGGGTTAATATCCCTATCAAACAACAGTACAGTATATTTTGAAGAGAAACATTTTTGCCTAGACTAAGACTCGAACCTGGGACCTTTGGCTTGCCGGGCCAAATGCTCTACCAACTGAGCTACTGAGACGAGTTGCGATCTAGACGCAAATTTTTCTCTTATATACGATGTAATTCCCTCGCGCCAAATGCTAGGCGAAAATTTTTCTCTTCAAATATAATTTATCCTTCAGTGAGAAGTGTTAAATTAATAATAAGAACATCAACAGTACAGTATATTTGCTCATACAATTAATCCAGATATTTGGTATCTACTTAATCTCCAATTCCATGGCATGAGAGGTCTGCTGGCTTCACATCCACATGTGTCAATCACAGAGGTGGATGATCATCTAGCCAATATTAGGGTGAGATGTAGTCAGCATATCAGATCCCCAGTCATTATAGCTGCTACTTATTGTAGCTACCCAAATTCCAACCATGTTGTGTGGGTACTGGTCTCATATTGGTGAAAGATAATTGAAAAAAAAATTCTGCTCTCAATGCATGTGTTAAACTGCTTTGGCTATAAGCAGAACTACCCACTTAATCTTATCAATATACGAGGGGCATACTGTTAAAATTCAAATTTCAACAACATAACAAAAACGACCGCAGGATCGTAATCTACAGACTTTATACCACAACACTGTCATGTTGTGGCATCATAGCTTCTACCATGTGATCACATGCAGTGTTTCCAAAATGGCAGACATCAGTGTTTCGTTCCGACAGCATGCTGTCATTGAATTCCTTGCTAAAGAGGAACAATCTGCTGTTGACATTCACCCAAGACTTCAATATGCATACAGAGATGCCTGCATGGGTGTCAACAGTGTTAGGAGATGGGTGAAACATTTTAAAGATGGGAACACGAGTATCAAAGATGAGCCTCTTAGCAGTCGCCCACACTCTGCCTCCATGGAACACAATAAGGAAAGAGTTGATGCACTCATTAGGGACGACAGGCGTATCACAGTAAATTTAATCGCTACAAAACTTGCAGTAGGACACAGTGCAGTGCAAGAAATGATTCACAGCTTATGTTACTGAAAAGTTAGTGCCCGTTAGGTTCCACGTTTATTGAATGAAGACCACAAACTTCAGAGAAGAACCATCACCCATAACCTTCTTCATAGATTTCGAAATGAAGGTGACGATTTTTTGATGAGTATTGAGACAGGTGACGAAAGCTGGTTTCATCGCTACGAGCCTGAAACAAAACGCCAGAGTATGGAATGACACCACTTGAATTTGCCATCAATGAAAGAAGCAAAGTGCAATCTGTTGGGAAAGTTATGGGCAGCAACTTCTGGGATGCGCAAGGTTGCATTCTGGTTGAATTTCTTGAACTTGGACAAACCATAAATGCTGTCCGCTATATCCAGACACTTTTGAAGCTCCGTCATGCATTGCATGACAAATGCCCTGGAAGGAAGGTCATTCTGCAACACGATAACGTGCATCCTCACACTGCTCATGCCACTGTGGAGAAGATCAGGACATTTGGGTGGGAAACTCTACCACATCCTCCCTACAGTCCCGATTTGGCACCCTCCAACTACCATCTTTTCGGTTCTGTGAAGGAGCAGCTGAGAGGCCAACGCTATGAGATACCGGAGGATATTCGGAAAGCAGTGCATCAGTGTCTTCAGGCAGCTGGAACAGACTTCTATCATAAGGGAATTTTCAAGCTTGTAGAACGCTGGACAAAATCTGTGCAAATAAATCTACACACTTTAAGGTCATAGCACACATACCACTTGTGTTCATTATGTTTTATTTTTATCTAGAATAGAACACATGCTTGATTATATTTCTTTCATGTACACTGACTGAATTACTGGAACTGAAGCTAATTAATTTCCATTAAGCAGAACAACACCCTTTAGATTTATTTTGCTAGAATCAATAAATATATGCCAATCTGCAGGTTCATGAACTACGTTACTCCCCCCCCCCCATTATGAAATACTTTTTTAATTCTTCTTCACGATGTCTATACCAATAAAAAGTTGTACCAGGAACTAAACGATTGTCTTCTTTAAATCTCGAACCTATAAGTTTTTTTATAAGACCCAAATCGCATACCAAAACATTTAATTTTGATTAATTGATAGGATGCGGATTGTGTCTTTTCATTGTAGGGGCAAATTGAAATCATCTTGTGTGCTGGAGGTGGAAGCAGTGCTGGTACTACTCTCTTGTAACGTTGTTGGTGGTATTGGAATTGTAACATCTGGCCCATTTGCTGGCAGCTTATTGGTTCCAAAATTTTTAGTCGGAAACTGTGTAATGTAACCTTGAGAGGGTCGCAGGATGAACCTACCCTCAGTTAAACACGACTAACTAACTAACTAACTAACTCACTGGCCCAATCAAACCAAGAGGTTCATGGCCGCGCAGACATAAGCTCTCCATTACTACCCCTTCCTCAGTTAGTTTTCCAACCATCCCCTGTATAATCTACTTCCCTCAAATCATATATAATGTTATCCTCCCATCTCATTCTTGGTCTACCAACTGGGTGTTTTCCCTATGGTTTTCCTACAAGAAGCTTCCATGCATGTCTTTCATTCCCCATTCATGCCACATGTCCTGACTTCACAGTCTACGAGACTGAACTGTTCTTATTATATCTGGCTTCCTATAAAGACCATGTAGTTCACTGTTAGTACTCTTCTTCATTCACCTGTCTGTTCATCTCTCTTTGGTACAAAAATTTTCCTAAGAACTTTATTCTCAAACACTCGTAATCTCCTTTCCTCCCTTAAAGTAAGAGTCCATGTTTCACATCCATATAATATAACTGGTAGAATAATAGTTTTGTATATTTTCGGTTTAACATTTTTTGAAAGGAGTTGGGACGTCAAGAGTTCAAGAGTCTCTGTAATGCATAAAATTTCCTGAATTGAGCCGATGTTTAATTTCTTTGTGCATCTCATTCCTATTTGTGATTATTGTTCCTAGGTATTTGAATTTAGCAACTTCCTCAAAATTTCCCTCATTTGTCATTAGCTGTCCATTTCCATTATATAATGTATTTCTATGTGCGACCATATATTTAATTTTACTGATATTTACTTCCAGTCCCAATTTCTTAGTGATACTCAATAATGTGTAGGTGTTGGCCTTTAGTGTCTCCTCGCTATCGCCCAATAGTACTACATCATCAGCATAAACTAACAGCTTATTAAACCATTGAGTTGTAGGCCTTCTTCTTCATCCTCTAAAGATTTGATGGCATGCTCATAATGACTAACTAGTATGAATAAAATACGTGATTATATTATAAAATTGTATTGTATTTTAGACGTTTACATATTTTAATACAGTATGTAGAAGTCGTGGACTGCGCACTCTCATAGTTTATGTTGCAAATAGAATTCTACAAAATGTGTATGTAATATGCAGAGACTAGTTACAGTTCTGTTATCAGGGTATTTGACTTGACTTATCTGTATTAAAATATCTCATGCTGCAAAATCTTCACAGGCCTGTGTTATACTGAATTCTTTTTACAGAAATTTACCAATAATTTGCCTCTCTCATTCCTTTTTCCTAATCCATATCTTCCAACTGTACTTCCATCTTGTCCTTCTCCAACTACAGCATTCCAGTCACCCATTAGGATAACACATGCCCCCTTCTTCTTCCCTCTCAAAGATCTCTTCTACCTTTTCATATCTTTCTTCCACATCTTCATCTGCTAATCCACTATCGGGCAGGTATATTTGCACTATCACCAAGTCCACTTTTTACCCTTGTAATCTCACCATTATCATCCAATTATCCACATAATGCAGTGATATCACCTTTTCTTTCACACGTGGTCATAAATACTAGACTGACACCATGATTTTCTTTAGAATCACTACTGGAATAAAACATTCTAAATTGGTTGGTTGGTATCTAATGTCGAGCACTTGATAATGAAATCATTCGCTCTCTTGCACTCCAATATTTAGCAGAAAGGCTGGTCTCTTCTACAAAAGCTGGACAACGGAGGAGACGGTTTCTTTCCATATCTTCATTTAAATTGCAAAAAGGGCATTTAGGTGAATCTGTTATGCCAATTCTGTGTAGGTGTTTATTCAAGCAGTCATGTCCCGTTAGCAGTCTGAATGTTGCTACTGCAGATTTTCTTTGTAATGTAGTAATGTCATAAGCTTGTAGATTTTCCCATTCCTTTCCAGATGTTTTGGTGGTGTATTCTTCTCTAAGTTTATTGATATATTTATTTCAGATAATTCTTTTGATAGAGTGAAAGGAAACTGGAGTAGAAGTTGGGTTTGAAACAATTTTGCTACCCTTCTTGGCTAGAAAATCGGCTATTTCATTGCCTGTCACTCCACAATGGGCCGGAATCCATTGAAGTACAACTTTTTTATGTAGACGGGATAACTGTTTTATCATTTTGTGACATTCGATAATTTTGATGCTTTTGGGTGTTGTCTCTCGTGTTATAGCGAGAATGGCTGCTTTGGAGTCACATAAATTCATCACTTTGTGGGCTTCAAATTAAGCTTGAAATTTCTAAAGTTACTTACCCATCTAATACATTTTTCAACCTGTACGAGACTAGCAAGGCAGTGAAGATCAAGAACACTGGAATTTTCTAAATTCATCAAATATTCAAGAAATAATGGACTAGTTGCCTAACCCATATTTAAAAAAAGCAATATGCCGTTATTAAGCAATCCCTTAGTGGTGATGTTGAAGTGTAAGAAACATCTTTTCAACTTCAATTGTGTAATGTGTAAGATGATTTATTCCTTCAGAAATGGTACCTACAGTTAACAAACTCCCTTCCAAATGAATGCTTTCCAGATCATAGTCCTGAACAAAAAATAACATTGAAATGGTTTATTTTAGGAAGTAGCATTTTGAGGCTCTATTAATAAAGTTTTTGTGAGAATGGGAACATCTCACAAAAACTTGATAACATTGAAAGTTTTTTCATAATAAGTTCATCAATAATCATTACAGACACCAATTATCAGAATCTTCACTGCTTTACCTTCAGAGAACTAAACTATCAAAACTGAAGTGAACAATTCACTTCTGGTAAATGTCAACAGATCGACACGCAATTTTCATATTGAACATGGAAAAAATTAGAAAGATTTAAAAATTCACATTTATATTTCAAATAAATTATCTCCAACACATGTAGAATAAAATTAGAGTTATCAACAAAAAGAAAATAATTTTACCATCAAAAGCGTGGAGTGCTCTATATCTATTAATATATCTGATAATAAGCAGATATTGGTAAAAGTAAGCTCTCTAAGAAGAAAATGTAAAAATCATAAAAAGCACCCCCCGCCTTTGATGGTAAAATTATTTTCTTTTTGTTGATAACTCTAATTTTATTCTACATGTGTTGGAGATGATTTTTTTGTTGATCACATTATTTTATCCCAAGCGTATTGGAAATTAAAATTATTTTTCATTCTTTTTAGTTCGGTTTTCTAATAAAGCGTGTTCTTTTAGTTTTTTTAAACTATTATTTATTTTTTATTATTTCACTCACCTCATACTTCATAATTCATAGCAGACCCAGGGTTTCTTCACATCTTTTGTGACATTCTCAATGCTGTGTCATGTTCACAACTGACGTCCAACGGCCTTCTATTCTGCAGACTGACCTCCACGCCATCTGGTGGCCGACCGAAGAATTTCCAAATCAGTCCTCTCTCCTTATAACCGGGTATATCAAAATTCATAGTTGTATTTTCATTCTTGGATATGTAAATTTTTTCCCAAATTGTGAGTTCCTTCGGTTTTTCCAATTTAAGTAATTTTGTTTTGGTTTCTATTCTATGTTTTTCTGACCAGGCATGTGCAGCTATTGCAGATTTTTCGGTTTTAACATTTCTGAGGTGTTCTTTTAATCTTGTATTTAGATTTTTCCTATGTATATCTTTTCACAATCTTTACAATTAATTTGATAAATTCCCGATATTTTGCAGTCTTCAATCTTTTCATTTTTTTTTGTTTTTATTAAAATTTTTTTTGAAACTTGTCAAATACTAAAGGATGGTATGTGAACTTCTTGAATTTTTTGCCTATATTTTTATCTGTCATCAATGAAAGTACTCTTCAGACAGATAAAAATATAGGCAAAAATTTCAAGAAGTTCACATACCATCCTTTAGTATTTGACAAGGTTCAAAAAATTTTCAACAAATTCAACATTAAATTAGCACCGAAAAATGATTACAGCTTAGGTAATTTAATAAAAACCAACAAAAATGAAAAGATTGAAGAGTGCAAAAAATCGGAATTTATCAAATTAATTGTAAAGATTGTGAAAAGATACACATAGGAAAAACAAAAAGGAATCTAAATACAAGATTAAAAGAACACCTCAGAAATGTTAAAACCGAAAAATCTGCAATAGCTGCACATGCCTGGTCAGAAAAACATAGAATAGAAACCAAAACAAAAATTACTTAAACAATTGGAAAAACCGAAGGAACTCATAATTTGGGAAAAAATTTACATATGCAAGAATGAAAATACAACTATGAATTTTGAAATACCCGGTTATAAGGAGAGAGGACTGATTTGGAAATTCTTTGATCGGCCACCAGATGGCGCGGAGGTCAGTCTGCAGGATAGACGTTGGACGTCGGTTGTGAACGTTACACAGCATTGAGAATGTCACAAAAGATGTGAAGAAATCCTGGGTCTGCTATGAATTATGAAGTATGAGGTGAGTGAAATAATAAAAAATAAACAACTCTAATATAATTCTGGCTGGGAAACCTCTACCTTATAATTTCTTATTGTGATTTAAAGCTGGGCATAAAAGGGTCAACAGGCCTTTTATATCAGACTTGAGATCTTTTTATGATGTAAACCTATTGTATGGGACTGAGGGCTTTACTTTTCTCCTGAAAAAAGCCATAAACCCAAATTCAGAATTTTCATATCCTGAAAAATATCCATTGACTCGTCAAATTTGAAAATGTAACTTTGGATTCAGAGACAACACAGGAGCCAGTAAACAACAGCCAATGCACTGGATGAAGATGTATTTATATATGTGTGTATGTGCACTATTCTTATAGAAATTATCTGACCTTTTTCAATAATTTAATTTGTTGTGTATTCCATGAATTGAATAACTATAAGGCAGTATTTGGATTGACTATTTAACTCATGTTGCAAATGGTAGTCAATTTACACCAATGACAGTCGTGTTTCACCTCGCTCTTTATCAGCTCCTGCTTTTGTGATAAAGAAAGCTCCTCCTTTTTTAATATTCTGAACAGGTTAGACCATTATTTTTCTCCAACAAATACATTGAATATAGCAAATAATGAATAGATTCAGTGATTTTACTGAGTTGTTTATTCAAAATATAAATGATTAACCTATAATGTTGATTATAATAGTTTGATGTGTTTCATTATTTCTCCACTAGAGTGCATTCTTACAATATTGCGATCCTATTTGGCAATAAATAATATGATCGAGTTGCAGTGAATATACATAACCTCACATTTCTAATTTGTTTTCAAACATTAACTATATAAATATTTTAAAACACCGGTAACTATTGACGATTTTATTATTAATTTAACACTTCTCATTAAAGGATAAATTATATTTGAAGAGAAAAATATTCGCTTAGATCGAGACTCGAACCCGGGACCCTTGGCTTTCCAGGCCAAGTGCTCTACCAACTGAGCTACCGAGGCGAGTTGCAATCTAGACGCAAATTAGAAAAATTGGATTCCAACGTATATAAGAGAATAATTTGCATCTAGATCGCAACTCGCCTCGGTAGCTCAGTTGGTAGAGCACTTGGCCCGGAAAGCCAAGGGTCCCGGGTTCGAGTCTTGATCTAAGCGAAAATTTTTCTCTTCAAATACCGGTAATTATATTTAAATAATTATTTTTTAGTAAAGAGCTTAATTTTATTCGTTAAATAGTCCTAACAAATGCCATTCTTGATTTCCAAATTATTGATAAATTCACGACTCACGAAGTGACATTACTTATGACAAATTTTATGTTAAGAATAGAATTTCTGTTAGATATTAGTAATTATTTGTTCCATGCAGAAGTCGAGCAGTTTAAGACATCATGTCTTGGTGTAGAGCAATGAGATTTGTGTTGGTTCAAGTCCCCTTGGGGAAGAAATTTTCTCATAGGATTTTGGCCAGTATGGGATGGTGTCCACTCAGCATTGTGAGTAATTTGAGTAGCTACAATATGTAATAGTTCCATGTTAGAAAACTATCTATAATGGCTGGACCCGACATGTTGACCACATACCACTTCTATACTGGCTAGAAGATCATCCACCTCTGTGATTAACCTTTAGAAGACTTGTGGGACATATTTGTCCATAAAATGTAAAGCCTTAAAGGACTTAATGGACATATTTGTCCATTGATAACATTATTTCTTTGTAAAAGTATAAAAATTCAGAAAATGTTGCGAGGAAGTTATTTGTGGCTCTAACCTATTGTTTTAGATCAAGTATTCATAAAAAATAAAATAATAAAACATGTTGTATCTTTTCCACCCCTAATTTTGTATTTAAATTATAATGAGCTGACATGGTAAATATCTTGTTAGTATTTATTTTTAAAAAATATCTGATATGCTACTTACATAATTTTGATAATCCAGGATGCCTTGGTCACGCGTTTAGAACTGTCTTTTTGTATGATAGTCCTTGAAGCACCCCGATATACACAACCCAACGTTAATCTTTTCAATCCTGTTTGCATATTATGTTACACGCTAATTCACTACACGTATCATAGGCGTCAGAGTCACTATCAGCGTATAATTCTTTCACAATTTCTTCTTCCGTAACTAATATACGTGAAGTCATTTTTTATATTTTAAAAAAACGAACCACAGTCTACAGTTACTAATTCAAGACTGAATACTAGTGTGGTTAGTACAAACTTGCTAAGGGTTTGACTGCCACAGAAAAAAAAAATTGCTGATAACTCTGTCGTCAACAAGACTGGGTACCCGTGTTTATGGTTTGAAAGCAGATTTTTCAAGGCACACATGTTCATACTATGTCATAAAATTCCCCTTGCAACAGTACAGTCACCTTCAAATCATAAACTGAACCCATTATAAAGTCAAACCAAAAAATATAGACCTCACAAAATAAATTGTAACTTTTAATAATAAAATTCTCTATTGTATGTAAAAATAAAACATTTAATTGAATAATACACTCCTTTATGAATTAAATAAAAGTTATTTTATACTTATATCTCTTATAGTTTATCGCAAAAAATTTTTTTTGTTAGTATGCGAGCTCTACCATTCATTTAATATCACGGACTGGGATTTAAATTCTGTCCAGCAGTTCATGCGGTATTTTTAAATACCCCGGAATATAAAGGTTAACACATGTGGATGTGAGGCCTGCAGCTGACTGGTAAGCAGGGTCTTCTAGGCCTGAATTGTCATGTAGTATTAGTTATTACTAGAGACCGGATTATATGGATTTGCATATTTAGACCCTTTTCACTTGTTATTGCTTATTTTAACAAAAAATTGGTGATAACACATATTTTTGCATTACATTTACAACATTTTAAAAATCTGTGTTGTTTTACAATTAACATTTCGAGGCCATCAAAAGTGTAGAAAATAATTTCGATAGTGCAGAGGCTTTGGCAGATTGTCAGTGCAAGGAAGCATTTAGCGATTCCAGTATTAAAAAAAACATTGCTGTGATTAGCAGTCATTGGCCGATAGCGAGGAGATACTAAAGGCCAACATGCACACACTATTGAGTAACACTAAGAAATTAGGACTGGAAGTAAATATCAGTAAAACTAAATATATGGTCACACGTAGAAATTCAGTATATACTGGAAATGGACAGCTAATGACAAATGAGGGAAATTTTGAGGAAGTGGCTGAATTCAAATACCTAGGAACAATAATCACAAATAGGAATGAGATACACAAAGAAATTAAACATAGGCTCAATTCTGAAATGCATGCTATTATGCATTGCAGAGACTTTTGATGTCCCAACTCCTTTCAAAAAACGTTAAACTGAAAATATATAAAACTGTTATTCTACCAGTTATATTATATGGGTGCGAAACATGGACTCTTACTTTAAGGGAGAAAAGGAGATTACGAGTATTTGAGAATAAAGTTCTTAAGAAAATTTTTGGACCAAAGAGAGATGAACAGACAGGTGAATGGAGAAGACTATAGAACAATGAACTACATGGTCTTTATAGGAAGCCAGATATAATAAGAACAGTTAAGTCTCGTAGACTGCGATGGGCAGGACATGTTGCGCGTATGGGACGTGCATGGAAACTTCTTGTAGGAAAGCCAGAAGGAAAACGCCCAGTTGGTAGACCAAGACTGAGGTGGGAGAACAACATTAACTATGATTTGAGGGAAGTAGATTATACAGGGAATGATTGGAAAGGATTAGCTCAGGATAGGGATGTATGGAGAGCTTATGTCCGCGCGGCCATGAACCTACGGGTTCGATAGTGCCAGTGAGTAAGTAAGTGATTAGCAGTCATTTTTCCCATATACTTGGAAGTATTAAAAAGTTTGAAACTCAAAGTTTGGCGTTGATTGATTCTATTCAGTTAATGGATAAAAGGGGGCACGCCGTAGCGTAGTGGTTAAGGCACTGAGCTACAAGCCGGAGGGTCGAGGGTTCAAGTCCAGTTGGGGTCAGGATTTTTAAACTGACCCAAACCCTCTGGCGGCAATATGGCCCTGGGGTCGACTCAGCCTATAATGAAATGAGTACCAGACGCTTGTTCTGGGGTAAAGGCGGCCGTCACGCAGGGCTGACAACCCGGCTGACATCAAGTGCCGATTGTCTAGAAAAAGTGGGAGCCTTAACCTCCTACTACCCCAAGGGCCTCCTGAGGCCTGTTGTGGGATCACTTTACCTTTAATGGATAAAATCTGTCAACTGAACTCCTTATTGCCTGAGGTATTCCCAAGAAAATTTAAAGAAAAGTTTGAAAACATTTTGAACGATAACACAGGCTTTGAACCTTTGTGTCAAATTAATAAATAGTTTGATAAATGGAACAGGTGAGCTTTTCTGTTTATAAACATATTTTGAGTGATGGAAGACACAACCTTACTACCAGAAATTTGGAACAGTACCTGATCATTTCTATTTACAATAGTAGCAAAATGTAGAATTTAATTTGTGAACAATACTTTTGCCTGATACTTTATGATAATTTATCATTTATCAGTGATAAATGATAATACTAATAAATACATAATAAAAATACTAATCATTATGTTAATTTAGAAATAAACTATCTAATAAAGTAATACTTATGATGTTTTTATTATTGATTTAACATTTCTCACTGAAAGATAAATTATATTTTGAAGAGACTATTTAACTCATGCCCCAAATGGGAGTCAATGACCAATCACATTTCAATGATTTCTGTTTTACAACCAATCAGAGTCGTGTTTCACGAAATATTTATGAGTGTTATATTTACCATATAAAACAAAGCTCCTCCTTTTTAATATTCTGAACAGGTCTGACCGTTATTTTGCAGTGACTGAGCCTGTGAGAAATACGGCTACCAGATTGTATATGTCAACATTTGTAGCAATTTATTATACCACCAAAAAAAAAAAAGAAACCACTGTTTGCACTTTCTTAAATGTATTTTTTTCCCAGGTAATAATCCAGAAAAATATAATTGTCATATTTACATCATATGACATCAGAAATGAATTAATATACAGTTTGATGTGTTTCATTTTTTCTCCACTAGAGAGCATTCTTACAATATTGCGTTCCTTTGGCAATAAATAGTATGATCTGGTTGCAGTCATAAACAAAAGAAGCAGATGAAGCATACCAATCGTTTCTCATTTGTTTTCAAACATCGCCGTTTACATTAAATATATAAATATTTTAAAATAACTATAGTTAAATAATGATTTGTGAGTAAACAGCTTAATTTTATTCGTTAAATATTCCTAACAAATGACACTCTTGATTTCCAAATTATCTAGATAAATTCACTCCTCACTTCGTGAGTCGTAAATTTATCGATAATTTGGAAATCACTCGTGGCATTACTTATGAAAAATTTTCGCCTAGACCGAGACTCTTCTAGATCGTACGTTCGCCTTGGTAGCTCAGTTGGTAGAGCATTTGGCCCGGCAAGCCAAAGGTCCAGGGTTCGAATCTCAGTCTAGGCGAAAATTTTTCTCTTCAAATATAATTTATCTTTCAGTGAGAAATGTTAAATCAATAATAAAAACATCATTAGAAGCCTTACTAGCTTTATAAAGTAATGTTAAATTCCCAATAAATGTCTTCTTAACTAAGAAGCCGTCATTTGCAAAGACAGAAGCAATGGTTTCAAAAGCATTTGGCAAAAGGGAATTACAACGTATATAAGAGAAAAATTTGCATCTAGATCGTAAGTCGCCTCAGTAGGTAGAGCATTTGGCTCGGCAAGCCAAAGGTCCCGTGTTCGAGTCTCGGTGTAGGCGAAAATTTTTCTCTTCAAATATAAAGTAATACTTATTATTTTTTATTTGGTATTGCATATATTGGCTTTTTTCATGCATATTTCGAGCTTGTTATGTTGCATATAATCTGGTCTATAGTTATTACTTACCAAAATATCTCCTTCCTGAACAGAATCTTGGATTTTATGAAGTTCTGTGTTATTATGTCTAAATACTCCATCCCAACACAATACCCATGATTCAGCATCATGTCCGCCAGGAGATCTATTAAGATCTGTATTCCGGGTTGCTAAACCAACACCCCAAACACCTAGAAAAATCAATGAAATGATCACTGTTCTAAATTAGCAAAAAAATTAAAATATTTGCAAGACCTATTTTATGTTGTGAAACCAACATACCAAACAGCTAGGAAAATCAATTAAATAACCATGCACCAAATTAGCATCAAAATTAAATTATTTGCATTTCCCTATTATCAAGGGTAATTTTGAAGAAATGCTTATGGAAAAGTAAGTTTTTTTTGGTGACTTGGAATTAAGGCTCTCCATTTCTACTGTTATGCATCTGACAGAGCTGGTGTTGGATAATGGTAGGACCATCTTTCTAGACGATTAGTATAGTTCCCCTAAATTATACGTCATTCTCCATAACATGGACACAAATTCAGTTGATACTCTCTGTATAAACAGGGTCAGCTTTCCTAAAAGAATAGCAAATGCATTGCAAAAAGGGGAAATAGAATTACTTCCCCAAACTTATGTCATATAAACAGGGGTCAATCTTATCTAATTGGCATTTGAAGGTGGATGCGATAAATACAGGGATATCACATCCACTTACAAAAAAGACAATATTCAAACTAGACATTGTATACATTTGCAATCAGACAATATTGGGACATAACTGTCACTAGTATTATTCTGCCATCTAGCAGAAGTTCCTTTAAGCATTCGAGCATGAGGACAATTCTGTACAACTTTGAAATTGAGATAAATACGACAGTTTGCATACATAGATAAATATTTAATAATTGTAAAAAAATGTTATAAATATCGCTGCATAACATTTAAAATAGTAATTAATTAAATAAAAATAAAACGTAGTTTTATTTGATTTTCATATTTATTATATAATTCAGTGACAGCTGTTTCGGTACACTGTACCTTCTTCAGACATGTTAACAAATTATGAATTGTGTTCCAACTGATCTAAGCAACAATACAACAATATTTATTTAAATTTTTAAATTTAACAAAGGGGATTCATTCAAATCAAGTTGAGAATTTAACAGTTTTTTACTACTTTTAAACTTATTAATTTCTACAGCCTCCAAAAGATCTAACTTCTTACCCTTATCACAAATATGTAAAATTTCAAAATTTGGATCGAAACAATGATTAAATTGGAATAGGTGGTTAGCATAGTTTGAATTTTCTAAATTTCTGTTATATGCTCTCATGTGTTCCTTTATCCGAGATATAAAAGGTCTACCAGTTTGTCCTATATAGACATTGTCACATGTGCCACACTTCAATTTATATACACCTGATAATTTTTCTTTTTTTGTTTTGGTTTTAAACAAACAAAAAAAGAAAAATTATCAGGTGTATATAAATTGAAGTGTGGCACATGTGACAATGTCTATATAGGACAAACTGGTAGACCTTTTATATCTCGGATAAAGGAACACATGAGAGCATAAAACAGAAATTTAGAAAATTCAAACTATGCTAACCACCTATTCCAATTTAATCATTGTTTCGATCCAAATTTTGAAATTTTACATATTTGTGATAAGGGTAAGAAGTTAGATCTTTTGGAGGCTGTAGAAATTAATAAGTTTAAAAGTAGTAAAAAACTGTTAAATTCTCAACTTGATTTGAATGAATCCCCTTTGTTAAATTTAAATAAATATTGTTGTATTGTTGCTTAGATCAGTTGGAACACAATTCATAATTTGTTAACATGTCTGAAGAAGGTACAGTGTACCGAAACAGCTGTCACTGAATTATATAATAAATATGAAAATCAAATAAAACTACCATATTTGGTTCGTCTTCCGGGCTTATAGGCCGTGGTCTGGTTGTCTTCTTACTCCACCCGGGGTTTAGCTATAAACAGAGAGACAGTTTCCAACGACCTACCACCAGTCTGCAGCCGACTGTTGAGGAGTTCACAGAAAGCACGCAGTATCTCCTGATGATGTCTACCGCAGCAGTAGATGAAACGTCGAGTAAGAAGACAACCAGACCACGGCCTATAAGCCCGGAAGACGAACCAAATATGGATCAAGACGCCGGCCGTGAAAGTCTACAATTATAAATAAAACTACGTTTTATTTTTATTTAATTAATAAATATGGATTTTCATCAAGTAAACACCAACTCAATTGATTATTTAAAATAGTATGGAATGTTAGTAAAGATATGTAGAGCAATAGTATTACAAGAATGTGGTGTGGAAACTCATGGATCGAGGTATTCTAAACTTGAGCCGAGGATAAGTTAAAATACACAAGATTATATTAACAAATAAATGGCATATATATATATATATACTGAATGTTTCATATGCATTCATTTTCGAAAAATAAGTACAATGACATACTAGTACCAACTATTGTCGACAATCAATTCAGTTAAACAATTTTTTCTTAAGATTCGTCAGTGTGTAGATGTGAATTTTTTTAAATTTCTCCACTATGTAATTTTGGAAATATAACTCTGCAATTAACACATTGGTGACGGGCCACGGAGATATGTTTAAATGTCCAGCACTAGACGACCGGTCACGGAGATTTCCGTTTTTACGTTTTGTATGGTTTTCCTGCCTCTTCGCATTTGAAGGAGGCATGCAATTTTGTTTTTTCTCGTTGTGAAATAAATTCTTGTTATATTTGTACCCCTCTCTTCTCTTTAATGAAATTTCCATCTTTACAGAAAGGGTAGTTTACAGTTTCAAGGCAGACGGCTGGTGAAATATGGAATTTTAGTGCGGGTAGTTAGGATACATATGTAACCTGTAAATATATGTTGCAGAGGGGAATAAATTCGAAGAAACACTATTTTGCATTCTGGACCCGAATTTATATCTGTGGCACCATATCTACCAGGATAATTATTATAATAGTGTGGCTATAGCTGCAAATTTGCTCAAAAGAAAGAAGAGAGTTTGTGGAACAATACGGATTAACAGGGGGCTTCAAAAATCATTTGTGGAAGCAGGAAATAAACTCAAACCAGGAGAAAGTATATTTTGTAGTAAGGGCGAAGTTTTGCTTTAAACATGGAGAGATAAAAGAGACGTAAGAATGGTTAGCACATTGCATCAGGCAACACAAGACTGGGAGGGGTAAAGTTGTAAAAATGCCCTATTGAATACTTCAATATAACAAGTATGTGAATGGCGTAGACAGGGCTGACCAGTACCTATCACAAATGCCACTCTTGTTTCACCACAGAAAAACAGTGAAATGGAGCAAGAAAGTTGTACTGTGGCTTCTGAATTGTGCACTCTTTAATGCTTTCAGGGTCTATAATTTTCAAAATCCTAACAACAAAAATGTCAAACAGATTTTTTTGCTTGAAACAGCCTCTTGTTGGGCAGTCGTGAAATTAGGAACAGATGACAGGGAAGAGGAAGAAAGACATAGAGAAAAGGAAACCACTTCTAGGACACCAGGTCAAGACCCACCAGATAGGCTGTCAGGAGACATGAAGACACATAAATTAACATCAATTGTGACTGGAAAGAAAAAATACCTCTCCAAAACTTGCCGCATTTGCAGTAAACTGAAGAAAAGAAATTCGCTACATATGCTCCTTTTGCACTGTGCCTTTTACATAAAGGGGAATGTTTCCAACCCTCAATTTCTACTAGAAGGTCTGGTAAGAACACTAATAAAGAATTACTTATGTATTATTGTTATTGACTGTAAATATATTGATGTAAAGCTACACTGTGCTAGCGCAGTAAAAATTAAAAATTCCATCCCACTGACAAATGTCCGGTCAAGCAGGGGTGGATGGAACGCACAACTGTCGGTTACCAATGTGTTAAAATAAAATATAATATTTCTTCTACTTCTGTTCTCCACTGAAGAAAATATATGACCATGTTTCCATCCTAGATTAACATCTGAATATCAGAATTGACATCACAACTGCAATGGCTACTTTTTTAGGCAATGTAGAAAATTGTGCGGAAAAACTTTAGTTTAACATTCCTAATACATTTTCTAAATCCTACAGAATATCAGTGCGCATGCGCAATAGTTTATAAAAAGTTTATACAGATGGAACCATATATCTGTGCAAGTCCTACAGAGAGTTTATAGAGCTGTCGCTAGATGGAACCATGTAGCTGTAAAATTGATATGACCAACCTTCGCAATATATCCCAAATGTTTATTAGAAATGGACATAACACCAACTTACTCTTCCTAACCTAACAAAGTAATTTACATGGCTATTATTTAATGAAGTGTCCAGTAATCTGATGTACACTAACTTTTCCAATTGGAACCTAACGAAATGAAGTGAGTGAACATCCATTTCTTAAAATATATTTTCGAATGTTGGTCATTCCAATTTCACAGATCTTCTTCTTCTTCCTTCCAAGTATTAGGCCACGGCCTGTTACGATCCTATAGAAAATTTTCCCTCCAGCGTTTCATAGGACGGCCCAGTGATCTTCGTCCTCTTGGTATATAATTATAAACAGCTTTGGGGATCCAATTTGAACTCATTCTTTCTAGATGGTGTTTAATATATTCCAAAATTGGTGTTTTACAGATATCTCCACCATTTAGCTTACCCTCTGCATGCCACTGGTAAATTCTCTTGTGTTAGAGATTTAAATCGCATCTGCCAATGTGATCGGCTTTGCAAGTAGTTTAAGTATATTGTCTGGCAGGTAATAGGCAAAAGCATCAGAGCCGATCCAATTGGCTCATGACACCTAAAGGGTTAAGTTCCTTTAAGCATTCATACATGCACACAACGATTCTGCATAACTTTGAAAAAAAATCATTGTGTACATAAATAAATAAATATTTAATATAATTGTAGGCTTTCACGGCTGGCGTCTTGATCCATATTTGGTTCATCTTCCGGGCTTATAGGCCATGGTCTGGTTGTCTTCATACTCGACGTTTCGTCTACTGCTGTGGTATACCTCATCAGGAGATACTGCGTGTTCTCTGTGAACTCCTCAACAGTCGGCTGCAGACTGGCTGGTCGTTGGAAACTGTCTCTCTATTTATAGCTAAACCCCGGGTGGTGGGGAGGTTTTCTGCGCGGACCGAGTTTTGTGCTGTTGTGCCGTTTGCAGAAGTCATAGGCTTTGTTGTCGTGTTATGCAGTGCTGGGATCCAAATTTTGTTTATCTTCATGGTTTCTATACAGAGAAGCCATTGAAATATATAAACATAAAAATTCCTTCAACAAAAAAGAAGAAACCATGAAGATAAACAAAATTTGGATCCCAGCACTGCATAACACGACAACGAAGCCTATGACTTCTGCAAACGGGACAACAGCACAAAACTCGGTCCGTGCAGAAAACCCCCCCACCACCCGGGGGTTTAGCTATAAATAGAGAGTCAGTTTCCAACGACCAGCCAGTCTGCAGCCGACTGTTGAGGAGTTCACAGAGAGCACGCAGTTTCTCCTGATGAGGTCTACCACAGCAGTAGACGAAACGTCGAGTATGAAGACAACCGGACCACGGCCTATAAGCCCGGAAGACGAACCAAATATAAATATTTAATAATTGTACAGTATTACAAGAATACAGAGAAAAACTTTAGTTTGATTTCCACCATAAATTTTATAAGTCCTACAGAATAACAGTGCGCATGCACAAATGTTTATAGAGTTGACGCTAGGTTGTATGAAGTCAAACAAAAAATTTATAGAGTTGATGCTAGATGGAACCACATGGCTGTAAAAAATATGACCAACCTTCACAATAAATTCCCAAACATTTATTAGAAATGGATGTACACCAACTTCTCCCTTTCTAACTAACAAATTAAATTACATGCGTATTATTTAATGAAGTGTACACTAATCTGATATACACCAACACTATCACTAACCTAATAATATTAAGTTAATTTGTTGAAATATGATGTGGAATTAATTGCGAATGTTGGTAACACTGATTTCACTAATATCTTGTGGAAGTTACATTAAGCATTCGTGCATACATAGATAAATATTTAACAATTGTAAAAAAATGTTATTGTAAAATATTTAAAATAGTACGAAATTTTAGTAAAGACAGAAGAAGTTCATAGAGCAACAGAAATACAAGAATGTAGTATGGAAAATCAAGTGGAAATTAATCTAAAGTTGAGCCAACAGTGCTTCATAAAATGTTATTTTACTTGTTTGTTTCTGGATAGCCTGCAAATTTCTTTCGTTGTTTTCATGTTTGGTATTTTTAAGCTTCGGAAAAACAGTAGTTATCAATATATTTTCTAAGTCCTACAGAATAACAGCATGCATGACCATATAGAGCTGTCGCTAGGTGGAATCACATATCTTTGAAGTCCCAGAAAACTTATAAAGATGTCACTAGATGGTAGCATCTGCGGTATGACCAATCTTCGAAATAAATTACCAAACATTTATTAGAAATAGATGTACACTAACTCCCCCCTTCCTAACTCCAAATAAATTACATGCACATTATTTACTGAGAAGTACACTTAGAAATAAAAAGAATGGGCCAACTCTTGATCTCGAATATTTTAAGTTTCAATGCGCGATTCACACGAGTAAACTAATTGCACAGTACAGCTCTTCCTTTGAAGAGCATTCTGTCAAGCACAATTAGCCAGGGAACGCTTAGCTCAGTACTTAGTGGCTTGATTCGTATGCAAGAGGTCACAGGTTCTATTCCCGAAGAGGTTAAATTTTTCAATTATTAAAATGTTTTCTATTTTATTCTGTCTGTCCATTCTTAAAGAAAAATCATAGTAACTATTTGGAAATATTACTATTATTATTATTATTTATTTATAAATAGGTTTACAATGTAATAAAACATCTTCCTGTGTCCAAAGCTTTTTAAATTTTTATCTTCTTTCACCATTATTTTCTATCTTCACATTCCAATTTTTCCAGACCTAGCTCCCTCATATCTCTTCTTACATAATTCATCCATTTAAACGTAGGTGGATCTCTCTGGAATCCATTCCAAAGCTTGCCTGGCTAATCATTTCTCAGGCATCCTATGTGTATGACCATATAATTCTAGTTGTCTGTATCTCACAAAATCTAATATTGAATTTTGGACTTTCATTTGTTGTGTGATGATTGTATTTCTGATTTTTTCCCATTTAGAATGTCTAGTTGAGTGTCTAAAACAATCCATTTCAGTAGACATAAGCTTTAAACTCAAATTTTTATTCAACTGCCAAGCTTCTGCAACATATGCTAGCGTGTTTCGAATTATGGATTTATAAATTAGTAATTTTGTATCTATTCTTATGTTCTTATCTCACAAAACTCTGTTTAACATTGTTATTACTGAACTGCTTTTTGAATTTTATATTTTATGTCATTTTCTTGGGTACATTTTGAGTTAATTTTGAGCCCCATGTAATTACATTCACCACATCCTTTGATACATCCCATTATTATTATTATAGATGATGGACAATAATAACAATAATAATTATTATTATTGTCCATCATCTAGATCTATGGGCTATTTTATGCTGGACTTGACATATATAAACTAAATATTTTGATCGAAGGATAAATTTTTTCCTCACTAGGCCTATACGTAATAAATAAACACGTAAATATAAGAAGCTACATTATCTTTTATTACATAAATTTATAGCATCATTATTAAAACATGGTACTGCACATAGAGTTTACGAAGGCAGGAATATTACTTAATATAGTGTAAAGTGGACGTAGATTATGTGGCAGGATTTAAATATTAGAGGATGTATTTTGCAAAAATACAAATGAATAAAAAAAAAACATTGTCGAGGGATTCGAATCCTGGCTCTCATATATTTTATCTTTTTGTAATTGGTATAACAATCTACGCAACTCAAACGTCAGATACTAGTTGCCTAATCCTGTTTGTCTTGTTTACTGTTACACTATGAACGAGAGTTGAACTTTGTTTTAAATGTCACAATTTGAGTAATATTGCATTTGTCAAACACTCCTAAATATCTAGAAACATGTCTCCCTTAATTGTTAATTAACTATTTAAGATGATTAAAACCAAATACAGCGTATTTAACAATGCGTTACCTTGTGAACCAGAACTTTAGCTTTTAGAGCATGCGCAGTGGCCATAACAGGGACTCTGCTTTTTGAAGCGGCTCATTCTTTTTTGTTGCTAAGTGTACACTAACCTAACAAAAATAGTGTAATTGAGTTGTTGATGGTGGCGACATTGGAAGAGGAAGAGTGATTATCACAATATTGTCTAACAATGTTGTAGTGTTACTGCGTTTCTCATAAATATATAAATACATAAAAATTGTAAAAGAATGTCATAAGTTATTGTTGAAAAAGTTTAAAATATTACAAAATGTTAGTACAGTCAGAAGAAGTATGTAGAGTAACAGTTATTACAAGAATATACTATGGAAAATGAAGGAAAAGGTAGTGTAATGTTGAGACCTAGGCTTCATTTTAAAATCAAAATGATCTCGAAATTCGAATGTCCATTGTTTGTACCATACATTAATATTTCTTTTATTCAATGCCCAGATTGTCATTTTGACATTTCTGATGTTCTCTCCTGACATTGGCATAATTGTAACCCGGGTCAATCCACATCAAGTGTCCTAAAATCAAAAATGGTCCCCACTCGATCATCTCATATGTTGTTGAAAATTTGTGGATATTTGCACACGCATTTGTTAGGTTACTGTGCAAAATTTTGGCACGATTGATGCAGTAGCTCCAGAGCTAGGGCCACCTTACTGGATCTATGCCATGTCATGAAGTACGCGGCGCAAAGAATTTGGTTAACTTTGATATAACCTTGTGCTTCAACTGAATTATTTTATACTAGTACAACTTTTGGTGCTGAATGAAACTATAGCATTCAAATTGCTTGGAAATTATTACCACTTATGGTATTTGGTCTAAAAGTGCCTTGCAAAGTTTGACACAAAAAATTTATGTCATACTTCAACCATCGGTTACAAAAAGGTAAAAGCAGCCGGACCTTGAATTTCAGGTTGTCAACCAACAATCAGGTCCACATTATACTGCACCAGTATTACTTTCTATGAGTTAATAGTTCAGATTTTACTGACACTCCTTCTGAGCATAAAATTAAAGATTGCAAATTTTTAGCATTTTTCAGGGCCAGTTTTCAATATGGTTAGATCATCTCTGATCTTATTTTCACTGACACCACTGGAAAGAGCATATTTGTTTCTACAAGGAACATTAAAAAGTAAAATTGTAATTTTCCATATAAGGTCTTTAAAATACCCTTAAATTACCCTAGCTGTTCTGCGTACCGGTGTGTTACCAGCACAGCTTTTGCTTCATGTTTGAAGAGAAAAATTATATGCTCAGACTGGGACTCGCACCCAGGACCTTTAGCTTTCTTGGTCAATGCTCTACCAACTGAGTCATCTGTGCGAATTCCAACCTAATGCAAATTTTTCTCTTATATACGTTGTCAATTCCCGCACACTATATGCTGTGCAACCTTTGCTTCTATCTTTGCAAATGGTGGCTTCTATATACATTGTCAGTTCCCAGTATAAGAGAAAAACTGCATTTAGATTGGAACTCGCCCAGATGGTTGAGTCGGTAGAGCATTGGCCTAGAAAGCCAAAGTCCTGGGTTCAAATCCCAGTCCGAGTGTATAACCTTTCTCTTCAAATATGATTTATCCACCATTGAGATGTATGAAATGAATAATAAAAACATTGAAAGAAGCCGTACTGGCTTTATAATGTAATGTAAAATTCCCAAATAAATGTCTTCTTAATAAAGAAGCCGCCACTTGCAAAGATAGAAGCAAAGGTTTCATAGGATATGGTGCATGGGAATTGACAACGTATATAAGAGAAAAATTTGCATTTAGATTGGAAGGAGTGTCAGTAAAATCTGAACCATTAACACATAGAAAGTATAACGTGGACCTGATTGTTAGTTGACAGCCTCAAAGTCAAGGTCCCAGTTGCTTTTGTCTTGCAGTAAACGATGGTTAAAGTATGGCATAAATCTTCTGTGTCAAACTTTGCAAGGCATTTTCAGACCAAATAATATAAATGGTAATAATTTCCAAGCAATTTGAATGCTATAGTTGCATTCAGCACCAAAAGTTGTACTAGTATAAAATAATTCAAAGTTAACCAAATTCTTTGCGCCACGTGCTTCATGACATGACGTAGGCCCTAGCTCTGGAGCCACTGCATCAATACATACGTGCACATATCCACAAATTTTGAACAAAATCTGAGGTGGTTAAGTGGAGACCCCTAGGAAACTTGACATGGAATGACCCACCCACTTCTGAGGTTGGGGCACCTGGAAGGCAGAATTACGACTGCCCAGATGATATGATGGATGATAATAGTGGTATGCCAGGAGAGTCCTTAATCCTAAACTTAATCTAGGGCAAATATGAATGATGATGATTATGATGGCCATATGATGTTCAGGAACCATTTGGGCCTTAAAGTTTCTTGATATTAGGCTATGTTTCCATTAAGCACAGTGAGAAAATTTTCAAAGTCCGAGGCATACACCACACGCATGCACCAACAAATTATTTCCCACTATTTACAACAAATTTTACATTTTTTCTGACAAATATTTGAACATATTTTTCTATGATATTTAACTACATACATAACATGAAGACGTGGCAGCCATATTAATTTTAAAGAATATTCTATACAACAACAGTGCAGCCAACATTGGGTATGTACTTTACAATTTGAGAACTTACTATTTATTTTTGGACGTTGTATTCTTTCACAGGTTAGAGTGCTTAAATTGCGTTAGGTTAACTTTTAATTTGGTCTTTCACAGGTTAAAGTACTTAAATTGCATAAGGTTAGCTTTCAGGTTCGTTAAATAGCATGTATAATGTTGGCTGCATCACGATATTCCATAAAGTAAACCGCTTCCGTTTGTCAACGCATGTGCGTGATGTCTGCCTGGACTTAGAAAAATTCTCACTGCGCTTAATGGAAAGATTATCCGACATTAGTCTTAAAAGTTAGGAAAAAACCTCACTCAGGAAACTTGTCCCGGCCAATGATCAAATTCAGGCCTGCTGTATGACAAGGCAGCACACTACCTCGAGACCACAGTGGTATATTGCAGTCAATATACTTGATCTAAAATAATAAAACATAGATTACGGTAATCTTTACGAAAAGGGGAAGCCAATTTATGGATTTCTAAATTCGTATTCACAAAATAGCATGCCTGAAATGTTAAGATATATGCCTACAACCTGTCAGTTGAAGTGCACTTGCCTGACTGTTGTATTTTAACCTCGAAATATGCTTTACTTTGTACGAGCGGAGCACTTGCCAAAGCACCGCCACTTCCACAGATACGCTGTCCATTCTTAACTATTACCACTTCATGACCTGAAAATGACAAATAAATTAACCAGAAAAAGACATGTAAGCGAAAAAAACGAAGTTGTGGTCAACCGTTATACATTCATTGGAAGTTTCCGTAACTTACCCATATGGGTAGTATCGAGCACTATTGGGTTAACTTCTCTTCTAGGTATATTGTTTTGTGACAAACCAATTCCGTCAAAACAGTTCTTCAGGCAACAGAAAACGACCGACATTTCAGCGATTATAATAAAACTGCTCTAGTAAACAAACATAATAACGCTACTCACAGAACATAATATACATAGACATATTACTTTCACTGATTAATACAAATTATTTATTAATAAGGGCATTCTTACTAAATAATTACTCAACCACTAATCCAACCTACTCAAATATGATCATAGAGAACAGAGAACGAATAGAGTGGCCTCTCTGTGTTAAATTTTGGAAGCAATTTTATAACGCTGCGCCATCTTAAGATGACCTCGGTACTATATGCTACTACTTTAGCCGGTCACGGAGGCTCAATCGCAAGAAAAGTACGCTACCCTTTCCATTCATTTTAAAAATAAAATTGTACGCTCAACACAAGTAATGCTACTTTGTGAATAATTTTCGCATATTTTATTCTTTCTCGTCAGTAGAAAATTACAAGAACTTTGCCAACTTTTCAGATGTCTTTAACTATATTATTTCATTTTTCTTTATTTTAAAATTCATCAATTAGTAAGTTGACTAAAATAATTTACACAATTTTCCAAGTGTTTATTAAAAACAATTTCACTATTTATTATAAAGTAATTGAAAATGTTAGACCTATACAACAAAAATATTGGCAACATTTTTATAATTATTTTCTGAAGTAAAAATAAAAAATGAAAAATTGTTTACAAAGTAACATTTCTTGTGTTATTTCCATTAAGAAATATAAAAAAAAAAGATCTGGATAATGGTATGCTATGGCGGCACCATTTGACGAGCCTGGTCTAAAGAGTAATGATATGCTATTTGTTTTTATGCGTTTTAAGAACCGAAATCATAAATTAATTTAAGTACAAGTTTTTAAATATTCTTAAAATGAAAAGCCAAGGGTCACGGGTTCAAGTCTCGGTCTAGGCGAAAAATTTTCTCTTCAAATATTATAAATACCTTAATTTGATAAGAATGTAGCAAAAATAAATTCAAACTAAAACCTATGCATTGTTTCACTATTCTGAACTACTCACATGTGAATGCGTGCACATCAATTCCGTTTAGTAACCAGACTTGTCTTGATTAGTTTGTTTGCTTTTAAAAATTAAATAACTTGATTCGTTTATTGCCTTGTATTAAAATTGATAATTAGACAAATATATACATTTTATAGTTACTGCAGAATGTACATTATTCAAGACGAACACAATTTTCTCAATGAAACTTAATTCACATACGTAATTAAAGATTCAATATTCCAACAATAAACATTATTATTTTATATGTAATTTTATAAGAAGACTATTTGCACATTTATTTACTAGCTCCCTATTACCCCAAGCACGAACAGTACTGAAAATCTCTTAGCATAGAGCAGGGATTTTGATCTATTGCATAGAGAACGAATAGAGTGGTCTCTCTGTGTTAAATTTTGGAAGCTATTTCATACCGCTGCGCCATCTGAAGATGACCACGGTACTACTTGAGGCTGGCTACGGAGGATAATCGCAAGAAAAGTACCCATTCATCTAAAAATAAAATTGAAAGCTAAATACAAGCAATGCTACTTTGTAAACAATTTTAGTATGTTTTATTCTTATTCTCTTCAGAAGAAAATTACAAGAACTTTGCCAAATTTTCAGATGTCTTTAACTATAAATTATTTTCATTTTTTTTTAATTCATCAATTAGTAAGTTAACTAAAATGATTTACACAATTTTGCAAGTATTTATTAAAAACCATTCCAATTTTAGATGAACATAATGAATATGGGAAACACTATTTATTAGAAAGTAATTGGAAATGTTAGACGGCAAAAATATCTTAGTGGGATATCGCTGATTGAAATATTCCAATATCGATATATCGAATTGTAATAATAATCGATCCATGGCAGTAACAGTAACACCAATGGTAAAATAATATCCTGGTAACAGGGATTTTTATTTGTCATCTTATAAAATATAATAATCTATTTTTATTATTAACTAGCTAATACCCGTTGTGCGCTCCTACGGCTAAATAAATGAAAATTATTGTGAATGTTGGACGATCACTAAAAGACAAGCACAAAGATTGAAAGCAACTGAGATGAGATTTCTAAGAAATATAGCAGGATATACTCTGCTGGATAAGAAAAGGAATGAAGATATAAGAAAGGAACAAAATTTTTTAACTTACAGACCGAATAATTAAATATAGGAACGACTGGAAAGAACATATTGATAGAATCCCAGATTTCCAAAATTATTGCTACATTATAAACCGCACGGAAGGAGAAATATTGGACACCCACACAGAAGATGGTCTGAACCAGAGATAACCCACAGGACAAGGCCTTTTACAATCCTATAGAAAATTTTCCCTCCAGCGTTTCATAGGACGGCCCAGTGATCTTCGTCCTCTTGGTATATAATTATAAACAGCTTTGGGGATCCGATTTGAACTCATTCTTTCAAGATGGTGTTTCCAATTTAGTTGGTACTGTTTAATATATTCCAAAATTGGCGTAGTCTTCAATTCTTTTAAGATATCGGTGTTCCTTTTCCGATCCCATCTGGTGTAACCCGCTGTTCTGCGCATGAATCTCATTTCACAAGCCGTTATTCTGCTTTCATGTTTTTTTAGTGTCCATACTTCACTACCATAGGTCAACACTGGTCTAGCCAAAGTGTTATATAAACGTAATCTGGTGTTTTTTTGTACAAGGGATGGTTTCATAACTTGATTAATAATTCCTAAACTTTTATTATAACTGGTAACTTTTTCAGGGATATCCTTTTCATCCTAGATAGAGAAATAATATCCAAGATATTTAAATTGATTAGATCTCTCTAAAATTGTATTCTGGAGACAGATTTTACTTTGTATGGGGTCCTTCCCATGAAATGCCATAATTTTAGTTTTGTTAATTGATATTTCCATATTAAATTTGGCACCTATTTTTTGTAAATTATAAATTGATCGTTGCAAATCATTTTCGGAAAGTGCCAGAAGAGCTAAATCGTCTGCAAAAAGAATAGCATCGAGTTTGAGGTTCCTATTGATGGGTAAATATTTTTAAGGAACTTATTAAATAATTTATCTACATTAATGAGTACTTAAACGAAACAATAAATTAAATGTCAAATGTGCAGAAAATAGGACATTAATGCTCCATTTTTCCAGGCTAAATTAATGTTTATATGAATTTAAACGATTATACTTAGGTGGGCACCAGTTCTTCGCTAATTTATTATTTGTATGATCAGTAAAATTAATTAACTTTTCACAGATTTAACACGCTTAGTTTATTATGGCGCAATTAAAAGAATATTTAAAAACAAGAAAGGAAACAAAACAAAAATTTTATAAAGCAGTGGCAGTCCCCTTACTATTGTATGGTAGTGAATTTTGAGTTTTAATTAAAAGAGAAGAGAAAATCATAGAAGCAGCTGAAATGAGATTTCTGAGAAGTGTGGCTGGCTGCAAACTTCTAGATAAAAGAAGAAGTGAAGATATTAGAAATGAACTAAATATTTTTAAACTTTTAGATAAAATAAAATAATCTACAAAAAACTGGAAAGAACATGTTCAAAGAATGAAAGATGATCGCATTCCAAAAAATTATACTTAATTACAAACCAAAAGGAGACAGGAATGTCGGTAGACCGAAAAAGAGATGGATTCAACTTTTTGAATGAGAATCTATGAGATCACGTGGGCTTAATCCGTGATTGTTGTTGATGATGGTAGTTTATTGTGAAATTACAGAAGACTCAAATTACTCGTATTTACGCTTAGTTCGTTTATAAACACGTATTATTCTAAACTTATTTGTGTTAAATTGAAAAACTCGCAAATGAATCATCCTTATGTAATACGTTGTTTGGACATTGGTCACATCCAAATTATTCTTTCCCTCCCTTTTATCTATAATGAAGATTATAGAATTAAAGTTAAGATAACTGATAGAAGCCATGTCCAAGTGTGTTAGCGATATTATTTCTGGTTAATCTGGTTTGTTTGCTTGTTAAATAAAAGTAAGCATTAAATGGCTAGTATTTTTTTTAAGTTTAATAAAACTTAAAACCTAGTTATAAAGGCTAATATTATTTATTAGAAAACAAAAACAATGGCCTTTCGGTGAAAATATGCAGTTCGATCGAAAATAAGTTTTGGACGATGATGAAATTATCGAACAAGTACAGAATTTTAAATATTTAGGATGTCACATAGCTTACAATTGGGAAAATGATATCTTCTTGTAATCTTGTAAGCCCATGTTTCCTTAACAGAGATTTAGGCGCTCTCCCCCTACAGGGAAGAATTTGAACGATACTAATTTAGTTACACTTGTTTTCGTATAGATGTCATTTGAGTGGTCCGTGGTCAGCGTTCCGCCTCATACTGACATCTAGGAAACCAAGGTAGTATTAGGAAGGGAAAATTCGGTAAATTTTGCTTAGAGGCCTTTTCATTCAGGCTTAAGGATCTTTTACGAGCCTGAAAATCTTCAGCCTCGGGACACACGGCTTAAAGTTTAGTGTAATCCCAGATGTGACTGTTCCTACTATTTTAGTATCCATCACGCATTAAATAGGCCTCATCTGGGAATAACACGCGTGTAGGAAAGGCAGCATCGTGAACAGTCTGATGTAGAAACCACTGTACAAAGTTCATACGAGGTACAAAATCCTGTGGTCCTATTGCCTGCACATTCCGAAGGTGGTATGCATGTAGGTTGTACTCCCTCAATACCCTCCAAATGGACTTACGTTCTTAGCACGTATGCTGGTTGAAGGTTCGACAGTAACTCGCTCGACCACAGCGTCCTCAAAATCAGGTGTACTCACATTAAGCCTCTCGCCGCCTCCGTTCGAGGACGAAGATTCACCGTTTCTCCAAGACGTCGATGAATTGCAGCAAATGTACGAGTAGTATGTAACAGGATGTCTCCAGTTGGAACGCAGCTGCTCATACATGCGACGAGCCACTATTCCATTTCCTCTCGCCTCACCCATAAGTCCTGAGTTCAGGCAACTCGTACTACTCCGATTCGATTGAGGGTCTTTCCACTTTTCAGCGGTTACCCTTTTACCAGCCGGCTGCTGGCCCTTCACATCCACATGTGTCAATCACAGAGGTAGATGATCAACAGCCAGTGTAGGGGTGACATGTGGTTAGCATGTCGAGTCCCCCAGCCGTTATAGCTGGTTCCTCAACCTGGAGCCGCTACTTATTGTAGCTACCCAATTGCCTCACGATGCTGGGTGGGCACCGGTCCCATATTGACCGAAATACCATGAGAAAATTTCTTCCCCCATGGAGACTCGAACCAGCGCAAGTCCCGTAGCTCTGCGCCAAGGCTTCCTACCTTAACTGCTCGGCTACGGCGCGGGACTAACTCGTACTACTTCTTCTTCTTATTCTTCTTAAACTTAATTTGTAGGATTTTCATCCTGTTTAATTTCAAAATCACTCCTCGGAGGAGACGTAGTGGATGTGCATTCACTGTCTATCCATCTCTTGGCTGGTCTTCCTCTTGTTCTTCTCCCGTCCATTGGCCTATATTCTTTAGCCCTTTTTGCAAGCCGGTTTTCTTCCATAACTCGTACTACGTGTTGATTAAATTCTCCAAACAACAACAAACAAAACCTACCAGCCTTAAGTTTACAGTTTATTAACAATTGCAAATTAGACGTATACCAACTTAAATTCATATTGCTACGACAGAATAAGGGCTGACGGCACAGAAACAACGAACGGGTTGATTCCAGTGCGTCGCGCGCGCTCCTTGATACATGCACATAACTCATAAACGACATGTTTAGGAATATATGTTCATTCAAAAAAATTATCTTCTCTGCATGGCCTATCATCCCTGTACTTTTGTCGGCGGAGTCCTGTTACAGCCTGTATATACTAGCGGACCCGACAGATGCTGTCCTGCCTGAACGTTCAATTCTCATGTCATGGCCAGACGATAAAATTAAGTTACTTTTTTACCATAAAATTTATTAATTTATAAGTTCATAATAAAACTCCTCACTGCCATCTCATGTGGGGCTCAAGACGCGTGCATGATAAGATCACCTCGTTAATCGCGCGGAATATGTCGATAATGCAGATGACTACACATCTGACATAAAAAATCCTATAAACCTGATCACAGCGCCCACCTATCGGATCCAACTGTGAATCTGAACCAACGCATCTGTGCCCCCGTAAGATATGCGAACTAAAGCATACTTCCTTTTTCTGCCACGTTAAACCATTTCCCTCTCTGCATTCCTATATCTCTCTCTCTTTTATCTCTCTCCTTCTTCCCTCTCACTACTGACAATTTTGAGCATTCTTGCGGGACATTAGTTGCACTTGCACTCCAGTGTTGTCAATTCAACTCAACATGAATACTGCAAGCACGAGCGGTGAAATAAATGTTATTAGGCAAGTAATAGCATTTTTGCGATAATGAGAAACAAAAACAGGTCATTATCTGTTTCCTATGAATTAGGCAACTGAAAGAGCAGATGCCATCATAGATATGAGGTTCATTTTATTTCAATTGACGACATTTTAAAATGACTTGCTTATTAAATATTAATGCAACATTTTTTATGTAATTTATATAGGCAGATTAGAGCGTCTAATAATGACGATCAGGAGAGAGGGGGGTCTGTTCAGGAGATGAAAAGCTAGAATCACGAATGAAGAAGATACCAAGAGAATATTTAATTCTTGTACGTGAGATCAGTTTAGTAGTGGAAGCCAGACGCGGGGTTTGTGATGTGCGATAACGAAGGCTTACACGTGCAGACACGGGACCTGAAATGTGCGCTCACTCAGCAGTTTACGAGTTCACGGCCACAGTCAGATAGCGTACCTCGAGTAGATAAGGTGCTTGATCGCTTTTCCTTGTGAACTGAATGGCGTGGGTATAATGTAAACTGAATGACATGTGGTATAAGCTATTTCAATTTTAAAATGTGTATCTTATAAAACATAAGTGTAAAGCGAATCACGTGGTGTATGAGTGTAAACTGTATAATGGCTAATATTTTTTCTACTCAACAACGTGTATTTATTTATGAACAATATTTATTTGTTAACTCAGTCTGTCAGCCAAGTACGAAGACGTTTTTGAAACACGATTCCCGGGTGTAAAAATTTCATCACGTTCAACAGTCCATAATATGTACAACAAATTTTATAAAGTTGTGTCAAAAATGTATGGACAACGAAGATGAACACTTCCAACACCTGCTTCCAATAAAGTTGGTAAGTATGACAATTTGTAAAATAGTTACGAAAATGTGTGTGGGTTGTATCATCACGATCCTACGCTGTCCGTTCCCCGCCACGAGTGCGTCATTGCTATATTCAACTCATTTCTTAGAGAGTCTGTGACTGCAAAATAATGCTATGACCTGTTCAGAATATTAAAAAGAAAGGGCTTTCTTTAATACGATAAACTTAATTGATAAATATCGGGTGAAACACGACTGTAATTGGTTGTAAAACAAGCTTCACTGAAACGTGATTGTTCATTGGCTCCCATTTGGGGCGTAAGTTAAACAGTCTTTAAAAATGACTTACGTAGATTCCCTTCACATAATATCCATTTTAACCAATAAAATATATACACTACTATATTATAATTATTTCCATTAATCGTAGAGGTCAACATCGGTGTCATCAGACCTACTTAAATTAAATATGAAGAAGTTATAATTAACCTTACGTTATTCAATAATCAAGAGCCTGACACTGTTTGGCAACATCCCTACTCGGTAAGTTACTGTTGCTGCTGTTTGAGGCAGTGGGAGGGAAGTGCGGTGAAATTGTGTGAGTACAGACACGTACTTTTCTAAGAACGATGTTAGCGCTATACTTACTTACTTACTTACTCACTGGCACTATCGAATCCGTAGGTTCATGACCGCGCGGACATAAGCTCTCCATACATCCCTATCCTGAGCTAATGCTTTCCAATTGTTCCCTGCATAATCTACTTCCCTCAAATCATAGTTAATGTTATTCTCCCACCTCATTCTTGGTCTACCAACTGGGCGTTTTCCCTCTGGCTTTCCTACAAGAAGCTTCCATGCAATTCTTTCATTCCCCATACGTGCAACATGTCCTGCCCATCGCAGTCTACGAGACATAACTGTTCTTATTATATCTGGCTTCTATAAAGATCATGTAGTTCATTGTTATGTAGTCTTCTCCATTCACCTGTCTGTTCATCTCTCTTTGGTCCAAAAATTTTCCTGAGTACTTTATTCTCAAATACTTGTAATCTCCTTTCCTCCCTTAAAGTAAGAGTCCATGTTTCGCACTCATATAATATAACTGGTACAATAATAGTTTTATATATTTTCAGTTTAACGTTTTTTGAAAGGAGTTGGGACATCCAAGAGTCTCTGCAATGCATAATAGCACACATTTTCAGATGTTAGCGCTATAGAGTCTCTGCAATGCATAATATCACACATTTCCAGATGTTAGCGCTATAGAGTCTCTGCAATGCATAATAGCACACATTTCCAGATGTTAGCGCTATAGAGTCTCTGCAATGCATAATAGCACACATTTCCAGATGTTAGCGCTATAGAGTCTCTGCAATGCATAATAGCACACATTTCCAGATGTTAGCGCTATAGAGTCTCTGCAATGCATAATAGCACACACATTTCCAGATGTTAGCGCTATAGAGTCTCTGCAATGCATAATAGCACACATTTCCAGATGTTAGCGCTATAGAGTCTCTGCAATGCATAATAGCACACATTTCCAGATGTTAGCGCTATAGAGTCTCTGCAATGCATAATAGCACACATTTCCAGATGTTAGCGCTATAGAGTCTCTGCAATGCATAATAGCACACATTTCCAGATGTTAGCGCTATAGAGTCTCTGCAATGCATAATAGCACACATTTCCAGATGTTAGCGCTATAGAGTCTCTGCAATGCATAATAGCACACATTTCCAGATGTTAGCGCTATAGAGTCTCTGCAATGCATAATAGCACACATTTCCAGATGTTAGCGCTATAGAGTCTCTTCAATGCATAATATCACACATTTCCAGATGTTAGCGCTATAGAGTCTCTGCAATGCATAATAGCACACATTTCCAGATGTTAGCGCTATAGAGTCTCTGCAATGCATAATAGCACACATTTCCAGATGTTAGCGCTATAGAGTCTCTGCAATGCATAATAGCACACATTTCCAGATGTTAGCGCTATAGAGTCTCTGCAATGCATAATATCACACATTTCCAGATGTTAGCGCTATAGAGTCTCTGCAATGCATAATAGCACACATTTCCAGATGTTAGCGCTATAGAGTCTCTGCAATGCATAATAGCACACATTTCCAGATGTTAGCGCTATAGAGTCTCTGCAATGCATAATAGCCCACATTTCCAGATGTTAGCGCTATAGAGTCTCTGCAATGCATAATAGCACACATTTCCAGATGTTAGCGCTATAGAGTCTCTGCAATGCATAATAGCACACATTTCCAGATGTTAGCGCTATAGAGTCTCTGCAATGCATAATATCACACATTTCCAGATGTTAGCGCTATAGAGTCTCTGCAATGCATAATAGCACACATTTCCAGATGTTAGCGCTATAGAGTCTCTGCAATGCATAATAGCACACATTTCAAGTTGTTAGCGCTATAGAGTCTCTGCAATGCATAATATCACACATTTCCAGATGTTAGCGCTATAGAGTCTCTGCAATGCATAATAGCACACATTTCCAGATGTTAGCGCTATAGAGTCTCTGCAATGCATAATATCACACATTTCCAGATGTTAGCGCTATAGAGTCTCTGCAATGCATAATAGCACACATTTCCAGATGTTAGCGCTATAGAGTCTCTGCAATGCATAATAGCACACATTTCCAGATGTTAGCGCTTTGGAGTCTCTGCAATGCATAATAGCACACATTTCCAGATGTTAGCGCTATAGCGGCACAAATCCGTTGGTCCGTGTATAAAGATAAATACTAACACCTGACACTCTCCCACTGAATACCTTACGACATCGAAACCGGATGTTAGACCACTGTTAATTGTTCATTGTGTAAACAATAGATTCATATAATTCAATCAAACAAATTGAATTGGTTAGATCATATTTTTCTCAGTTTATTACAATTTCAAATCTCAGAAATTAAACTTCGTGAGATATGAACAGACAGGTGAATGGAGAAGACTGCATAACAATGAATTACATGGTCTTTATAGGAAGCCAGATATAATGAGAAGAGTTAAGTCTCATAGACTGCGATAGGCAGAACATGTGGCACGAATTGGGAATGAAAGACGTGCATGGAAGCTTCTTATAGGAAAACCAGAGGGAAAACGCCCAGTTGGTAGACCAAGAATGAGGTGGGAGAATAACATTAACTATGATTTGAGGGGAGTAGAATATACAGGGAATGATTGGAAAACATTGGCTCAGGATAGGGATGTATGGAGAGCTTATGTCCGTAAGACCATGGACCTACGGGTTTGATAGTGCCAGTGAGTTAGTTAGATTTTCTATTAGCATCCAGTGACTATCGTTACACAAATGGTACATTTTAAGTTAGACCTACGTGCATTTAATTTTTGTGTAACGTTACTTACTTACTTACTCACTGGCACTATCGAACCCGTAGGTTCATGGCCGCGCGGACATAAGCTCTCCATACATCCCTATCCAGAGCTAATTCTTTCCAATCATTTCCTGTATAATCTACTTCCCTCAAATCATAGTTAATGTTATTCTCCCACCTCATTCTTGGTCTACCAACTGGGCGTTTTCCCTCTGGCTTTCCTACAAGAAGCTTCCATGCAAGTCTTTTCATTCCCCATACGTGCCAACATGTCCTGCCCATCGCAGTCTACGAGACTTAACTGTTCTTATTATATCTGGCTTCCTGTAAAGACCATGTAGTTCATTGTTATGTAGTCTTCTCCATTCACCTGTCTGTTCATCTCTCTTTGGTCCAAAAATTTTCCTAAGTACTTTATTCTCAAATACTTGTAATCTCCTTTCCTCTCTTAAAGTAAGAGTCCATGTTTCGCACCCATATAATATAACTGGTAGAATAATAGTTTTATATATTTTCAGTTTAACGTTTTTTGAAAGGAGTTGGGATATCAAGAGTCTCTGCAATGCATAATAGCATGCATTTCCAGAATTGAGCCTATGTTTAATTTCTTTTTGCATCTCATTCCTATTTGTGATTATTGTTCCTAGGTATTTGAATTCAGCCACTTCCTCAAAATTTCCCTCATTTGTCATTAGCTGTCCATTTCCATTATTTAATGAATTTCTACGTGTGACCATATATTTAGTTTTATTGATGTTTACTTCCAGTCCTAATTTCTTAGTGTTACTCAATAGTTTTGTGTAACGTTAGGGTTTTTTAATCAATAAACTGTCTGACATCTTAGTCCATATGACATATCCAGAATCCTAGGTTTGTGTCCAGTACGGGGTGAATTTTTCTTGTTGTGTCCGTCATTATTTTGAGTAGTTTTCTATCACCTGACACTCCTTACTATATTAGAAGATTTTTTACAAGTTTTTATATTTCTTGAATTTTTATTGTTTTCTTTCAATTCATAATTTTTCTCCTGCCTTCTCTATCTCTGGCAACCGTCCACCAATTCTTGAGTTTTAAAGATTTGACATCCTGTAGTTCTCCATGCATCCATCTCGAATTCGCTCTTCCAGTTCTCTGTCTTCCTTCTGGCCTATCATCTATAATTCTTCAACTTAATTTTTGGTAATTCTCTGCGTATGTCCTGCCCATCTTAGTCGGTTTACTTTAATATCTGTAATGATATCTTATGATTTATACAACTCATATAAAACCCTGTTACATCTCATTCACAATTCTCCAATTTCCTTAATAGGTCCATATATCCTTCTGAGTATCTTTCTTTCAAAAGCAGCCAGTTGAGATTTGTCATGTTCAGTCAGAGCCCAGGTTTCACTCCTCTAAGTTAACACTAATTTAATTAGTGTTTTGTACAATCTGGCTTCTGTTTCACGTGTCGGATATTTTCAATTTAAATGTATTTATTGAAATAGTATCTTATGATGCTAAGTTGGGAAGTAGTTTTTACAGAATCGAGGAGAATATTTAAAAAGCGAACAATAGCGAAGTTTTTAATTTCCAAGATTTTGTAAAACATTTCACAAATGTGCGTTGTACATTATTTGTTGCGCGATGGTGTTTTCAAAATAATAAATAAAAGTAAAATAACACCTTTGTTGGAAATATTTGTTTCATTATAAACAATTGACCAACGTTAACAGTGTGGACAATTTTTATTAGTTGAAACTACAGGAGGCCATGAGACCAATTTAGTGATAAAATGGAGACAAGAACGCATTTATTGTTTTATATTGTTTCAAATAAAGTTCAGTTCATTTAAAATGCAGTGATTTATTTCATATAATATATATTAACTCTACCTTTTGGATATTTTTTGTATATACATTGTATGTAGTATGCATAAAGGGCAGTTTTACTTCCCACACGCGTGTTTGTAATATGTAATATTACCGTATAGTTATTTAGGTTGGCAACCCCGAAATGTAGGAAGTTAAACTTTGAATCATGGTTGCCATTGCTGTAAGTACGACTGAACGCACTATGGCATTCCTTAGCATTTTGTGTTCTTTCTTACTGGATATTATTATGTTTATTTAGTGCCATCAAACATGAGTCCATAAATTAATAATTTATAAAGCAATGTCAGTTTTACTATTTGGGACTCGCTGATATCAAGTGCCAATTCTAACAAAACCGTCATAGTCTTGTTCAATCAAGTATCTCAGGGCAAAGCCGGAATAGTATAACCTTAAATTGACAAAACAATAATTTCCTCTGCCAGTTATTTAAATGTTCCGGACCGCAAAGAACACATGATCATGTAAAACTCTAAATTATTACATTATTATGTAATTTGACGCAAATGTAAGTAATTTCTGCCCATTTGTTTTTCCATTGTTTTATAAACAATTAACTAATACCCGGCGTGCGTTTGTTACGCCTAAATAAATTAAATGTGTTTTTTTTATATTTAGTTGAATAAGTAAAAAGAAAAATAATTATAAATTTATATCGTAATTATTTTTAGATATCCCGTGCTGGTCACCCGGCATTGGCCAGGAATCTAATAATCCTGATCTTCTTGACATAAATGAGCTGAAAGACAAAATGGTTATTGTGAGTTATCCGTAAAAGAATACCCGCTGTGCACAGTTCCGCTTGCCCGGGAATCAAGCCATCCCGATCTTCTTGGCTTCAATGAGCTGAAAGATAAAAATAGTTATTTGTGAGTTATCCGTAAAAGACAGACATATGCTGCCGCGAACTTCTTTGTAGATTTTTTTAGATATTCAATTCTGTGTACATTATTTTGGTGTGTATGTTATGGTTTAGACAGCGTAAGCCATTTCAGCGTCCAAAAGGCTAAAAAGAAAATCGTTTTTCTCTACAAAGGGCGATTTTTAAGGGTGAAGGAGTTGAGTATTACATCTTTCTTATAGCCTAAAACCTTCCCGCGAAACTCTCGAACATCTTGTAAAAAAAAAACCCCATCACAATCGGATGAACGGCATGGAAGCGCATAAAGGACAAACAGATATATATATATATGGTATGATAAGAAAAATAAATGCCTGGACGGGATTTGAACCCGGAACTCTGAGTCTGTACCTCAGCGTGTTTTCCATTACACCACCAGGCGAATCCAATTCAAATACTTATTTTTCTTATATATGTATTATATTCTCCATTCTTACTAGATATCGCGAGAACTTGCTTACTTGTTATAGTCAGCTACTAAATGGCAGTGAAGACCGAGTTCTCGCGACATCTAGTAATAATGGAGAATGTAATACATAAGTAAGAAAAATAAGTGTTTGAATTGGATTCGCCTGGTGGTGTAATGGATAACACGCTGAGGTACAGACTCAGAGTTCTGGGTTCGAATCCCGTCCAGGCATTTATTTTTCGTATCATACCATATTAAGCTTGCATTGCTCAATGTTAAACATTTAATTATAACACACACATATATATAGATATAGAGTAGCGTACCCGACAGAGGTTAACCTGCCCGAAGTTCAAATTCCCGTGTCAAGGCCAGACAATATAAGTGTGCTACTTTTTTACCATAAAATTCACTAATCAAGACGGAATTAGATATTTTTAAGTAAGTTCGCAAGAAAACCTCTCACTGCCATATGTTGTGGCTCAAGAAGCGCGCATGATGACGTCACATTGTTGTCGCGCGGAATATATCCATCTACTTATCCCGATCTTCTTGGAATAAATGAGCTAGTTATTGTTAATTATCCGTAAAAGAATACGTCCTGCCCGAACGTTTGCTTGCCTGCTGTTAACGGGTTCTTAAAACGTTTTCTCGATATTTGAATTATCGATAAACCATATACTAAGTGATATTTTTAACATTGAGTTTGACATTTCAAGCTTTTCGTTTTGTTATTGTGTTATACTTTTTTACACGCTTTATATTAGCTTGACCTGTATCTATGTAACTGAATCTTTTAACGCGATTTTCACACACTTAAAATCATTGGATCGACTTGAAACTTTGCATACTTGTAAAAGACCCGTGACAATATAATAATTTCATATTTTGTTTCTAAAATCATGGCCAGAATCATCAGAAAATCAAAAAAAGTGTCTTTGTAACGGAATTTTTGAACACGATTTTCACCCACTTAGAAACATTGGATCGACTTGAAACTTTGTGTACTTGTAAAGGACCCGTGACAATACAATAATTTCATATTTTGTTTCTAGAATCCTGGCCAGAATCATCAGAAAAAAAATGAAAACTGGTATAATAGGTTGCGGACTTGTCGACTTTTTAGTCAATCGTTGTAAGAGCTCAGTTGGTAGAGCGGTACACTCTAGTGGTATATAATTTCTGCAATCCATAGGTCGCTGTTTCAAATCTGGCTGAGAGTTTTTTTTAGAAGAGTATTACTTTCAGCTGATACTACAATAGAATCGAATTTAAAGATATTTACATTTTTATCTTATTCTGTAAAATATTAAAACTAAAAACGCTTTTGATGGTAAAATTATTTATCCCAAGCATGTTGGAAATTAAAATTATTTTTTATTTTTTTAGTTCGGTTTTCTAATAAATCGTGTTGTTTTAGTTTTTTAAAACTATTATTTATTTGCCATAAAATTCACTAATAAATACATTATTAGATATTATCCAAATAAGTTCGCAAGAAAACTCCTCATTGCAATCTGTTGTGACTCAAGAAGCGGACATGATGATGTCACATTGTTGTCGATTAGAATATGACGATAATGCAGATGACTACATATCTGACATAAAAATCCTATAATCCGATCGCAGCGCCACCTACTGAGTCCAATTGTGAATCTAAAGCATCCAGGGACACACTCAAACACACACAAATATATTAAAATCGGTCCGGTCCTTCAGGCAGGTTTTAATTTCGGATTTCAAGTAAACCTCCACTTCTAATTGTCGGATTTTGCTAATTTTTTTGTTAATACCTACTTCGGTTTATTTTAATAGGGTATACTGAGTTTTGTTGTGAAACATCGAAAAATGTGATCGCTAGAGCCATTTTTTATTTTTCGCTTCAGGTGCACTCCTACACCTAATGGTTTCAGTGGGTCCAATTGTGAATCTAAATCATCGAATGACCCAATCAGACACACACACACACACACACACACACACACACACACACACACACACACAAATTTAATCAAAATCGGTTCAGTCTTTTAGGAGGTGTTCAGTGACAAACACGTCTACAGTAGATTTATATATATATTGTACATTACAATATTCGACACTAGCTAATACCCGTCGTGCGTTGCTACGCCTAAACAAATGAAATATTAAAGGTTAATTACATTGTATGTAATAAGCTGAGATGAACCAAACATTATGGTTGCTAGCCAGTTTTTAATTTCGGATTTCACGTAAACCTCCACTTTTAATTGTTACCTTTCACTCATTTTTGGATAATACCTACCCATAAAACGTTAACAATTTTATTTTTATTTAATTAACAAAATATATTTTTGTAAAGATGCAGTGATATCAGCTACAAAAATGTCATGTTTTCATCAAAGTCCTGGCAAGAATATTATATAGTTTAAGGACTTAGCTATGAGTCAATGGATATAGAAAAAAGGTAAAAACTGCACTTAAACTAGCGTAAAATATTTTCAAAGTCCTATAGAACAAACAGTGCGCATGTGCCAGAGTTTATAGAACCAGCGATAACCCACAATCGAACCACATACCGATTATCATCCTCAATTATTATCCGTCACTATGAAATTTAAATGACCAATATTTGCAATAAATCCCCAAATCTATGTTTAAAAAATATATTAATAATATTAAAATTACCAAATTACCAAATGTTTATTAAAAATGGGTGTACACTTACTTATCATTCCCTAACACTGATCCAACCAGAGATAACCCAATACAGCGATAGAAAAATCATAGACTAAGTAATATATTCTGTGGAGAAAATAGCAGTTAGCATCACAATATAGTGTCATAATATTGTGATTTGCATATTTAAATAAATACTTCAAATTGTCTAATAATGTTTTAAAATTGTTTGAAAAAATTAAAAATATTAAATAATGTTAGTAAATACAGGAGAGCTATAGTTTACAACAATATAACTGAAAAATCAAGCACTAGTAGAAGTGCAGTTGAGCCAAAAAAAAAAAAACAGTCTGACGTAAGAATTATAACAAGTAATGGAGTTTAGCAAGTTATTTATACTGACTTCAAAGTTTTCCACTTATTTATCCATATATTTCTTGCAATTTTTCAATCAGAAATATATACAACACCAAATATTTATTTCCATCTCCTTCAAGTATTCTTAAAATATAGGTTAAAGTTTCCGTTCAACGCAGTGAGAAATTTTTTTTAAGTCCCAGGCAGACACCACGTCCATGCGCCAACAAATGTTCAGTGACAAACACGTCTACAGTAGAATTATATATATATATATATTGTACATTACAATATATATATATATATATTGTACATTACAATATTCGACACTAGCTAATACCCGTCGTGCGTTGCTACGCCTAAACAAATGAAATATTAAAGGTTAATTACATTGTATGTAATAAGCTGAGATGAACCAAACATTATGGCTGCTAGCCAGTTTTTAATTTCGGATTTCACGTAAACCTCCACTTCTAATTGTTACATTTCACTCATTTTTGGATAATACCTACCTCGGTTTATTTTAATAGGATATAGGCCTACTGAGTTGCGTTTTGAAACATCGAAAATTGTGACCGCTAGAGCAAATTTTTAAATTTTCACTTCAGGTGAACTCCTACACCTAATGGTTTTAGAGGGACCAATTGTGAATCTAAACCATACAGGGATCCACTCAAACACACAGAAAAAATTTCATCAAAATCAGTCAAGTCGTTTCGGCAGTTTTTAATTTCGGGTTTCAGGTAAACCTCCACTTCTAATTGTCAGATTTCGCTAATTTTTTAATAATACCTACCTCAGCTTATTTTAACAGGATGTACTGAGCTTTGTTATGAAACATCGAAAACTGTGACCGCTAGAGCAATTTTTAAATTTTCACTTCAGGTGAACTCTTACACCTAATGGTTTTAGAGGGACCAATTGTGAATCTAAACCACCCAGGACCCACTTATATACATATACATATATATATATATATTAGTTCCTAAATAATAGGGCATCTAATCGAAGTTTATAAATTAAATTGCATACCTTCATCATGAAATTAAATATACAAAATTTAAAAAAAAGTTTAAAATTAGAATCATTTCCCATAAAACTAGATATTCTTCTTTCCTTTTAAACCCTAGCTATAATGTAATTTCCGACAGTTTCTGGAATAAAGTTTTATTTGGGACATTTACTTGTTCCTAAAAGTAAATTTTATGAAATTTGAATAACATCATAAAAAATATCCTAATTTGCAATCTCTAGTTTTTATTAAATTTTACATAATTTAATTCCTTTTTGTGCAATTTATTCCAATTATATGTAATTACAAACGCCGAAAGTGACCTTGATTATCAAGGAAAGGTTCAAATAAAAATAGAGGTATCATTTAATAATCATTTATTTATTTTAGACATATGAACAAAATAATAATAATAATAAACAATAAGAGAATTTAAGTAATTATGAAGAATTAATGCATTGAGATTTTTTTATTTCTTTCCCTACATATTTACCAACAAAATTTGGTCCCTTACAAAAAAGGTAATTATAAATTACAGGTATCTTACTGTTCTTAACATATGATCATCTCAATCAAACAATGCATTAAATCACAATAAACCATTCATTTCACCGTATTGGTGGTGAATTCACTTATCAATGACCCCTTTCCAGATGGAGCTTAAGAGCAGCATTACTGGACATTTGCAGATCTGAATAGAAAGAAAAAAAAAGTTATACAAAGTACGTACTGTAATGAACACACAGTTTTTTAATCTTTATAAATGTACTACAGTTATATGAACATGAAAAAATACAGAAATCCTACATATTATTTCAACAGAACAACCATAAAATAAGCTATAAAAGAACTGGTAGAAAATAAACATTCTCCTATCTAAAAATATCAGTTCTTTTGCTGAAATTAAAAAATTATAAAACAAGTACCGTAGTTATAATTAAATATTCCTTCATTGTTTTTTTAAGTTTTAATTAATGTAATATGTTTTGAGTCTCAAGTACACATTCTGGGGTTCAAGTTACAATATACATATAAATTCAATATATGGTTATCCTTCGATAGCAGACAGTTATCTAGTATGGCTTACTATGTCTTACGTAACTTTACTCGCTCTATTAACATCGTCTTTCAGAGGTTGACCAAGATATAGACAAGGACTGAAGAACAAGTTAAGGAGAATGTCTAGAAAAGGGTAATTCAATGGATGGAAATTATGGAAGAGTAGACATGGAATAACCAAGATAGATAGAGAATCTTATCCAAAACTTGATCCCAGAACAATGACAGGTGGCTAGATGAAGAATAATAATTCAATATAATTACGTCAAAGATATGGCATCAATGTACCTATCACTAAGAAATATAAGTTACTTAAAATCGTATTATTTCTAACATTATACAAAAGCATGTTTGCCCCCTAAAATTTCTGTATGCACTATATAGGCTAACAATCATACACAGGAAGATGTTCCACTAGATCACGTATGTAATGGAACAGTCGCATAAGAATCTTGTATTATGCGCAGGAAAAATATTAAGAATTTTAACAAGCATTAGAATTTTTTTTATAAAAGTAGGAAATGTAAATAAAAACAAAACCTTAACCTAATAATTCCGTAAAAGTAATTTATCATCATCATCATCATAGTACATTCACGAATTTAGGCCATTTGTTGACCTGTTTCGGCCTCAAGAGAAACACCATCCAGAAGTCTTTTGAGTGGACGTCCTGGTCTTCTTCTTCCTGCAGGTTGATATCTTAACATTAGTTTGGGTATTCTGTGATCTTCCATTCGATGAACATGTTGTATCCATCTTGACTTATAATCAGAAATTTTGTTTTCTAAAGATTCCATGTGTAATTCTTCTTAAAAGTAATTTAAGGAATTTAAAAAATTCCGTGACCTAATGGAAACATGAGCCAATTCATATATTTTAATGTATTTACGTACAAATAATACTTACTAGAAAATATTCTTTTAACAGAAAATTAATTCCTTCTAATTAAACAATCAAAAATTGATGCACGATGCTCCTACATTTTAAAATACGCAGCCAACATAATAGAATAAAATATACAGTTTATTATGATATAAATAAAATAAACTAGGTATAAAAATTATTCAAAGCTAATATTACATGGAATAGTTTAAACAAACGTTTTATCAATATAATGTTTCTACTTAATTAAGAGTAGGTCAGCTCATTTCAAATAATAAAAAAAAATATTTAATTCAGGGAGTCTGTTGGCTGCCCTGTCACTGTAGACGAATTTGCTTTTCGACATAGCGACTGAAGCGCCTCCAAGCGTTGGCAGAAAAAACTAGGCCTGGCATCATCGGTTCTCTATGTGGCATCACTCACTTCCATTTGCGTTGGCCTGGGGTGGTCTGAACTATTTTAACAATTCTAGCTTTCATGAAACCGGAACAAGCCAATAGGCTTAATCCCTGGATATAATGATTATAATGCATTTCTATGTTTAATTGAATAAGTAAAAGTACAGCACTTTTACTTGTCCAATATATTTGTCCTATAAAACAACAGTGCGCATGCGCCAGAGTTTATGGAGCCAGCGATAACCCACTTTTGAACCACATATCGATTATAATTCTTGCTTAGTGGGATATCGCTTCTCGCCTCATATCGATTATTATTGTTATCGTACTAAAGTATATACAGCTTACTCTAGGTGGCAGCACGTCGCTGTGAAATTTGAATGAACAATCTTTGCAATAAATCCTCAAATCTATGTTCTATCCATAGTAATTTTGCCCGAAGGCAGGTCCTTCACTGCAATCATAGCATTTCCATGCTATGCTTGCAGCTTTACTAAGAAATTGTAGATGTGGTTGCTTTCCACACCAGTGAAGGATTATGATGATGATGATAATGATAAGGATAATAATGATGACCATATGGTTTTGGGGGTCGTTTGAGCCTTACAGTTTTCCTGACATTTATCTTACAGGTGAGGAAAAACCCCGATAAAAAACTCACCCAGAAAAACTGCCACGTCCGGGGATCGAACCCGGGCCCGAATGAATGAAAAATTTGAAATATTTGGTGTTAGGGTAAAAGAAAGATTTGAACAATTAGAAATTGAATGTAATCTAAATCAAGACAGGGTAGAGCAAAATATATTAGATTTGAAAGATAAACATGATAGTGAAATTAAACAATTAGATAATAGAATAAATTATGTAATAAAATCAATTGTAGAAATAGATGAAGCATGTAAAAATAGTTTCAGAAATTTAGGAAGTACAGTTCAAAATTTAGGAAGTACAGTTGAAAATTTAGGAAGTACAATAGAAAATTTAGAAAGCAAGGCTGAAAAATATATAAATAATTCAAAAAGCGAAGTAGTTAAAATAGAAGAAGTGGTGAAAGAAAAGATGGGAAATTGGATTGAAAAAGTTACAGATTTAGAAAATAAATATAAATTAATTTTGAGTAAGAATAAGGAGGCAACTAGTGTAAGTGAAAATAAGTTTAACAAAATAATATAGTATTGACAGTCAATCTCGAAATTTTGTGGAAAATTCTAAAATTCCAACAAATTTATTGTCAGAAATCAATTTACCATGTTTTTCAGACCACTCTAGCCACAGTCATCTTGACTTCATAAAGAGAATTGGAGGAATACTTCCAATTAAAATCTATTAATGGTAAATATAAAATGTTTGTGGAAAGGTCATTAAAAGATTCGGCTGAATCTTGGTTTAAAATAGCATGTCATGACTCGATGGATTATAATATATTTGAAAGTGCTTTTATGAATTGCTATTGGGGTCATGAAAGACAAAATAAAGCCAGGTTAGAGATTGCTAGTGGCAAATATAACCCTAAAACAGGTCACAGTTACCTTGGGTATTTTCTAAAAAAAGGCAAGGATGTCTGCACTTCTCCAACCGCCTATTGATGAAAAATCTTTATTGTCATTAATATCCCATCATTACCCAGAAGAAATTAAATATCACTTGATTATTGCTAGACCTCAAAACATTTTAGACATGTTAGAGTTGTTGTCTTATTATGAGCAGTTTTTAGTAATTACAGATAATATCACAACTTTCATATTGTAGTCGTAAGACCAAACAATAAACAAACCATATGATTTCTTCGCAGCTTTCTATATTTTAGTGACTGCACCGACAGCTTCAGAAGACATTACAGTGCAATTGTCAATTTTGATCTTGATCTATATTGACAATGCTGTATTGCTCTCATAAGTTCAATAAATTTGACGGAATCTTTACGAATCTCATTTTGTACAAAGAAAGCTGTTCTGCATTAGAAATATCTGCTGTTTCGGCAAATATAACAGAATAATACTTCGCATTCCTTATTTGATTCAGTATTGTATATGTTATTTCTTCATCACAGCATGTTATTAATTGATTTTGTGTTGTATTGCCTATGTACGCGGCTCTCAAAGAGGCTGTTGACAAGTGTTGCTTAAGATATTCGTGTTCTGCAGACGCTCTAAATCTTAACAATTCTCTAAAATTACCCTCATTAAGGTGCCCACCCTCTTCGTCGAGACGGCTATCATCTCGGTGACCTCTTTGAGGAATGTTTTGTCGACCCAAGAATATTATAGATTCTATTATTGACTGAAGTCTCTCTTTGGTTTCTTTTACTTGTTAAAATCGTTGAGTATATACCTGATTTTCAACAGACTTTTGTGGTAGCTTTACAGGAAGTATAGACCAACTTGAACGCATACTTTGTGGTAAAAGTATCTTTGTGTGATTGTAAGTGTAGTAAGTGTTTATTTTTTTCTAAAGCTTGGCGAATGAAGTCAACGGTTTGATGACAAGATTTTGCTCTGTCATTCCTTTATTACGGCCACACTTTTCATCAGCAAACAGCACACATAACTTACAAAACAACACATGTTTCATGTGGGAAAGAACTAGCCAATTCCTTTGTTCCAAGTTCTGATGACCCAAATAACATTTCAAATCCTTCCCACTTTTTTTTTTGTTAACGTGGGAGTTTATATGACTTTGGTGTTTCCCAAGATCGTTCCAATAATTGACACTTTATATATTCATCGGTCCTTTTATTTACCAAAAGCCCTATATCATTAGCGAAAGTACCGTTAGTGCTTGTCGATTCCAATGAAGATGTCTTATTGTTTTCATTGTTAGTTGGTTCTCCAATGTTCATATTCAGATTATCGTCCAACTTTATTGAAAGAAACTGACAAAATATTACTATTGAAATTTCCATCATCACAATGTAATGTTGATGTATTATATTTTTATAGGTGTTTCCCGTGTTTCACGGTTGTTGTCTCTTTTCTCTACTTTTTTTTGTAGTATGAACTTATTGGGTTTGGGTTCGAGCGTTTTCGGTACTCTACCGTAAGTTGGTACAGTGTAAGCAAGTTTAATATATGAGCTGAAAAAAGAGCTTCTAACGAAATGTTTAGTTAGATAGGAGATACACCACTAAAGTATCATCAGAATAACTCATCTAAATTAAGTTTAAACGGGGATACATGTCATGACATGAACTTTTGGGGGGCGAATCGTGTCACTCAGCTTCTTCTTAAACGAGTAACCAAATAATTAATGAACTATGACGGGAATTAAAATCACAAATAGGTTAATACACTGTTACATGATACACTTATTGGGCATATACAAAATGTATACTCATTTTCCTCGGGAAATGAAATGCAATTTGATTTTGATATTATAAAGTAGGAATAAAGTGATATACAGAAGTTGAAAGGTCAAGGAATAAATAATCAGTTATAAAGAACGAAAGACATTTAGGTGGTAGACCTCTTTCCTATTGTCAAATGACAGCTTGGCGAGCGGACATAAAGGATCCAAAAACTCTGCAGTCCTATTATTTCTCCAGCTTACCCAGTATTCCTTTGTGTAGCGAACTCATGTCATTGAAGACACCGCACTTGTAGACAACTTAGATACAATAGAAACATTATTACGGGAAACTTCGTAAGCCCAGCGTGCAGGTGTTTTTACAGAGAGAGAAAAACAAATTAAGCGCGAAAGACTGGAGAGACGCAAGTACGGTCAACGAACCGACCCGAGAATACACACGAAGCCGAAAACAGACTTAGATCGGGATTCCCTGGTTCGAGCTTATGTTAAGACTGTACCCTAATGCGATAAGGGCGTATACAACCAAGACTTGGCGACGTCATATCCTATCAGATGCTGGCAACACCTTCCTCATATTTAGGAAATGGATGATCCACCAATTAAAAGGGCCGTTATATTACGATAAGGTAATGACCACACGATGATACAATTGCGGAGGGGTGTAGACCTAAGTTTCCTAATAGACGAAAAAGCAATCTCTAGTTAGTTACCAAATACTCGCCAATGTGAATACTTTTTCACAACTCGACGACAGTTGCGCATAACTCACCAACAACTCGTCTCCGACAACATAGCCAAACCATAACAATGGACTTATAATATTCTCAAGTCTAGAATCATAATAACTTCACGAATTTTAATACTTAGAAAATTCGGCAGTGATAGGAAATCTGATATGGCGTTCGGAAATGTACCATTCCTGAGGCCAGTGCCTAATTCAACATTGCATAATTGTATTGTGCTATGTGTTCCTAGTGCCTTAATAAGAAGGATAAATAATGTATGCTAAAATTCGTCTCACATAGCCTTATGCCTGCCAGCATAATTTGGATCCCTGAAGAAAAAGAACCTCAGCTGTACCCAAGATCCGAAGCCGAGTAACCTAATTTCTCAAACATCGAGAAATTCTTTCATCCTCCTGGCGCTCAAACAATCCATTTATTACCATTAAACCCAAAACAGAAGAACCCCAATTAAAATTCCTTCTGCACACTGCAGAGGCCTCTTTAATAAACAGTTTATGTTATCTGTCCATAAAAAACAATTCATGGTAGTTAATCTTTTCATAAAAAAGAAGAAAACATTGTTATATCAATAAATTGGGGCCCGAGACACTTTTTTTGTGTAAAGTCCCGCCGAAAAAATTACGCCACTGTCTATTAATAAAGCTTTACTTTATATAAACCAATTAAGAGGGGTTGTCACTTGAAGAATAAAAATTAAGAGTTTACACATTTTTTATTGTTTTAATAATGTATGTTCCTTTCTGAATATTATTTGGTATCAAACACACTTCTATGCAATCACCTATCTTTAATTTGGAAAACTTGTAAATAATACTAAAGAAACACACACGAATATCATATGTTCCTATGGAGTAGTAAAATCGAATAATTTCTAAAAAGGTACATCAGAGTAGTTTCATTTAAGCATCTAAGAACGCGGGAATAGGATGCGACAAACCCCATTAAAATGAGATAAAATAGATAACAAATCAATTAAATCATAATTAAACCATATTATATTAACTGGAAAGCCATGTATGAGTATCATAAAAAAATATGTAAAAAGTCAAAATTGATAATTTTGGCGTCTGCTTCTTCCCCTTTATACTGTAAAAAATTATCAAAGTGGACGAAAAAAATAATCGCATCACTGACTTAGATACTAGAGTCTTCAAGCTTCAAGACGCTATTTTTTTTTCGACAATTTTTCGCGAAGATGCAACCATTTAAAAGTTACCTATTTTTTCGAGGGTACGAAGCTGATTCTTTAATTTAGATCAGCAGGGTAGTTCCATTCCCCCCTAAAACAGAGATTGAGCGTGAGCAAAATTTGGCTGAATTATACATTTTTAGGAACTAAGAAAATAAAAACAATTACTTTTAGTTATGAAATGTGAGAGAATCTTTCCTGCACATTAACCTTATTTACACTAGTTAATGAATTCGTACTTACCCTTATTTTTCGTTCTTCTACTGGAGTGAAAATACAAACACTAAACAAAACAAACACTAAACAAAACAAACATTTTACATCATGTCCAGCGTCTCTTTTATGATGATCGCATAAACAAACGATAAGGACTGAGAAAAACAGTCTTGCACGATACCAAATTGACTGTTGCCATTTTTTTTTCGTTCAACATTAACATATTGTTGACCGGTATTTTTTCTCAGAATCCATCTCATGTCACCACTGACGAGAGAAAAAAAAACGCGTCGATAACGAATTTACTCGTGGCAGGTAGGCAGCGCTCTTTGCTAATTAATGCACCGAAGTTTATTTGAGTGCACGTTAATAGTTCATTAATTAGTCTTATAATTTACCTTAAAAATTTCTCGGGGGGCCATGGCCCCCTCTCTAGAATCGCCACTGTGAAATTTAAGAATTAGAAAGGGAAAGGGTTTGGTTAATAGAGTTTTTTCTATAGTAGTGTGTCCATTGATTATGGGTGAGTTGTTCAGAGTATGGGCTAAGTATTGTTGTGTGTGGGTGTTATTTATGAATGTAGTGTTAATGGTATTTATGTGTTTGTGTAATGGCTTCATATTTATGTTTTCATATAACCTGTTATTAGCGTAATATCGGGGTAGTCGGTACATCTTTCTCAGTGCGGCAGTTTCAATACTATTAAATTTTCGGTACTGGGTAGGGCTAATGTTGGGGAAAATTAATGATGTATGGGATATGAGGCTGCGTGTGTACGCTTTGTAGAGGTGTACTTCTGGAACAGTCCAGGGTTCTGATCCCTCCAAGGAAGGTGAGGAACTTGGACTGTTTCATCTGTGCTTGTAGTATTTCTGCAGCTGTGGCCCATTTGAGTTTAGTGTCTAGAAGTATGTGATCGTGCGTCTGTATGGTGTGTTTGCGAGTCCCTCCTGCCTGGGTTTTCGCTTCTTGAAGACACAGGCTTGCGTTTTCTCTGTGTTTATGGTTACACGCCACGTGTTTGCCAATTGCTGGAAGTGTGTAAGTACAGTGTTTAGGGCTGCAACTGATTGTGTGAACCAGAATTGTGCCGATCAGTAGGCCACGTCGCTCGCTTATTGGGAGATGCCTGTTCTCGAGTCCTGAGGCTGGAGTGTGTCGCTTATGTAATAATAAGTACACGAGGGGACTTATGGTGTTGTGCTGTGGTTTATCTACGACGCAAAGCGCCAGCGCAAAAGTTGCTCCCCATGTATTTAATGCTACGGTTTATTATACAGCGTGTCGCGCCCGACGTGACGCGAATTCGCGTTTCGCTCGGCGTGATGCTGGTTCAGCATGGAGCGCATACGTTACAGCGCATATGTTTATGGAATTGTCGCCAGATGGCACCACATATATGGAAAATCAAAATTACCAACGTTCATAATAAATTTCCAAATGTGTTTACAAAAACTAATGTATACAAACCTGTCCCTGCATAACCTAATGAAATAAATTACATACATACTATTTAGTAAACTATAAATTAATCTGATGTACACTAAACTGACCTATCGGAATCTAACAAAATGAAGCGATTGAACATTTATTTCTTAAAATATGATTTGGAATTAAATGCAAATGTTGGTCATTCACACATATGTCCTGCCATCTGGTGGATTTAATTTTATGAGCGTTCACGTATGCCAACTTCAATTCCAATAAAGAACTTTGAAAATAAATTGAGAGGAAAAATCATAATTTGTGTACATAGATAAACATATTAAAATTCTTCATTAAAAAAGTTTCAAGTGTCGTTGCAAAACGATTAAAATAGTTCGAAATATTAGTAAAGACAGAAAAAGTAACAGCTTTTATTTATCTCTTGACTAAGTTCAAGCCACAATAACTTTTTTCTGTACATCTCTGTACTCCTTCATGCTCATATTGTATAAAACATAATTAGAACTCGATGATTTGCAACAAAACTATCTGACTTTCGTCGTTAAAATTGGAAAGTTATAAAACAAGTACTGTATTTCCGACATTTTGTTATAAAATCTTAGTTTGTTTTTAGCAATTACACCAATGAGTACGGGTAATATCTTCTATATTCTTTGTTTGCGCTGGCAAATTGCGTCCTGGATTCAAGAGATTCCAAAACACGACGCGACATGTCAGCGCAAATTTTTTTTGCGCCCGCAATTTGCGTTGTAGATAAACCACTTCCATTTAAATACATGGGGAGCAAATTTTGCGCTGGCGCGTTGCGTCGTAGATAAACCACAGCATAAATGGATGTGGTTCATCTACAACGCAAATTGCTGGCGCAAAAAAATTTGCGCTGACATGTCGCGTCTTGAATCCAGGACGCAATTTGCCAGCGCAAACAAAGAATATAGAAGATATTACCCGTACTCATTGGTGTAATTGCTAAAAACAAACTAAGATTTTATAACAAAATGTCGCAAATACAGTACTTGTTTTATAACTTTCCAATTTTAACGACGAAAGTTAGATAGTTTTGTTGCAAATCATCGAGTTCTATACATGTTCTATACAATATGAGCACGAAGGAGTACAGAGATGTACAGAAAAAAGTTATTGTGGTTTGAACTTAGTCAAGAGATAAATAAAAGCTGTAAATATTGTATCTCGGGGATATTATGGATGTGCATAAATTTCGTCTTCTATTAAATTCAAAACCTGATAAAACTGCTCAGGCGAAAATCTGAAGTATTCTAAAATTTGGTATATTCATCAACCATATGTTTATTTAAGAACTAAAGAATAATTTATTCTATAATTTTCCATAGGCCTACAACATTCATATGATGCTGTTGCTCAGTTTCTCTATGCTGTTGCTCTAGGTACTTTTTCTGTCTTTACTAATATTTCGAACTATTTTAATCGTTTTGCAACGACACTTGAAACTTTTTTAATGAAGAATTTTAATATGTTTATCTATGTACACAAATTATGACTTTTCCTCTCAATTTATTTTCAAAGTTCTTTATTAGAATTGAAGTTGGCATACGTGAACGCTCATAAAATTAAATCCACCAGATGGCAGGACATATGTGTGAATGACCAACATTTGCATTTAATTCCAAACAATATTTTAAGAAATAAATGTTCAATCACTTCATTTTGTTAGGTTCCGATGGGTCAGTTTAGTGTACATCAGATTAGTTTATAGTTTACTAAATAGTATGTATGTAATTAATTTTATTAGGTTATACAGGTACAGGTTTGTATACATTAGTTTTTGTAAACACATTTGAAATTTATTATGAACGTTGGTAATTTTGATTTTCCACATATGTGGTGCCATCTGGCGACAATTCCATAAACATATGCGCTCCATGCTAAACCAGCATCACGCCGAGCGAAACGCGAATTCGCGTCACGTCGGGCGCGACAAGCTTTGTAATAAACCGTAGCATTATCCTTGGGTGAACCCGCTTGTATTGTGAGTGTGTTAGATAGTGTACTGTCGTGCTGTTCTGTTTGTGAGAAAGCTCGACACCCATCGTGTTATTGTTTCGGGTATGTTAAGGTGTGTGAGTTTGTATCTAATGCAATTATGCCAAATGGTGTCAAAAGCTTTTTCGATATCAAGCGCGACCAAGACTGGAGTATGTCTATTGTGAAAAGCGTGTTCTATTGGTGTTAATACTCGTAAGAGTTGGTGTTCACAACTGAGCCCCAGTCTAAACCCTGCTTGACACTGAGGGATGAGGACCTGTCCTAAATGTGTGTGTGTATTCTGTTTGTGAGTATTTTCTCCATGAGTTTGGATATTGCACATGTAAGTGAGATGGGTCTTTAGTTGTTAGCGTTAGTTTTATCCATGTTAGGTTTGTGTAATACGAGTATATGTACGTGTTTCCAGCGCTTATGTACGTATCCAAGATACAGGCTCGCGGTGTATAGTGTGCTAAGGAATTGAAGTGATACAGCTGGCAGCTAAACAGCTGCCGTAAGTGTATGCGATTTTGTCGTGTCCGGGTGCTGTATTTTTCTTGCCTGCGAGTACAGTAGAAATTTAATTAGGTGTTATAGGTTCGGTTGTTATATGTTGAACTGCAGGAGGTGTGTAAAGCTGTTTTGGTATGTACAAGTGTGCATATGTTTGTATATATCTGTTTACTGTGTTATAGTTACAATGATTGCTGTCGTAATTAAAGTTGTTGCGTTCTGTGTGCCTGGCCTGTAGATTTTGTCTGAATATTTCCAGTTTATTGTCTGTATCGTGTACCAGTGTGTTATTGTGTAATAAAGGTGAGAGTGTGGTGTTTGGCCTGTACCGTCTTGCTGGTCATCGCCTATATTGAACGCCATTAAATTTAGTTTACTCTTGCTCAATAATATTATAGATACGATTATAGCAGAATGTGAACAAGGAATAAATAGAGAACCGATAAACATAACTATTCAATCCAAACAGAGATTCTGCGCGCTGGGCCCTAGTATTTACGCAGACTTGCTTCATTTCATAAACAACTGCTAGTATATAATAAACAATACTTTGATCTATGTTTTATTGTATTTAACGAAACCATGAGAGAGGAGATCATAGGACTCTAAATACTTAATGCTTGCAATAAATAATTAATCACAATGATTAATTAAAATAAATGAGATATAAATAAATTAGCCATATAAGTTAAATTAACAAAATAACGGCAGTAATGAAAAATATCAAAACAATGATGAAGTTAACATAATCAATAATAATAACTTTCTCCTTTAACAATAATATATTTATATATAATTATTGATTATGTTAACTTCATCATTGTTTTGATATTTTTCATTACTGCCGTTATTTTGTTAATTTAACTTATATGGCTAATTTAATTAAATCTCATTTATTTTAATTAATCATTGTGATATATATATATATATATATATAGTCTTTCATACTAGAGAACATTTGAACTATATACACTCACACATAAACAATACTTAATTCTTAGTTCCTTAAACATGACTAACAAAATCTTGAGGTAATGGTCACATCGCCATAACTAAAGAGTCCCACCGTAGGAGAAAGTCTCTTCCTTTCTCAGAAGACTTCCAGTCTATTACGAAAGCCAGTCCCGGCTGCTTCCACGAAGCCAGAACCCCGTCTGCTTCCACCGAAGACAGAATTCGTCTGCTTAATGTTTCGCGACGCCGGAGACGGACCTCCTCTTTCGCGCAGTACATGCGCGCAGAGGAGTGGGGGGAAAAGGGTGAGTTCGGAAAGGAAAGGATCGGAGAAACACAGACGTAACACGTCTCCACAGTCATAGGGGCAACACAAAAGTTCCAAAAATTACGCATACACGGTACAGGCCTTTCCTTTTATCCTTTGGACTTTACTCCAGAAGGCTTTTATGTTTGTGTAGCGTTTTTCATCAATGTCAAGTGTAAGTGTGTTGTATCTCCGTGTTTCATATTGTGTTATGAGTGTTTTCGTATCTTCCTGTAGTTGTCTGTATGTGCGCTTGTCTGCATCTGTATGTGTTCGCATGTATTGTTTGTGTGCCTGGCGTTTGTGTTTTTTTTGCTTGGACTATATATGCTGTTCTAATGTATTTTATGTTGATGCGTTTTTTCAGGACTGCTAAGTTTCGTGCTTGTGTAATGAGAACGGATATGTGTGAATCAGCAGTGTCGAGGTGTTCAGGTGTGATGATGTCGCGATGTTGTATGTGATGGGTAATGTATGCTTGGTACAGCTGCCAGTCTGCTTGGTGTGTGTTTTCAATAGTTTTGTAAGTGTTGGGTATTTTAACACATTGGTGACCGACAGCTGTGCGATCCACCCACCCCTGCTTGACCGGGCATTTCTGTCAGTGGGGTGGACTTTTAAATTTTAAACCGCGCTAGCACAGTGTGGTTTTTACATCAATATATTTACAGTCAATTACAGTAATACATAAGTAATTCTTTATTAGTGTTCTCACCAGACCTTCTAGTAAAAACTGAGGATTGGAAACATTCTCCTTTATGTAAAAGCACAGTGCAAAAGGAGCATATAAGTTTTTTTCCCTTGTGTTTACTGCAAATGCTGCCACGTTTTGGAGGGGTATTTTTGCTTTCTAGTCACAATTGGTGTTAATTTATGTTTCTTCGTGTCTCCTGACAGCCTTGACCTGGTGTCCTAGAAGTGGTTTCCTTTTCTGTATGTCTTTCTTCCCCTGTCACCTGTTCCTAATTTCACGACTGCCCAACAAGAGGCTGTTTCAAGCAAAATAATTCTGTTTGACATTTTGTTGTAAGGGTTTTGAAATGTATAGACACTGAAAGCATTAAAGAGAGCACAATTCAGAAGCCACAGTTCAACTTTCTTGCTTCATTTCACTGTTTTTATAAGGTGAAACGAGAGTGGCATTTGTGGTAGGTACTGGTCAGCCCTGTCTACGCCATTCACATACTTGTTATATTGAAGTATTCAATAGGGCATTTTATAACTTTTACCCCTCCCACTCTCGTGTTGCCTGGTGCAATGTGCTAACAATTCTTACGTCTCTTTATCTTTCCATGTTTAAAGCAAAACTTCTTCCTTACTACAAAAAAAACTTTCTCCTGGTTTGAATTTATTTCCTCCTTCCACAAATGATTTTTGAAGCCCCTTGTTAATCCGTATTGTTCCACAAACTCTCGTCTTTCTTTCGAGCAAAGTTTCAGTTATAGCCACACTATTATAATAATTATCCTGGTAGACATGGTGCCACAGATATAAATTCGGCTCCAGAACGCAAAATAGTGTTCTTCTAATTTTTCCCCTCTGCAACATATATTTATAGGTTACATACATATCCCATAATCGCCTAACTACCCGCACTAAAATTCCATATTTCACCAGCCGTCTGTCTTGAAACTGTAAACTACTCTTTCTGTAAAGATGGAAATTTCATTAAAGAGAAGAGAGCGGTACAAAAACAACTAAAATTTATTTCACAATGAGAAAAACAAAATTGCATACCTTCTTTAAAAGCGAAGAGGCAGGGAAACCATACAAAACGTAAAAAACGGACATCTCCGTGGCCGGTCGTCTAGCGCTGGACATTTAAACACGGAGATCTCCTTGGCCCGTCACCAATATGTTAAGATACCAATGTTGTGTTATTTCAAACATTATGGGGCAGTGATCCGTGTATAATGGTGGTGCAAGTTGTGTGTGTGTTGGTGTATGTGTCTGTTAAGGCGCGTCTCCTCTTAGTGGTAGCAATATATTTTTATAGGCCGAGTACAATAAATCAGACGGGCTTAACATTAAATCGAGGTCAGGATTTACCTAACTTTGCAAAAGTAGCAAAAACTAAGGAATTAAGGCATGCATAAATATAATAAAGCTAAAAACGAAAATATAAATATTTAACAAATTTAAAATAATGTTAGAGAGTTTATAACAGAAAGACAAGTTGAAATATTCTGAAACATTCAAGACCTAAAAATGAGCCTGAACAAAAATATATTAGCTAAGACTAGCATAAGCCTCTTAGGCTGGATATCTTAATGCTTGAGTTTATTATGCCTATCTAAAGCTAATGCCAATAGTACACTATGAATAAGTATAAACAAGTACGGCGGCTTACGTCCGTCCATGATAGGTGAGCTCGGGGTCGAAAAAGCTCGCCGCAAACAGCCGCATGTGGGTAAGAACCATCTCTCCATCCCCCGACGAGTCTGATTTAGGGGTTGGAACCCCGAGTTTATACATATTTCTAAGTGGGTCGCTTTCACCTGACGTGGAAGCGTTAATAATAACTTTTTGTGCCGATACGTGATTGGTACACGTCAACCAGATATGCATTTATATTAAATAAACTGTCTGAAAAGCCCTTATAATTGTAATAACCAAATATTTATAGGGGGATAATTAATTTTTAATAAAGCCCTTTTGATAACTATAACTTCTGGCTATCACACTATCAATTATGAATCCAATAAAGAAAGAGGTTATAAAGCCTATAAACTTTGGGTTATGCCTGTGTCTGTGCATAAGTATTTTGTCGGGCAACGTGGCCTCTGGTTGTCGATTGTAGTGATACGTGTCGGGCCTGAGACTAGCAAAACATTTAGGTTAGACCGTGTAATATATCATACTTGTGTAATGCCTTTGGCCGTGGTCCTGCGATCGTTAAGGTGAGTATGATGGGTGTTTAAGTCTCCAGTTAGAATCAGATTTCTATGGGTTTGAAGATGAGTTAAAGGGGCAATATTTATAGGTTTTCTTGGTGAATTGTAGTATGTAGCGATGTGTAGCGTTTGTTGTGTGAGTTGTATTTTATAGAGAACTGCGTCCTCGTGTTTGAAATTGTTTGGAAGGGTTATTTGTGTATAGAGAATCTGTTTTTTGATGAGTATCGCAGTGCCCCAGTGCCCTGTGTGTAGATCATGTCTATAAATGTTGTATCCTGGTATGTTTACTGTTGTGTCTGGTTTTAGGCGTGTATCGTTCACTGTAACTATGTCTCATGATTTCTCGAGTAAATCGTGTTGTAATTCTGTGTTATTGTTATAATAGTGTCTGATGTTCAGGTGTATTATGATGGCACTGTCCCTCTTTAGTGTCCCATATTACGTCCGCTTCTGTAGTGTTTGTTATTTGTTTGTGTGATAGTTGCTGGCTGTTGGGTAGGCTGTAGATTGTGTAATGTGTTGGTAACTGTTTGAGTAGATTTTCAATTTTGTTTTAAAATTCCTGCTTCACCTTGTTCATGGACGTGACCTATACGTCCATGGCCGAGCCGAATTTCCCCGTTTGTAAAGTTTTGTTAAAGGGTTTCTTACTGTGTGAGTTTAGAGCAGTGTTGGTGTTTGTCATGGTCGTGTGATTGATTTAGCTACAGCCGCTACTTACTGTATCAGTCGTGTTTGGATTTGTTCTAACTTTTGGGTGACATACTCTTTCATTTGTAACTGTATGGCCAAGTCGTAGTTAGAGGTGTGGGTATTTTAGTTACTTTGGCGGTGTATATGGGGGCGTGATAGTTTGAGTGTTATCACTTTCGTTTGGGTTAAGCTGGGGAAGTCCTTGGGGGTGAATTGACTAGGTTTTTGGGTGACGGGGAGGGTCTTGACGGATGAGCGGGGTATGGCGAGGGCCAGTAGGGACTGGGGTATCACGAGGATATAGGGTGCAGCACATTTGGCCGGTGTAATAGGTGACGGGGTCCTGTCTTCTTGTGTGGGTCAGAACAATTGGACTTTATTGCCTCGCACCGTGGGCATTTTCTGTCGGACTTACAATGGGAAGTGGCGGATTTCATCTTTGGGTGGTATAACATTGCACCTTCTATTAGCCATGTAAAGACCGTTAGTGAGTAGGGACTTAATTGTGTTTTGATTTTTTGTGATATTTCGTAGTAAAGGATTGTTGTCATTGTTGTTTTTAATCGGGTAACACTGGTGAAATCAATGCCCTCGTTTGTAAGCTTCTCCATGGTATCGTCTATTTCGATTTCTGGATGTGCGCCCAAGACGACGACGCTGGCTTCCCTGGTTGTCTGTGTAAGTGTGTTTGTTTATCAGTGGGGATGTGATACGTTGAGTAGGGTCCAAATGTGCTAGGGGATCTGTATCTGGAAAAGCTTAAGTCTGCCAAACTATTGAAGAATGATCGTAGACATTTTTGATCCATCCGACCAATGTCTTCGGCATGGGGATTGCTAGCTGAAATGTAATTATTTTATTATTAAGGGGTTGTTAGCTTTGATGGTGTATTGTTGTATCTGTATGGCTGTGTTTTTAGTGTTAGTGTGATCTGTAGTTTCAGTGGATGTGTGCATTGTGGTTGATGTTATAGCTGTCCTGGGGGTTGGAGGAGTTGATGGGTGTTGGGAGAATGGTGCGATTCCTATTTTCCTCCCATGGAGGTGGAAGTGAAGCTTTGACGGAGTCGGCGATTTGTGCATTTGGGCCTAAGGGCTCGGTTGTGAGATCATGTGTAGCCTGCCTGAACATGTCCCTAGTTGTGAAGGTATACATAGTGGAACCGTCGTCTCTGATTTCGTTTTGTGTGTTATCCTCGCTAACTCTATTGATTGTTCGCTTTTTGAGTTCAGGTAGTTCTGATTTTTGTGCCTTGTGAACGTAAAATGTGCAGTTTTTTAGCGTTGGGATTCATTGTTGACATGTTTGTGTGTTGTGTATCGATTCTGATTTCTGAGCGTTAGTGTAGGTTGTTCCCTTAGTGGGCAAGGCTGGACGCGATGGGGTGTAGGAGCTTGCATGCAGTGCAGGATAGGGGCCGTTTTATAGTTTAGATGAATAATATAAATTAATATTGTGGATGTGTGATTATTAGAGTGTAGCCTAAATGTGATTATTAGAGTGTAGCCTAAATGTCCAGTTGTGAACGGAGTAAGGTGCATGGGTAGTCGGTTAATATTAGATTGATTGGTAGGGAGGTGCCCTGTATGATATCCTGGAGTTGGGTATGACTAGGGGCCGACGGGATCGGGGAAGCGGTGACGCCGTGCGCCGCGGTAAGGGAAGAGGAGTCGGGAAATCTAACCGTGCCGTCAGATCGTTTTGCTATGCTCTTAATTCTTGGCCGCCGTAGTAGTATAGAGATGTCCGATGATCTATCAAGGTAGCTGTGTTACAGTACTGCCAGAAACCGCAGTCTCTATAGGCAGGTCGCAGTAGAAATGACAATAGCTCAGGAGAAGGTGCAGCGCCCGCCAGGTAGTACTCGTAGTTTGGCGAAGAAACCCGAAGCGCACTGGAGCTCTTAGTAGCCAGTGATCCGTACCGTAATTCCTCGGTCCTAAGGATGAATAACTATGCGTTGACACGACATGATAATGGATTTGGAAGTGCAGGACCATCCTGATAAGCTCACCTCTCAGGCAGCCAAGCCTACACCCGGCTTCCCGGGCGCAAACTCAGCAGCCGAGGGCTCGCAAGGTGGAACCTTAGCAACTTCCGGCTGCTATAGGGTCTTACATGCCCTCTTCAGCCCTTTGGTATTAATTCGTCGTTGGTCGAGTGATTATCAGCTACCGGTCACAACTAGCCGCAGATCAGGCTGGCAAAGATCCAGTGGTAGGACATTAACAAGTCTCGGTGACGCAGGTCGGAGTTGATGATCTCAGTTGATGTTCTAGTTAACTCTCAGAGCACCCAAGAAGAAGACCGCAGCATCCACCGCCGCCACTAAGTCCCAAAAGACAAGAGCGGGAGGGCAGACCGCCACCCCAATCACAAACGGCTCCTTTCAGGTTTAGCTGATGTGTTGCGGAATTTTTGAAAAATTGGGCTGTTATATTATACTGGTGGACTCTAAGGAACCACTACTACATTTGCCTTAGCGCCAGGGAAACCAACAAAAAACCATAGCAGAGTGGCTTGAATTTAGTGATAAAATAATTTGGAAACAATTTTAAGAGTATAAATAATAGTCGAAATAACAAGCTTATTCGGCTCTGCAGCGAATTAGCCGGCGGAATCACCTTTTATAGGCGTGTTAGAACACATCCTGTCTTCATCATAAGTTGTCATACACTCTACTAGGAAAGTGCGTTTTTGTTATCAATTTCAACAGATATAATTAATTATATCATTGAATCAGGGTCAGCTGCTAGTTCCTTAACTAGTATGTATATCACTTCGTTTAAGATGAGACTATATTTTTTAGAGAGGGAGGTTTGAACCGACCTACTCTTTTTCAACGGCCTCTGAGTGCCAATGGTCACGTGTTTGGGTTTGGGTGAGATTACTGGCTCATCTAAGACCTCAATTTGCGAGGCCTTTTCTTCACGAGCCTTTCTGGGCCCGATTCGTCTTTTCCTCTTAGTGCTTTTTACAGCACGTGGGTTTGGGTTCTGGTTGGGCTCAGGCCTGAAAGCTGCTGGCTCAATCTGATCCGAGCTATTGGGTGTGGCAGCAGGACCAAGCTCATCTGGGACTGCCTTTTTCCTGGTAACAGGTGTGACCTGAATTACCTTCTTTTGAAGTCGCCTGTATGGCTCAATTTTGACTCTGTAGTGAAGAAGTTTTTGGAGTTTCACTAACTCTTCAATCCTTGGTCCATCAGCCAGAGTGACCACAAACAAGGGCAATGGCTTCTTCCGGATGTCATGTTGACAACCTTCAAGGCCCCGAAATCAATGTCCTTCAAGTCTCTCCGAACGTGAGATAGGTCAACAATTCTGCGTGTAGCAGCTTTCTTTTATAGTCCAATTTATATGGGATTTTGCTGCATTTGAGCAGTTGTTGGTACTTTGAGAAGGCTGAAAATGAATTCAGCACGAGCCAGGTCTTCTCACAAATGAACGTGAGAGGCTCGGATTTAGTAAATTTCTTATTTGCATCTGCTAGCAGACAGGTGTATTCCTGTAGTACCAACAGGGAGAAGAATGTCTTGTTGGGATGCGAATCCCTCGTCCACGAACCTCCAGAGTCCCCTCCATTCAAGCATGGTGAGGTCTCTGGAGGCAGGGTGACGAGTAGTCTGGACTCGACTGTATCAGTAGTCTGGACTACTGGTGTTTTAGGCAGATTTATTGCTTCCCTTTTGTTTGAATGTCGCCTTTTGGTGGGGATTGGGTATTTTCTTGATGTGTCATGTTGTCGCATTTTCTTGGCTAATATTTAACCATGTTGCTTCCTGGGAAATCAAAGTGGGGTGGGATTTTGTGGTAAACAGGTATGGAGTTGCCCTGACAAAGACCTTGGGTGAGAGGCCGAGCTAGGAGCTGACAGGATAAGGCCAATTGCCTTGGGGTAAGGTGCTCTCAGGGAAAAGGGTTGGTTGTTGATTCTCAGAAGAAAGATTATTCTTCTAGTGTTATATTCAGCTTAAATACTGAATATGTGCTGGTCGGCTGGGCTTGTAGAGCGCTGGCCAATTAGGAGCTGAGTTGATGTTCGCTTATATACTCGGTATAAAGCACTTGTAGTTCGCTGTGCAATCAGGGCGAACCCGTGTTTACTGGCTGATTTCCTACCCAGTGTTGTTCAGTTGACCACTGGCAATTGTGTTCTTATTTATAGGTGAGTATTGGGTGGCGATGTTTTCTATATGGTCCGTTACTTTAGAGCTATTTTTTGATTGGTTGTCACTGGCGTGAGTCATAGGCTTTATACTGGTGTTATGTAGTGCTGGGATCCAAATTTTATATATCTTTATGGTTTCTTCTTTCTTGTTAAAGGAATTTTTGTGTTAGAAATTTCAATAGCCTCTCTTTGAAGTCTGGTGTAGTAATGTAGTGTTTTGTACAAAACCTGTGTTTCTTCAAATTTTATGGAATGTTCTTTGTTATTCACTAAGTGTTCCGCTGCAGACGATTTTTCAGTTTGTTTTAGCCTACAGTTTCTCTTGTGTTTTTGTACTTATCATCCATTTTGTAGTTCCTATGTACACTTCGCCACAAATACATGGAATATGATATGCTTCAAGGTTCTCGTTTATCTTTTGCTAGATTTAGTGTATTACTAGTTTTATATACAGGCTTGTAGATAGTCTGGATCCTACTTTTTTTTCAGAATTCATCCTATCTTGTCTGTTATAGATTTAACATAAGGTAGAAAACCTTACCTTTGATCTCTTCCATAGTTCTGTTGTTAGTTCCACGTTTTTTTTAGGATTTGGAAATCAGTTTTGCTATACCCGTTTGCTTGGAAGCTGTTTGAAGATGATTGTTTTCTTCTTGAAGATATTGTGGTTCAGAAATCCTGTTTGCCCGGCCAACCAGAGTTTTTATAATGCCAAAATTTAGCCTAGGATGATGATTTGATTGCTTGTTAAGATATCTGTCTGTATGAGCATTTTTCCTGTAAACCCTGTGTGTGATAAACCCAAGTGTCATATCTTTGTTTCGGATTACTAAAACATCTGAAAAATGTAATCTGTTGTTTTCTTCTTGTTCCAGAGTGAATTAAATACTAAGGCAAATGCCCTTTATTTGTTTCATGAAGTTTTTTAATTGCTCCTTGCCATGTTCCTACATGACGAAGGTGTCGTTCACATATCTTAGTCATACTGTGGGTTTAAATGTTGCAGTGTGTAAAACTTGTTTTTGAAATTTTTCCATGTAGAAGTTGGATATTACCAGGCTTAATGGACTTCCCATGGCTATGCCATCTATTTGTTCATAAAATACTCCTCTCCATTGGAAATAAGATTCCGTAGTAAGACAAATGCGATAAAGTGCTACTATGTCTGTAGGAAAAAAGTTGTTGCAAGTATATCATTGTGTCTCCAATAGGTACCTTGGTGAATAATGAAACCAAACCAAAGCTCAGTATTCTGTTGTTTTGCTTTAGTTTTAATGTGTAAATTTTTCTATGAAGTGTGTTGAGTCTTTTACATACATGTTCGTTTTTTCAATGTATGGTTGTAGTAGTGAGGCTAGAAACTTGGCTCCTGTCTTGGTAAAAAGGTAAAGGTAAAGTGATCCCACAACAGGCCTCAGGAGGCCCTTGGGGTAGTAGGAGGTTAAGGCTCCCACTTTTTCTAGACAATCGGCACTTTATGTCAGCCGGGTTGTCAGCCCTGTGTGACGGCCGCCTTTACCCCAGAACAAGCGTCTGGTACTCATTTCAGTTAGAGGCTGAGTCGACCCCAGGGCCATAGTGCCGCCAGAGGGTTTGGGTCAGTTTAAAAATCCTGACCCCAACGGGACTTGAACCCTCAACCCTCCGGCTTGTAGCTCAGTGCCTTAACCACTATGCTACGGCGTGCCCCCTCCTGTCTTGGTATACAAAACAAATTCAAAATCAAATCATTTTCCCTGGAAATTTGAAAGTTCATTCATTTCTCCCTTCTGTTTTTTAATTTACTTTGATGTTTTTCTGATTATGTATGGGCTGCTGCTGCAGATTTTTCTACTTCCCCACTCTTAACATTCATGAGATGTTACTTTACTCTTGTTTTTTAATTTTTCTGTTTTCTCTATGTAGACTTTCTCACGTTCCCTGCATTTAATCTGATAAATCCCTGATGTGTTTCCTTCTTCTACTTCCTCCTTTTTGTTGGGTCTAATTAGTCTTATGATGAGGAAGTCATATTTTGGTGTCAATTGTATTTATGAAATTAAAAAAAATGAAACTTATGGTGCTTCAATGTGAATATCTTGAATTTTATGTTTATTTCTTTGCTTTTAGAAGTATACTTTCAATAATATATTTTTGTCTTTCGAACTTGTTTATTTTCTTGTGTATCATGCTTCCTTCAAATCCATTCTTTGTAGCCAAGTTGATAATGTGCTCTTTTTCTTTTGATAATTTTCTCTATTGGGCATTGATAAATTAATATGCAATTAAAATAATCTAGCAATTTTTACTAATTAATTACAAATCTTATTTGAGACACTGAAAAATCTGGCTACTACTAATAACACTAGCCAACAAAATTGTACTTTTTTTTCTGTAACTGGAATGGAAACAGCTAATATTTATGTTTTGGGTGTGCTGATAACGAAAATGTTAATGAAAATGCAAGATTAGCTCTCGTTTTGAAGTTATGCTAACTTCACGTTATTGCCTGTATAAGCTTATGCATGTATTTACCTTGTTTTTATCCCTTGGAGGAAAGCCACTTAAGGCGCAACTGTTTTGCCTGGCATTTGTAATTTTCTGCTGGCGATTTCCTAATTAGTGTCGAACAGTAATCGGCTAACATTGTTGTACTCCACTTTCCCTGATATCTCATTTTCATGTTTGAAATTTGCTGGTGGAAGCGTTCCCCGTGCTCTTTACTTACAGCACCACTGTTGTCAGGAAAAAAGTCCAAGTAGGAATCTAAAAAATGTTACTTTAAGGACATATTACACTTCAGTCTATCGTAGCAGTGCAGATTTGCCACAAGATCCTTATAGTTTTTGCCCTCTTATTTCCTACAAAGTTTGTTGACACTTGAACAAAATCATTCCAAGCTAACTTTTCATTACCTGTTAGGATGGTGTTGAAATGCTCATCTTTGTATATTTTCCATATCTGGGGATCCACGAAAATCTCCTCCTTTTCTTCATCTCACTAAGCCGTGGAAATTTCTGGCGCAAATAGATAAATTCTATCCCAGTTTTGTCCAGGCCTTAACGAAGTTTATAATTAGGCCTAATTTTACATGAAGAGTAGGGAGAATTACGTTCTTTAATTCTACAAGTGCTTCTTGCACAACATTGTGAGGTCTGGTTCAAGTGATTAATTCTTAGGCCAACCTTTCTTTTTATATTGAAGTGCTATGGCGCGGTTATTCCAGAGGCACTAGAAGCATCAGAACTTGGTATAGCCCTGTTGTAGCCCAAGTAGTATGCCTATGATTTTCACATCCCCGGAAATCTGTCATTTATACCTGTGATAGTTCAATCACAATAACAATTGTTTCATGTTAACATATGTTTCCTTTCATGTAAGGTGCATACATAATCGGAATCGATGGTAAACACGTTGCCATTATGCAGTAGAACACACTTGAGAGTTATTTTGGAGGAGTCGATGAAGAACCTCCACTCAACACATTTATAGTTAATGCTCATTGCTGCCATTAGTCCCAAAAGAGAGTAATGTAATTATTGGCTTTAAAGTTTCTAATAAAGATTTTTACTTTATTTTTTAAGCGTGGATGCATTGTAAAACACGTTACATATGGTAATACGCTCTTCTGCATCGAGACATAGGGGTGATGATGTCATCACTATGTCCTTACTTTTGCACATTAGAAGACTGAAATTTTTCACACACATTGCTTGAACCTCTTAGTATTTTTCAGTTGATTTCGAGATCTGTGCATTAACACAGGGGGTTATAGGGAGCCCAAACATAGAAACAAGCGATTTTCAGAAAAAAATCCCAATTTCTCTAAATTTTTCCCGCCACGGGTACATGATAGGGGCATTTGAATGGTTTCATTTAAAGACTGTTCTTTTCTGAAGAGAATGTGGTTTGAAGCATGATCCTAGGATAAATAGTGATGTTGCTGTAGGTGTTTGCCTGAAATTAACCTAAACAAAATCGTAATTTAAAAGGATTTAATGCACCCCCTTTAACTTGGAAATGAGAGCTAATTCGAGCTTTTCATTGTCTTTTTCGTTATCAGTGTGGTCGATATATTTACAAAACATTTACTTCATTCTTGTTACATTTTCACTGTTGGCTAGTGTACTTATTTATTAACAGTTATATCATTTTTAGTCTGGACATCTTACCTCAGTATTAATGTTGATTTGTTCTTGAACATGTTTCAAAACAATTCAGACGATAAAACAGAATTGTTTTCAAACATGTTCAAGAACAAATCAACATTAATATTGAGGTAAGATGTCCAGACTAAAAATAATATAATTCAAATAACCTCAAAATATAACTTCCTAAAATTAAATATTAGTTATTTACAAATTTGGTCAGAATTAAGAAAAAATTACCTTGCATATATTTATTTTATATCATCATCATTCAGTCTTCCATGTGTTAGTGTTAGAAGAACTGATACAATATGAATGAAAAATGGTTCTCATGCCATTTCTTCCTTAACCATCTTTTGCCATGTGGTATAATTGCTTTAGGGATCCTTGTCCTAGGAACTAAATTAAGCTGTGTAATCATTAACATACTTTTATATAGAATATACAGGGTGGACCGCTCGAATGGACCTAATTTCAATTGCTTGTTACTGGCAAACGGTTGAAGATAGAAACTTAAAACAACGTTCATAGTACAGAAAAACTCACCAAGTTTCGAATCCTGTCGGTAGATGGCACAAAGATACGTTTCTCGTTCTTAGATTTAATTGTTTGTGAAAATGGCGACTCCGCAGATGAAAGCGCAAGCTGTTTTGTGGTATGCGGAGTTTAAATCAATCATTAGAGTTCAAAGGGAGTTCCGGCGTGTGTTTAACCGTGATGCTCCAACTGCTAGAAGCATAAAGAAGTGGCGTGATACATTATTAGCTACAGGATCTGTGTTGAAGAAGCATGGTGGTGGTCGCAGAGCATCCGATGAAATGGTAGCAAATGTTCAAGCCGCATTTGAGCGAAGCCCCCGGAAGTCATTAAGAAGAGCTTTGCGGGAACTTCAAATACCAAAATCGACATTACAACGGATTGTCCACAAACGCCTCAAACTGCACGCATATAAAGTGCAGTTAGTGCAACGTCTGGAGCCGAATGACATGCCGAAACGAGTGGAATTCGCCAATACGATGCTGGACCGTCTCGGCGCTGATCCTGACTTCATGACCAAGATTTTCTTCTCGGACGAAGCCACTTTCCATTTGTCAGGCAAGGTAAACCGGCATAATGTGCGGATCTGGGGATCGGAGAATCCTCACGCTATTCAAGAGCATGTTCGTGATAGTCCGAAGATGAATGTTTGGTGCAGTTTGTCACATAATAAGGTCATTGGACCGTTTTTCTTCGCCGAGAAAACTGTTCGTGGTACCACATATCTTGACATGCTGGAGCAGTTCTTCTTTCCACAAATTGAACAACTGCAGCCTAACATCGTTTTCCAGCAAGATGGTGCTCCTCCCCACTGGTCCAATGAAGTTCGTACGACTTTGGACAACATTTTCCCTGGCCGTTGGATTGGTAGGGGAGGACCAATCGCGTGGCCCCCGAGATCTCCCGATTTAACACCACTGGATTTCTTTCTCTGGGGCTATGTCAAAGATAAAGTTTACACCACCCCAGTCAAAGACCTTCGTGATCTTCGTGAGCGCATCATAGAGGCTATTGAGAACATTCCAGAAGACATACTCCAACGTACTTGGCAAGAAATTGTTCATCGCTTTGATATCGTCACAGTGACTGCTGGGGCTCATATAGAGATGTGGTGATCTGGATATCAAAACTTGGTGAGTTTTTCTGTAATATGAACGTTGTTTTAAGTTTCTATCTTCAACCGTTTGCCAGTAACAAGCAATTGAAATTAGGTCCATTCGAGCGGTCCACCCTGTATATAAATATACATATGTGTGTGTGAATGTTATTACTAGTAAAAGGGTCTATATACTTAAATGTTTAATTACTAAACATTATACATTTGTGCCAAATACTAGAAATCACTTTAATTGAATTGCTCGATTCCAAAAGTAGTCTAAACCACAAATAAATTTTCGGTCCTGAAGAGGATATGGACAAATTTTATTTTTATGTTTAATGGATTTTGAGAACAAAGTTATATTATTTTCAAAGCAAAGGTTGTTTCCGGGATTTTTATGTGAGCTCAAAACTGATAAACGAAAGTTATGGTTTTATTTTTGTTGCATGAGATCAAACAGGAGAATTATTTAATTGTTACAAAAAGAAATAGTGGTTAATTTGGTGGGGAATGTATGTTAATTATTTATGATACAGTAGGTTTTGATTTACATACTCTAATGTTTTCATGAAACTTTAAGAAAAAGGTTAAAATAAAATAGGTATGAGATATGTCCCATCAAAATCGGATCAACGGTATGACCACGCATGTATGAACAAACAAACAAACATTCCGATTGAGGGTCTTTCCACTTTTCAGCGGTTGCCCTTTTACCAGCCGGCTGCTGGCCCTTCACATCCACATGTGTCAATCACAGAGGTAGATGATCAACAGCCAGTGTAGGGGTGACATGTGGTTAGCATGTCGAGTCCCCCAGCCGTTATAGCTGGTTCCTCAACCTGGAGCAGCTACTTATTGTAGCTACCAATTGCCTCACGATGCTGGGTGGGCACCGGTCCCATACTGGCCGAAATACCATGAGAAAATTTCTTCCCCCATGGAGACTCGAACCAGCGCAAGTCCCGTAGCTCTGCGCCAAGGCTTCCTACCTTAACCGCTCGGCTACGGCGCGGGACTACAAACAAACATTCATTTTTATATATTAGATAAATATAATTTTCACTTTTTGTAAGTTATGAAACTATCAAGTCACATTAGCAATACAAGATACGATTACAAGTTAATTACAAAGAGATAATTCATTCCTGCTTTAGTCTTTCACAAAATTGAATATTATATTACTAGTTTAATTGTACTTTCTTTATATTCTTTAATATTTTTCACATATCCACTAAATACAAATGTACACAGTCTACAGATATCAGGATTTACCCTAAATTTGACATATAATTTTTGGTATGTAACTAATGTATATAAATGGGGTGATTTAGTTCTTAATATTTTCAACACCTTAATTAAAATGTATACATGATAATAAGAATTTGCAGCTAAGGCAAATAACTTTTTGTTCTAAGAATTTGATGACAAAATACTTTCAATTTCATGCATAGGCCTATAGGGAAATATTTTGTATGTGCTATACTCTACTTTAGAAACATAATTATCTTCATCTTACATTAGTACTTTGTTGTGATCCAAAATTTATAGGCTTCATAAAGACATCGTTTATTGGGCCCGTAATTGACAGAGGGATTACAGTAATAAGAAGTGCCTTATGATATTTTATCTTCTCCTCAAAATATTTGTTGGATATAATTATTAAGGTTTTAGGCAGTTTATTTTATAGAAACACATATATCCGGGTTCTTTGTACCTGGCACATATTATCACGACAACATATTTTGTGAACACCTTCCCGTTAGAGCGACACACTTACAAGTACATATACTCAGGGTGTCCTTCCCAAAAAGAGACTCGTCAGGGGTTGGAGAGATGGCTCCGACCCCTATATGGCTGGTTGCAGCGAGCGTCCTCGACTCCAAGGTCACCTACCATGGACGAACTTAAGCCGGCCATATTTGTTTATACTTATTCATATAACGGGCTTCCAATATAAAACCGGACCGGCCTTACGGAGTTTCACCTGGCACGCAGTGCTGTCTCTTCCTCCTGAAATTCACCTTGCTTGCCACCCGTCCTTGAACTGTTTCTTACCTTATAGAAAATGCTGGAAATGTTGTCCTCCCGCAGTTAAACAGGCATTATACCGAGTAAACACATTTAGATTGACACACTGTAGTTCGGGCACTGTCAAGTTTCTGATTTCATTTTTTATGTTGTTCTTCAGTTCTTCCAATGTGTGCGGATTTGTTTTGTACACTTTGTCTTTCAGGCTACCCCACAAATAAAAATCACACACTGTTAGATCTGGGGAGCGAGTGTTTCTTATTTTGTACTGAACCAGTGGTACCAAATTTAGTCACAAGATCGTGGATTGTCGATCTGGAAGGAGGTAATTGTCCAGGGAAGTTTCGAATAAATTTCTCGCGAACGCGACGAGCTGATTCATATTTATAATAACATTTACACACATAAATGCGCTGCTCTAATGTCAGCTGACGTCTCATCTTGTCGAACGATAGTAAACTGACTAGTTCAAGGACGAGCGGCTGGCAGAGTGAAATGTGGACGAGGAGAGAGCGCTGCCTGACGGGTGAAACCCCGTGAGGCCGGTCCGGGTTTATATTGGAAGCCCGGTAGTAGTATTTGTCTTGGATTTATATATGCCTAATAAACTCAGCATATAACTCCATATAAAACTAAAGGAAAACTCTTAGTTGAGATAATGTTGCATGAGGTCACTTTATAAACTGTGTAGATTAATAACGTCTACATTTTATTATGTTTCACTCTTCTCTTATTTTAATTTGTTAAATATATAATTTAGTTTATAGATATATTTTATTAATGTGTCTTCCTTCAATTCCTTAGTTCTTGCTATCCTTTATAGGGTTATCTAAAGCCTGATCTTGATTTAAAGTTAAGCCCGTCTCATATATTGTCCTCGGCCACTACATATATCTTGCTACCACTTAACCAGGAGATGGGTCTTGACATACCTGTTATTGTTTATTCATAACTAGATAGTGCCACATAATGAGTACCACTGTAACTACAAGTAACTAGAAAAAAACATACTCATATTACTGAGCCAGATGATAACATGATAATTGGGTCCGGCCATGCTTTCATTACATGGAGTTTGTAATGCCAAAGTCCCAATGTATAGAGGACACAATCTCATAATACCATCTAGTTTTAATATGATTCTGAGAACCTGTTAATAAAATTAGTATTTTTATGTTGTTCAAAACAAAGGGTTAGTATTTAGTACAAACATAATACATCAGTATACAATAAAGAAATAGCCTAATTAAATTCAAGAAATGTACATTTTTTTTATTTTCTATAAAATAAAGTTTCATTGTCTATTGTAAAATACTTAGTCATTAATTTTTATAACTGTATACCTTAAAATAAAAAGATGCAAAGTGCCAAAATCCTTTAAAAATATATGTGTGTAGAATAGTGCAATACCTAAGAGAATTATGTAAGAAAGAGGCTATGTCCACTTGTGTTTCATAAGTGAAATGTTGGACTTTAGCATTCTCATATAGTTTCGGTAGGTATTCTTATAGCAATATTTATCTGCTTTATCTCCAAAGCTTTTTTAGGCACTTTGCTCTTTTTTACTTTAAGGCATCCAATTGTTATAAATGGCAAGCTGATACTTATTAAAAGGAGGCTATTTGGTGGCGTAACAGGCCAAGACTTAATTAGAAATTGAAATAAAGATTTCAATATATATATATATATATATATATATATATATATATGATTAAATGATACCGGTATCTTAAATTTGACACAACAAAAAACATTAACTGCATAACAACTATAATCAGCATTTTGTAAATAATCATCTAGGTAGCTTTACTTACTTACTTTTATTTTATATTATTTCTCTATCTATCTTCGGGTTTTTACAGCTGCTGCCGTCTTCCCGTGCCAAACCTCCAAAGCCTACGGTCTTGGGCATCTTCGATGCTTAGCCCTCTAGCTTGCAATACTGTCTTCATGTTTTCCTTCCATGTTAACCTCGGTCTCCCTCTTTTCTTCTTTCTGTTCGGATGCCATTCATATAGTTGCTTCGGCCATCGCTCATCTTCCATTCTTAAAACATGTCCTAACCACTTTAATTCCTTCTCCTCAATTCTTTCAATTATGCTTTCTTCTGCTTCCATTATGTTTTTAATTTTCTTATTTGTGACATGTTCTAATCTAGACTTTCTGGCACTTCTCCGTAAATAATCCATTTCTAGAGCTATTAGTCTATTCTTGTAGTACTTATTGATTGTCCATACCTCACTTCCATACATTGCAACAGATTCCACCAATGTTTTACCAATATATTTTTTTGTGTCTTTCCAAATATGCTTATCCCACCATATGGAATTTAACGATGATATTATTTTGCTACTCAATTCAATTCTATGTGTTATGTTCTCTTTGCCTATACCTTCAGTGTTATCCATAATTATTCCCAAATATTTAGTTTGTTTCACTTGCTTTATTTGGATTCCTTCTTCCAATATTAAATTTTCTCGTTCATTGCTATTTATTGCCAGATATTCTGTTTTTTGTAAATTTACTGTGAGACCCCATGATTCATATGTGTTTTTCAACCTTTTTATCATGAATTCCATATCAAATTTGTCTTGCGCTAAAACCAGTTGATCATCGGCAAATTGTAATGTCAGCAAAAATCTGTTACCTATTGGGATCCCCATACCTTTGCAGCTTTGTTTCCATTTCATTAATATGGATTCTACATAAATATTAAATAAAATTGGTGAAAGACTACACCCTTGTTTCAATCCCTTTGTGGTTTTTATAGGATTAGACATTATATTTCCAATTTTAACATAAGCGGAGTTATCTTTATAGATTTGTTTAATAATTTCTATTAGGTTTCTATTAATATTGTATTTCTCCAATACTTCCCATAAATTATTTCAATTTTATTATATTCCATGTTTTTTTATTATTAGCTAGTATTAGATCACATTACCATTGTCCCTCAATGAACTAGACCTTGACAAGACGACCAGGTCGGGGAAGTCTTGCTTTAATAAATTAATGAGTCATTTTAACATCTTACCTCATATTTCATGTTTTATCAAACACGGTAACTATAGTTTTCAAATGATCTTGTCATTCATTTTCAACCGCCATTATGACTGGCTTTAGCTAGCTTGCCGCCTGGTAAGAGGTGAAGGGAAGTAAACTTGTTCTAACACAGGAATTTCCAACGACTTCAGAGGCAGAAGAGGAACAACATGTTCTCAATGGCAAAGAAGACAGAAGAGAAAACTCGCAAAAGGGAAGAGCAGTCTTGTTAACCATGTAAAGGTATCTGCTCTAGAGGAAGAAAACTATTACAACCTAGATTATTATAGATCATAGGGTAGCGTCCCGAAAGGGCCAGTTTTCTCTGATCCTTCAATTATTTCTTATTGACCTTGACTTGTGCGGTTAAGTGATAGTGAGAGTTCTATATTTAAGGACTAACAGGACATCCGTTGAAATGATGAATACATCTGTACTCTGGAACATTTATATGATCATAGAACACCATAAAACAAAAACAACTTTATTTAAAATATATAAGTTATATTTAACCAAACAGTTTAAAACTTAACCTAAACAAGACCGTACATTAGGAAGCCATTGAAACACCAATTTTGAGCGCACCGAATTTGAATCTTTCCTTACTATTAACACGAGAGAGCTTATTAAATTAACTGTAATTTGCCTAAATGTTTTAGCTATTAAGTTATTTAATTTTAACTTTTATTTCGACCGTAGGTCTTTCTATTGCTAGACTATAAATTATAATAGAAAGACATATTTTATATTACCAACTCCTCCACATATTTTAAAACAAATGTCACTGGAAATAATAAATCTAAGATACCCAGCTCCTGAATGGATACATATTTTTACAGATGGCTCCAGCCTACCAAATGACGGTGGCACTGGTGCTGGTGCAGTATGTCTACTTTTTTCCTTTTATCGTAAACTAAACACAAATTCAACAAACTTTGATGGCAAAATTCTAGCAATTTTCTTAAGTTTACAAAATCTTTTATATCACATCCAAAAATTTACAAAAGTTGTAATTCTATATGACTCCAAAGCAGCCATTCTCGCTATAACACGAGACACAACACCCAATAGCATCAAAATTATCGAATGTCACAAAATGATAAAACAGTTATCCCGTCTACATAAAAAAGTTGTACTTCAATGGATTCTGGCCCATTGTGGAGTGACAGGCAATGAAATAGCCGATTTTCTAGCCAAGAAGGGTAGCAAAATTGTTTCAAACCTAACTTTTACTCCAGTTTCCTTTCACTCTATCAAAAGAATTATCTCAAATAAATACATCGATAAACTTAGAGAAGAATACACCACCAAAACATCTGGAAAGGAATGGGAAAATCTACAAGCTTATGACATTACTACATTACAAAGAAAATCTGCAGTAGCAACATTCAGACTGCTAACGGGACATGATTGCTTGAATAAACACCTACACAGAATTGGCATAACAGATTCACCTAAATGCCCTTTTTGCAATTTAAATGAAGATATGGAAAGAAACCATCTCCTCCGTTGTCCAGCTTTTGTAGAAGAGACCAGCCTTTCTGCTAAATATTGGAGTGCAAGAGAGCGAATGATTTCATTATCAAGTGCTCGACATTAGATACCAACCAACCATATTACCAACTAAATTAATATATTATTTTTAGTGTTTTTTTAAGCTTTATAGTTTTGAAGTTAAGTTGATATTTATTCACCATATTTGGGGAAATAATCAATTACACTCACACATTAAGAGTAAAGTATTCATGGTCCTAAAGGAAGCTGTAGTGAATACTTCAGTCCCTGCCTCCAGACTGACTTTTTGGCTAAAATTTACGAGCATATATCTGATTTTTTCCCACTTTCTCATTTCCAAATTTTGTAGGAAACCCAGTGTTCTCTGAGTATTTTCCATCTTCCCTTGAACTTTCTAGATTACCTAAGGTGGAAATAATTCTGGTCCTTACATAGCCAAAAGGTATATTTCGTTTACAGGGTTATATAAACTTATATAAGTGTGATTGCCAAAAGGTATAATTGTTCTCTAGGTTATATAAGCTTTCGTAAGTGTGTTTTCATAGTTTTCCAAAAACATGTTGACACACTTGAAATATATCCTGGTATGGTTTCGACAGCCACCAGGATATTTTATTATCAAATTTGATTTGTTTTTTATTTCTTTAAAGTCCTTTGTATGGATTTAAATATGATTAATTAGTGTATTTAGGCGTGTTTATTTCTTACATATCTTTATGTATGATTAATTCGTACCTTCCTTCAATTATGATTAATGTTTCATAGTTTTCTTTAATTATGATTAATAATTAATAGTTTTCTATTATTATTTTCCTTTTAAGTATGACCTATTGTGACAAAAGCCTGAACCAGAAATCACCTGGTCCTCCTGGAAACGGGTTTTGCGGTCAGGTTGGTAACCCACCCAAGTAAAAAATATATTACTCGTATCTCTCAGAGGAAGGGAAGAGGAATTCTGAGAGCAGAACATGCCGAAAGCCTATCATGAAGATGATGATGATCACCATTGTCTTTTGTTTAGTCTATATTTTAATAATATCCTAAAATTGTAATAAATGTGTAATTTTACCATCTAAAATAAAGTATTATTATTATATATATTTTATTCAAAACAATTAACAATCATATTTAACCACCAACAACATGAAATACAATATAATTTCTGTTTAGAATACTGAAATTTTATGATTACTGTGAATATCTCTGCGCCTTTCATGATTTCCTATGAATTTCTGTTTTGTTAAAGAACTATGTGATTGAGAGAGTTCCTAATTTAAAGTTTAGACTTAATTTATTAAACTACATTTATAGGTGGAATTTTACTTTTATCATTCTTGTTTAATAACTAAAACCTTTAACTGTTTGAAATCTATATTACTAATAAAAATTCTTCTGAAATGATTAACCACTGAAGAGTATAACTGAACAAATTATTCTCTATTATATTATTTTTAGTCTGGACATCTTACCTCAATACTAATGTTGATTTGTTCTTGAACATGTTTCAAAACAATTCTGTTTTATCGTCAGCTTTCCCAGTAACAAATAAACATTAATATTGAGGTAAGATGTCCAGACCAAAAATAATATAAGTCATGAGAATATTTATTGATCCTCATTTGTCCCGCTCAGGAAATGGGTTCTCCTGTGGGGAGTTTCTTAACCATATAATTTAGCTATGCTTATTTCCCTACATATGTCAATGAGTGATATATGATTAGTAGATCGCCTCAAGAAGACATCTAATAGGAAACTAATGTATTATTCGGTGGTAAAAATGATTAAATTTTGTTCAGAGTAACTAATTATTGGCTTGAGGTTTTTTTATAAGTCAGAAAATCTTCAGACTTGGGACCCACAGCTTAAAGTCCCTCCCGGAGGACTTGCCTCTTGGATTTTGTCATTCTAAAAATCCATGAATCTTGGTCAGGTTTAAACCCGTGACCCTTGGGACTAGAGGCAAAGAGTATAACCACTAGAACATTATGGGAGACTATTTTTTAATATGGTCACATATAAATCTCATCATAATATTCAACACCAATATTTAAAAACAAAAATCAGTGAAGCAAATAAAGCAGAGCCGGTCTACTTGTAAACATAGAGAAAATATGAATTTTCCAACCTTAAAATTCAACTGGATTAATTCTTTTATATGCGGCTTAATTTATTGAAAATAAGTTCTAAAATGAAAGCAAGAAGAGAGAAAGAAAGGCCAAATACAAGTAAAAACAAACCACCCTGTATATGTCGCAACTGAAGTTTTACAATCTTGCTGTCATCATGAGCACTTCTTCGGCTATGGCTTATTGCACGTTGGATTCTGACTGGTAAGAATTTGCTCACAACCTGAATAGAAAATTAATAATAATATTACATTCTAAATACAATTAACACAATAGAGTTGTAAAGCTGAAATCTTAAATTACTTGAAAAAAATATTAATCATTTATCAATGTATCAAAAGTAAACATATAATTTGTTTAAATGTGCATGTAACAGTCCGTTAGGATTATTATAGGTCTACTCATATGCAGCACATTACAGAATCACAATGTCTCACAAAATTATAATGAATTCTATTTTGTCTTCTATTTACTTATTTTAGGAATTCTCACAATGAGGTATATTCATTAAGGTAGAATATTTTTTATCACTCACCTCATATTGTTCTTCTTATTTGATTATAAACTAATTTCGGAACATAGTTTCTGTTCCATCCTCAGTATCGTCATGACCGTTGTTCTGTCGTCTTGAAGAGCTGTCCTTCTCTCCTTCCATTGGCTGACTGAAAAACCTCGAAACCAGGTCATTCTCACCGGGAATTTCAAAGTTCATTAATTTCTTCTTTTCGCTCTTTTGAATGTAGATCTTTTTTAATTAAAGAAGAAAACAAATCAGGGATTTATCAAATTAAATGTGAAGAATGTGAGAAATTCTACGTAGGAAAAACTAAGAGAAATTTGAAAACTAGAGTGAAAGAACATCTCAGGAATGTCAAGAAAGGGGAAGTAGAAAAATCTGCAGTGGCTGCCCATGCATGGTCTGAAAAACATCTTATCGAGAAAGAAGCTAAATTATTAAAACAAATAGAAAAACCAAAAGAACTTACTGTTTGGGAAAAGATCTACATTCAAAAGAGCGAAAAGAAGAAATTGATGAACTTTGAAATTCCCGGTGAGAATGACCAGGTTTTGAGGTTTTTCAGTCAGCCAATGGAAGGAGAGAAGGACAGCTCTTCAAGACGACAGAACAGTCGTGACGATACTGAGGATGGAACAGAAACTATGTTCCAAAACTAGTTTATAATCAAATAAGAAGAACAATATGAGGTGAGTGATAAAAAATATCTATCTCTATCTTCGGGTTTTTACAGCTGCTGCCGTCTTCCCGTGCCAAACCTCCATAGCCTACGGTCTTGGGCATCTTCGATGCTTAGCCCTCTAGCTTGCATTACTGTCTTCATGTTTTCCTTCCATGTTAACCTTGGTCTTCCTCTTTTCTTCTTTCTGTTAGGATGCCATTCATATAGTTGCTTCGGCCATCGCTCATCTTCCATTCTTAAAACATGTCCTAACCACTTTAATTCCTTTTCCTCAATTCTTTCAATTATGCTTTCTTCTGCTTCCATTATGTTTCTAATTTCCTTATTTGTGACTCGTTCTAATTTAGACTTTCTGGCACTTCTTCATAAATAATCCATTTCTAGAGCTATTAGTCTATTCTTGTAGTACTTATTGATTGTCCATACCTCACTTCCGTACATTGCAACAGATTCCACCAATGTTTTACCAATATATTTTTTTGTGTCTTTCCAAATATGCTTATCCCACCATATGGAATTTAATGATGATATATTCTACCTTAATAATTGTCTTCTATTTATTTATTTATTTATTTTATCTGGCATCACAAATGCTCAGTGTTATACCAGAGTATGGTATCTATTTTAATTAGATAACACCAACCTGATCTTCCCATTTAAGAATAATTCCTGTATCCACAAGGTGCATTATAAGTTTATTTAATTTTTCCATATAAGGAGAACCTTTCCTGGTGATAGTCGGCACATGTTCATAGTAAATATCCTGTTTCATTAAACGCAATCTTTTTGATACATCATCTTCTTGGATATAATCTCCCACTGCAAAATTACCTAGAAAAAGATTTTTCAATTAAAGTACTGCAAGTAAATATTTCTTTAAAGGTCTTCATAATATCAAAATTGGACGATGTTATGCATCTACTGGCTAAGAGCCATTTAAAAAAAAATGGAGATTTTGATGCCATCTGTTGCACTAGCTCATGAAGTAAGTACATGCACACTTCTAGTACCAAATCTTTAAATATTGCCTTATTATTAAAGAAAAAGTAAATGTCGTCAGTCCTATCAGAGATTTCATGTTTTGCAACAACAAACAGCTATGAAACCAGATTTTCATAAATGTTAATCTAAATTTTACATCATGCAGCTAAGTGCCAAATGTTCCCAATCTTAGATTGTTGATGCGTAAGTGTCAAACAAGGAATATTAACGATTTTATTATTAATTTAACACTTCATAAAGCTTTATAAAGTAGTGTTAAATTTCCAATAAATGTCTTCTTAACTAAGAAGCCGCCATTTGCAAAGATAAAACTACGGTTTCAAGCATTTGGCACAAGGGAATTACAATGTATATAAGAGAAAAAATTGCGTCTAGATCGCAACTCGCCTCGGTAGCTCAGTTGGTAGAGCACTTGGCCCGGAAAGCCAAGGGTCCTGGGTTTGAGTCTTGGTGAAAATTTTTCTCTCCAAATATAAGGAATATTACTTGCAATATCCAGTATTGTTTGATTGGTGCTACAATAAATAGTGAAGATTGACTTAAACTTTAAATGTATTTTTCTCAAAAATTTTATAATGATGCATAGATGGTTGATGCATAACGCCGTCCAATTAACTTTTTTTTTTAATTTAAACAAAAAAAGTATGAAGTACAGTAGAATACGGTCTGCTTACTTGGGAATAAGTTTGTTTTAGTTACTTTTGCATATCACCATTCTTACTCATTAGAAACATAAGCTGGGAAATGTTTAATGCCCTCTGATTTCTTCTTCTTCTTCTTCCTTCCAAGTATTAGGCCAAGGCCTGTTACGATCCTATAGAAAATTTTCCCTCCAACGTTTGAGGGAAATTCTCGTATAAGACTTGAAAGCATAATAATAGTCCCTTCGATTGGTTGCTGGCCAAAGGAAGGCAAGACCAGTGATGGGGCTGCCATCTTATAGCCTCTGGTCAGGCTTTTCTGGAGAAGAAAAGAAAATAAAGTAAAGAAGAAATGGAAGAAAGGAAAGACTCCCTAGCCCTCGGATGCCCTAATAGCGTCGGGGGTAAAAAAAAACAAGAGTTAACCAAGAGAGGTTAGATAGTAAAGTTAAAAGAGTGGAAAACACAAGTAAGTGGAAGAAATGTTTTGCACAGCTTGGGCACCTTGTGGTCGCCATCCACATATCCCCTAGATGACAAAAACTTGAAATTTACATCTGGGTCAAATTTTAACTCATGATTTTCAAGTCCATTCCATTGGCTAGTTAAATGGAAAAATAAATATTATTAGAAATAAAATAAAATAATTGTTTTATTAAGATTATCTTTTCAAAATATAATTTGGCAATAAAAAACAATTTTCAAAGCAATGGATAACAGCCATAATAGTTTAATTTTATTTTCTTAGCCAAAGTCTATGCCTACTTATCTGTCCAGCTTTATCTCTCTTTGCAGGAAAAGTAACAATTATTTTTTTTTGCAAATGTCCCAGGTTGTCTTTCGACATTCCTGGTGTTCTCTCCTGGCATGGCATACTTGTAACCCACTTCTGAGATTGGGGCGCCTGGAAGGCGGGGTTACGTTGCCCCGATGATATGATGGATGATGATGATGATAGTGGTGCGCCAGGAGAGTCCCTAATCCCAAGCTTAATCTAAGGTGAATATGAATGATGATGATTGCGATGGCCATATAATTTCGGGGACCATTTGGGCCTTAAAGTTTTCCTGACATTTGTCTGACAAGTGAGGAAAAACCCCGATAAAATCCTCACCCAGAATAACTGTCCCGACCGGGGATCGAACCCGGGCCCGCTGCATGACAAGGCAGCATGCTACCTCGAGACCACAATTTTTTATCGAATCGGTTGTCAGCCCTTCACCAACCCCCACATTTGGGGGACCTAACCAGAGCCTAATTTGCCGGTTTTCGGGATTCCTATTGGGCCTTCTCGGCTACCGTAGAGTTCACAGGGAAACTAGTCCCCACCATAGATCACCCCAATAGGCTATTCTATACTTCCCATTGCCCACCCCTCGGGACGTGGACCATTGAGGTTGGATTTTGAGGGACGTTTAATTTTCTAAGACTATAATAATCATTGTGGCATGTTACAAAATTTTCCTTGATGTAACTAAAAATAAAATATTTACAAGGATACTATTCTGATCCAAGAACAACGTGGTATCAGGAGAACAAGATCAATCACAGATCCAAAATTAACTTTAATAAACTAATTTATTTAACTTTCACAGGGAAAGAACACTATGAGGTTTAATTTAATAATTAAATTAATGAACACACATAAAGATAACTACATTAAGGCATCAGGATTCAACCATTTCGCTCACAAAGAAGCTGTATTCAATAGCCTAACACACAGATTGGTGAATGTACCCCTGAACCGTGAAAAATATGAAAAAGAAAAAGAATACATAATTAAAGTAGCAATAGAAAATGGTTATGAAGAGAACATGGTACACAAGAAAATAAATAAGTTTAAAAGGCAAAAACTAATTAATGAAAGCACACTTAAAAAACAAACAGAAGAGAACATAAGATTCAAAAAATTCACTTACCATCCTGTAAAACACCACAAGTTCCAGAAAATTTTCAATAAGTTTAACATTCGATTGGCCCCAAAGAATGAATACAGCCTAAACAAGATAATTAAAACCAACAAAAATGAAAAAATTGGAGAAGAATATAAATCAGGAATATATCAGATCAAATGTCAAGATTGCGACAAAATATATATAGGAAAAACAAAAAGAAATTTAAAAACTAGATTGAAAGAACACCTTAGAAATGTAAAAAAGGGTGAAGTGGACAAGTCAGCAGTAGCAGCCCATGCTTGGTCTGAAAAACATTTAATTGATACAGAAGCTAGCCTAATCAAACAAACAGATAAACTAAAGGAACTCACAGTCTGGGAAAAAATCCATATCCAAAAAAACAAAAAAGACAAACTCATGAATTTTGAAACTCCCGCAAATTTGGACCTGATCCAGAGGTTCATATGTCCACCGATAGAAATAAGAAGGAAACCGCCAAGAAACGACATAACACCGGTCGACCAGAGGCTACTGACGATGGAGATAAGCTCCGAAACTGCAGTATAGAAGAAAAAGGATATGAGGTGAGGTAATAAAACATTAATTTAATTATTAATAAACTAATAATTGACAAGAGGATATAATTTAATTTACTCAATTATACAGCCTTCACTTATTATGAAAAGGCTTATGTTAGATTTGATACATTAAAACCGATTAAAAATTTGGTTATATTAAAATTATTTAAATAATAAAATACATGCTAGAAAAAACAAAAATAAAATTAGAAGGAAAATTCTTAGAAAAGATAAAAAAGTGTATTATCACCTTTCCTATTGCACATTTGATTGGACCAAATAAATTAAAGCTGAAATTAAGACTAGAATGAAAGAGGAATCTATTTAAAAAACAATCGTGAATTCAAAATGGAAGATTGTTTAAATGTGAAGCAACAGAAATTGAGATTAATATTTAATTTTAGGAAGTTATATTTTGAGGTTATTTTAATTATATTATTTTTGGTCTGGACATCTTACCTCAATATTAATGTTGATTTGTTCTTGGACATGTTTCAAAACAATTCTGTTTTATCGTCAGCTTTCCCAGTTGGACATGTTTCAAAACAATTCTGTTTTATCGTCAGCTTTCCCAGTTGGACATGTTTCAAAACAATTCTGTTTTATCGTCAGCTTTCCCAGTCTGGGAAAGCTGACGATAAAACAGAATTGTTTTGAAACATGTCCAAGAACAAATCAACATTAATATTGAGGTAAGATGTCCAGACCAAAAATAATATAAAGAAATTGAGATGGTTGGATGATGTCAAGGCAGGGAGTTCTGGGAGTTAAAGGATGGAGGAATAAAATGCAAGACAGGAGAGAATAGTTGATTATTATAAGGGAGGACTAAAATGGCAGTGAAGCCACAGAAGAAGAAGATGGAACAAATATATCCATCCATCCATAGTAATTCTGCCCGAAGGCAGGTCTTTCAATGCAATCATAGCATTTTCATGCTATGCTTTGCAGCTTTACTAGGGAATTATAGGTGTGGTAGCTTCCCGTTGCTTTCCACACCGATGAAGGATGATGATGATAAGATGAATATGAATGATGATGATTGCGATGGCCATATGATTTTGGGGACCGTTTGGGCCTTAAAGTTTTCCTGACATTTGTCTTACAGGTGAGGAAAAACCCCGATAAAAACCTCACCCAGAAAAACTGTCCCGACTGGGGATCGAACCCAGGCCCGCTGCGTGACAAGGCAGCACGCTACCTCGAGACCACAGCGGTGGACGTGAACAAATATATAGAACATCAAAAAGTGGCAACATCAAAGGAATCAGAATAGGGAAGCAGTTTTTAACTAATCTATTATATGCAGATGACCAGACAATATTTGCGGATAATGAGGATGAATTATAACAAAATTTGTGAAATTAAAAATAAAGTTAAAAAATTTACAACATCAAAATATCTACAAATAAACCAAAAGTAGGGCCTTTAAAGAAAATTAAATTATTAAATATAAACTAGCTACCTTTTTGATAATCACATAATTGGGCAGATTTCTGACATCTAGTATGTTGAATAAAAATACTTAAAATGCAAAAGAATAACATTTCTATGAAACAGTTCCATTCTTCTTCTTCTTCTTCTTCCTTCCAAGTATTAGGCCAAGGCCTGTTACGATCCTATAGAAAATTTTCCCTCCAGCGTTTCATAGGATGGCCCAGTGATCTTCATCCTCTTGGTATATAATTATAAACAGCTTTGGGGATCCTATTTGAACTCATTCTTTCAAGATGGTGTTTCCAATTTAGTTGGTACTGTTTAATATATTCCAAAATTGGCATAGTCTTCAATTCTTTTAAGATATCGGTGTTCCTTTTCCGATCCCATCTGGTGTAACCCGCTGTTTCTGCGCATGAATCTCATTTCACAAGCCGTTATTCTGCTTTCATGTTGTTTTTTTAGTGTCCATGCTTCACTACCATAGGTCAACACTGGTCTAGCCAAAGTGTTATATAAACATTTACATTTAAGTTAGGCAAGTGAATCCACACACATTTCCGAAAACAATATCAAATGATCTCAAAGCCAATAATTAGAATTGGAAGTGAAACTTGGATATAGGAAACAAAAAATAAAAAGAAAATTGAAGCTGCAAAATGAGAATTCTGAGACCTTCAGCTGGATACACAAGACTGAATAAAATAGGGGGGGGGGAAAAGGACCATTGCGAGTAAATTTATGATTCTCCCAGTTATATAAAATGGATACGAAACATGACTCTTATTTTAAGGGAGAAGAAAATGTTATGAGTATTTGGGAACAAAGTTTTTAGCAAAATGTTTGACCACAGTGAGATGAAGAGGCAGCAAATGGAAAGGACTACATAACTGTGAGGTACATGATATTTATGAGGATAGTTAAACCTAGTAGACTGTAAAGGATAGGGCATGTGGTATCAATGGGGAATGAAAGATGGGCAAGGAAACTTCCTGTAGGAAAACCAGAGAGAAAGAACCCAGGAGGTTAAGAATGAGGTAGGAGAATAACAAATTTATAATTAGGAAAACTAAGAGAAATATATTTTAATCAGTTATTAAATATATTTTAATTAGTCATTACTTACTTACTCACTGGCACTATCGAACCCGTAGGTTCATGGCCGCGCGGACATAAGCTCTCCATACATCCCTATCCTGAGCTAATGCTTCCCAATCATTCCCTGTATAATCTACTTCCCTCAAATCATAGTTAATGTTGTTCTCTTACCTCATTCTTGGTCTACCAACTGGGCGTTTTCCTTCTGGCTTTCCTACAAGAAGTTTCCATGCACGTCTTTCATTCCCCATACGCGCAACATGTCCTGTCCATCGCGGTCTACGAGACTTAACAGTTCTTATTATATCTGGCTTCCTATAAAGACCATATAGTTCATTGTTATGTTAAGTCTCGTAGACTGCGATGGGCAGGACATGTTGCGCATATGGGGAATGAAAGACGTGCATGGAAACTTCTTGTAGGGAAGCCAGAAGGAAAACGCCCAGTTGGTAGACCAAGAATGAGGTGGGAGAACAACATTAACTATGATTTGAGGGAAGTAGATTATACAGGAATGATTGGAAAGCATTAGCTCAAGATAGGGATGTATGGAGAGCTTATGTCCGCGCGGCCATGAACCTACGGGTTCGATAGCGCCAGTGTGTAAGTAAGTAAGTTCATTGTCATGTACTCTTCTCCATTCACCTGTCTGTTCATCTCTCTTTGGTCCAAATATTTTCCTAAGAACTTTATTCTCAAATACTTGTAATCTCCTTTCCTCCCTTAAAGTAAGAGTCCATGTTTCACACCCATATAATATAACTGGTAGAATAATAGTTTTATATATATTCAGCTTAACGTTTTTTGAAAGGAGTTGGGACATCAAAAGTCTCTGCAATGCATAATAGCACGCATTTCCAGAATTGAGCCTATGTTTAATTTCTTTGTGCATCTCATTCCTATTTGTGATTATTGTTCCTAGGTATTTGAATTCAGCCACTTCCTCAAAATTTCCCTTATTTGTCATTAGCTGTCCATTTCCTTTATATACTGAATTTCTACATGTGACCATATATTTAGTTTTACTGATATTTACTTCCAGTCCTAATTTCTTAGTGTTACTCAATAGTGTATGCGTGTTGGCCTTTAGTATCTCCTCGCTATCGGCCAGTAGTACTACATCATCAGCATAAACTAACAGCTTACTAATACCATTGAGTTGTAAGCCTTCCTCATTCTCAAAAAATTTAATGGCATGCTCTAGTACAAAATTAAATGTTAGAGGAGATAGTGCATCTCCTTGCTTCAACCCATTCTGGATTTCAAAAGTGTCTGAAAACTGTTTGCCTACACGCACCCTACTCTTTGAACCATTTAGACACATTCGTATAAGTCTAACTAACTTTTTAGGAATTACGAACTCCAGCAGGATACTATATAACTTCTCCCTCTTAGGGCCAGTTTCACCAACAGAGGTAACTGTATTACGCCAGTTTTCCCCATATATAATGCATAGCTTAAACTGGCGTAATACAGTTACCTGTCATGGTGAAACTGGCTCTAAATTGAATCATATGCTTTTTTGAAGTCTATATATAGTTGATGTACAGTACCATTATATTCCCATTTCTTTTCTAAAATCTGTCTTATACTAAAAATCTGATCTGTCGTAGACCTGTTTCTTCTAAATGCACATTGATGATATCCTAGAATGTCATCAATATAGGGAGTAAGTCTGCTTACTAATATATTTGTTAGAATTTTGTACGAAGTTGAAAGTAATGAGATGCCCCTGTAGTTGTTGCAATCAGTTTTATCTCCTTTCTTATAAATTGGTACGATAATTGATTCCTTCCATTCATCTGGAAGAGCTTATTTTTCCCAAATCATACTAAGCAACCAGCGTATCTTGTCCATCAATTTTTCTCCCCCTGATTTTATCAGTTCTGCTGGGATCTCATCTGAACCTGATGCTTTATACATCTTCAATTTTTCAATTGCCATTTCAACCTCTAATGCACTTGGCTATGCGACTAGCATTTCTGCTGTCTGTAAATTATCCTCCTCAATGTCCTGTTCTGTATGTACATTTAATAGCTGATTAAAGTAACTTTTCCATCTATTTAATATACTCCTAGAATCTGCAATCATATCCCCATTTTCATTCCGAATTATGTTTGTTCTAGCCTGAAACCCTTTCTTCTCTATACTAATTCCCTGATATAATTCTCTAATGTTCCTATTTTTTGCATTCATTTCAAGATCATTAATCTTTTCTCTCAAATATTCCCTCTTTTTACTCTTTAGTAACTTGGTAGTTTCCCATCTAACACTACCCAATTGCTCTAAATTTACCTCATTTGGCTCGTGTAACCATTTCATTTTTGCTAGCTTTCCTTTCTTTACAATGTCGGCACATTTCTCATCAAACCATTTCTTGTTTTACATCTTTTTTAGACAACCAATGCTTTCTGATGCTGACAATTTAATAGTATCTCTTATAGCCTCCCATTCTTTATTTATATCAGTTTCTTCTTCATTTACCACATTGTCATCTGAAGATTCCAGTACTTAAAATCTATTAGCAATTTTGATTTGGTATTCTTGCCGCATTTCATCATGTTTCAAGCTTTTTAATTCAAATTTTACAGAATCATCTTTAGCGTTTGTTCCTCTCATAAGCGATAGCCGTTGTCTGATTTTCACTCTGACCAGATGATGATACGAATTGCAGTCTGTCCCTCTAACTGATCTAACATCAATTATGCTACTGTGCCAGCGTTTATCCACTAATACATGATCTATCTGGTTCCGAGTTTCTCCATCTGGGGATGTCCAGGTGTATTTATGAATAACCTTATGCTGAAATGTTGTGCTCTTAACAATGAGATTCTTTGATGTGGCAAATGTGACTAATCTAACCCCGTTGTCGTTACTATCTTCATGAAGACTGGATTTGCCTATTGTTGGTTTGAATATATCTTCCCGCCCCACTTTTGCATTAAAATCTCCTAAGACAATTTTCATATGATATCGTGAAAGGCTATCAAATAAGCATTCTAATTCTTCATAGAACTCATCCTTGATCTTGTCATCTTTATCTTCTGTGGGGGCATGTACATTTACAATTATAAAATCATGTCGTTTACCCTTTAGAATTATGTATGATATCCTATCACTAACAAACTTAATATCTTGGATAGCAGATAGGATCCTCCTTCTGACTAAAAAAACCCATTCCAAATTCAGGTCTTTCTGCACCCCCGTAGTATAATGCAAAGCTTCCTGATTCCTGACTACCTTCTCCTGGCCACCTAACTTCCTGTAAAGCGACTATATCCAAGGGCGATTTATCTAATTCCCGCGTTAATATCTCTAGTGCTTTTAATTAGTCATTAATGGTTCTATTAAACTAGGAATATAAAGGCAAACACTTTATGTTATAGGCAATATTGATTTGGAGGTCATATTCAGGCTTAACAGGATGTACAGAAATATTCCCAAATACCAAAGCTATATTATTCTATATCATAAAGTACCATTAGTGGTATAGAATTGTGCTCTGCTGAGAGAGGAGAGAGAGAAGATAGAGGAGAGAGAGAGAAAGAGAGAAAGGCAGAGAGAGAGAGAGAGAGAGAGAGAGAGAGAGAGAAAGAGAGAGAGAGATAGCCGATAGAGAAGAGAGAGAGAGAGAGAGAAATATGAGTAGATAATATCGACATAGATATAGAGAGAGGCATAGAGATAATAGAAAGAGAGAGAGGCAGAGAGAGAGAAAGAGAGAGAGACAGAGAGAGAGAGAGAAAGAGAGTGGCAGAGTTTCAACCTACTATCGTGTAAACGCCTCTCTCTTTCTCTAGCTATTGTATATCTGGCTTAACTTTTGGCAAAGAGAGAGATTGGTAGATAAGTGTAGATCCTTGACCGCTTTTGCTCAGTCACAAAAGAAAGAACCCACCCTGTTGTCAGTTTTCGTCTTCCCCCTGTCCTTATTAACATCAGACGAAGAAACACCAACAACACTGGTGCGAATGAGAGAGGTGAGCACAGCTGTCTCTTTCTACAAATATCTCGCAAAGTTAAACCAGACGAATTATAAGTATAAGAAATGACGTAGAATAGTTAAAAGCTATTTTAATTACTTTTAAATGTACCAATAATTTATTGCTTATAGTTTTAAATATAGAGTGTTAAAGTTGTTTATTTATTTAATGATCTCAACTACCCCTTTATAATAGAGTCTACGACCTTTCCCGCTCGGTGAATACCAAAATCCGTAAGTAAAACACATGCTACCTAACCGACGCACGTAATGCATGTTCCAAGGTCCTTTAAGCCCCTTTTGGAAATCCTCAAAGTTATAATAAACAATAACCATTATTTGAGGGAAGTTAATTATACAGTGGTTAATTGGAAAACATTAGCTCAGGATGGTGATATAATATATATATGGGGTTTTCTTCTTCTTCTTCTTCCTTCCAAGTATTAGGCCAAGGCCTGTTACGATCCTATAGAAAATTTTCCCTCCAGCATTTCATAGGACGGCCCAGTGATCTTCGTCCTCTTGGTATATAATTATAAACAGCTTTGGGGATCCGATTTGAACTCATTCTTTCAAGATGGTGTTTCCAATTTAGTTGGTACTGTTTAATATATTCCAAAATTGGCGTAGTCTTCAATTCTTTTAAGATATCGGTGTTCCTTTTCCGATCCCATCTTGTGTAACCCGCTGTTCTGCGCATGAATCTCATTTCACAAGCCGTTATTCTGCTTTCATGTTGTCTTTTTAGTGTCCATGCTTCAGTACCATAGGTTTCTTTAGTTTTGGAAACAATAGTGTGGAATCCAAATAAAACTAGGGTTGACATTCTGTTTATTGCATATGTAGTTTCAGTGTCTCCCCCCCTTCTGAGCATATAGACTCGCCTTTCCCCCCTCTCCTCCTCACGTAACAATCACTTTAGATCTAGTCGTCATAGTATAACGTAGTACACTGTTTTCAAAGCAGGAGCAAAGAATCTGGTTGAAGAATGAATGTGCTAGAGGCAGAAACGCACTACTGTGCCATCAAGGATTGCGAGAGGCTTGTGGTGCAGATGCATTGCCGTACCGAACAATGGCAAGGTGTGGTACAAGCCTTTAAAAGAGGACGCAAAAATGCGTCACATATGCCTAGATTTGGTCATCCACAGGTTAGTGAGAATGATGTGCAGACAGTGCCCGCAATAGTGTAAGCGGATCGGAACTGCACTATTCAAGAGTTAGTCGTAGATATTGGATTGGCACTTTTGACTCTGCATCGAATCCTTAATATCCGCCGAAGGATGCAAAAAATTGCTACACGATGGGTCCCACATGAGTTATCGGATATGCTGAAATTTCTGCGATATGAAGCTGCTCGTATGCACTTGGAACGCTATGAGAGGGAAGGAGAGTCCTTACGATTATCATCACCGTTGATGAGACCTGGGCAAAAAGTTATGAACCACAGTTGACATGTCAATCGTCTAAATGGCGTTATAAAGGTTACCGCGAAAAACAATAATTCGGCAGACCGCTACGAATGTAAAAATGATGCTAATCCTAGCCTACGATTGGGATGGAGCTATCTTAAAACATTTCGTTCCCTCAAAGCAGACCGTCAATGCAGACTACTATTGTAAGTTTCTGCGAGCAGCGTTAAGAAAAACCCGACGACACTTCATGAATATTCCACCCATCATTCTGCATGGCAATGCAAGGGCGTATGTAGCAGGAGCGGTGTCTGATTTGTTCAATCGCTGGGGTTGGGAGGTGCTCTACCACCCTCCATACTCTCCGGATGTAAGTCCATGCGATTTCGATCTCATTCCTAAGCTCAAGAAACCACTACATGGGAAGAAATTCAGAACAGTGGACGACATTCTGAGTGCAGTTAATCAGTCTCTATTTTATTTATTTATTATTTTTTTTTTATTTATTTATTTAGCCTGGTGGAGTTAAGGCCATGTGGCCTTCTCTTCCACTCACCAGAACAAGCATATGTTACATATGAATACAAAAAAAACGCACCATCCAGAGATTAGGCAGTGTCAACGGCAATCAATGGTTACCACATCGCTGGGAACACATTGTACGTAATGCTGGTGACTACATCGAAGGCCTCTAAAACTTACAACCATGTACGTATGCTATGTATTCAGAAAATAAATAGTTGCCAAAACTAAAGAAACAGCCTACGTATATAGAGAGCTAATGTCCATGCAGCCATGGACCTATAGACTTGATAGTGCCAGCGAATTATTTTCTGTCCAACGGATCGTGCCCCCGTAAGATATGAAAACTAAAGCCTGCTTCCTTTTCTGCCTTGGCAAATCATTTCCCTCCCTGTATTCTTATCTCTCTCTCTCTCTTCTATCTCTCTCTTGCACTAGCACTTCAGTGTTGTCGACTCGACTGCAACCTTGCATTATTTTCTATTCAAGAGCCATGACACTGGTGGAAGTTTGGCAACATCCCTACTCGATAACTGCTGTTTGATGTAGTGGGAGGGGAGTGCGGTGAAATGGTGTGAGTATTGATGTGTACTTTTCTAAGAAGGATGCCACCGCTATAGGGGATCCGTTGGTCTGAGTATAGTTAGTTAGTTGGATTGAAGATATAACATATTATTAAAGAAAGATATGGAGAGAGCATATGGAAAGAAAGGATCTAGATAGATGACCAAGATTTGCTTTTGAGCATAAACCAAGTGGGAAAAGATCAAGAGGCACATTAAGGAAAAGATGGAACAAAGATGAGACTTAGTTCAGGCAGATTGCTAGCTAGTCCATGAAGACAAGAAGAAGAAGAGGAAGAATTATAAGTAAATACTCTAAAAATATGTATGCATTCTTCCTGAATTTTTTATAGCTTTATAACTTCATCTAAAATTCTACAATAATTAAAAGCAACATATCAGAGTATTTTTCTTAGGTTAAGTAAAATATCACCCACAGACTGAACAGAACTTAACAGAAATTATCAATTACCAGATGGTAAACGTTCTACTGAAAATGCAATGTCTCCAATATCTGCATGTTTACTCAACTCTTCTGTTGTCATTACTTGAAAATGTGATGTAAGAAGAAGTGTCCGTGAATCACGAGCTTCTCTTAGTGAAAATATCCAAGCAGGATGAGTTGCAGCCCAATGCATATTGCTGTATGCTAGGTCATTTACTGTCTCAATTGGAGATCCAAATCTAAATAAAAAATAAAAATTCCTATTGATTTTGAACTGTTATAGGAAATATCACTATGAGGTTTAATTTAGAATTAAAAATAAAATTCTTTACCTCATATCCTTCTTCTTTCTAGACCACTTTTGTAAACTAAATAGTTATATCTTCAGTAGTTTCATGACAGAACATTGGTTGTGAAACTAGTGAAGAGATGTAAAACTAGTGAAGGGATATAAACGTTTAGGTATGAAACTGAAGAGGTGAGGTATAAAGAAATTTATTTTAATTCCAATTGATGTCTATAAATGTTTATTTTTGCGCGATAGTGCGTTTTGTGGTACTTACAGCAATGGTGGCCATGGTTGAAAGTTAAACTTCCTACATTTCAGGGCTGCCAACCTAAATAACTAAACTGTAATACAATAACTACACTGTAACATTACATATTACAAACGCGTGTGAGAAGTAAAACCACTGCCCTTTATTTATACTACATACAATGTATATACAAATAAAATATCCAAAAGGTAGTGTTAATATACATTATACGAAACAAAACACTGCATTTTAGATGAACTGTACTTTATTTGAAACAATATAAAACAATAAGTACGTACTTACCGTCATTTTATCACTAATTGGTCTCACGGCCTCCTGTTGTTTCAACTAATAAACATTGCCCACACTGTTAACGTTAGTCAATTGTTTATAATGAACGCAAATATTTCCAACACAAAGATTTTATTGTTTTACTATTACATATTATTTTGAAAACACCGTCGTGCAAGAAATAATGTACAACGCACATCTGCAAAGTGATTTAAGGAATCTCGGAAATTAAAAACCTCGCTATCGCTCGGTTTTTAAACATTTTCCTAAATTCTGTAAAACCACTTCCCAACCTCGCATCGTAATGTAATATTGTAGTTTTTTTTGTCAGAAAAGTGGACTTATAGAATACATATAGAGTAAAAATAATAATATAAGTTGCACATTTTAAATATGAATTCCATGAAATAAATTATATTACAAATTATATATCCTACATGAACATTTTTTTCAAAAAATAAAATAATTATACAGGATGTTTTTATTATTAATTTCATACATCTCAATGATGGATAAATCATATTTGAAGAGAAAAATTATACGCTCAGACCGGGACTTGTACCCGGGACCCTTGGTTTTCTAGTCCAAGTGCTCTACCATTTGAGCTACCTGAGCAAGTACCGATCTAAACGCAAATTCTTCTCTACATACGTTGTAATTCCCGCCCACCAAATGCTTTGAAGCCTTTGCTTCTATCTTTGCAAATGGCGGCTCCTATATTAAGAAGACATATTTCGGAATTATACATTACATTATAAATGCCAGTACGGCTTTTTTCGATGTTTTTATTATTAATTTCATACATCTCAATGATGGATAAATCATATTTGAAGAGAAAAATTATACGCTCAGACTGGGACTTGAACCCGGGACCCTTGGTTTTCTAGTCCACGTGTTAATATACATTATACGAAACAAAACACTGCATTTTAGATGAACTGTACTTTATTTGAAACAATATAAAACAATAAGTACGTACTTACCGCCATTTTATGACTAATTGGTCTCACGGCCTCCTGTCGTTTCAACTAATAAACATTGCCCACACTGTTAACATTAGTCAATTGTTTATAATGAACGCAAATATTTCCAACAAAGATTTTATTATTTTACTATTACATATTATTTTGAAAACACCATCGTGCAAGAAATAATGTACAACGCACATCTGCAAAGTGATTTAAGGAATCTCGGAAATTAAAGTGTTGCTCAGGTAGCTCAAATGGTAGAGCACTTGGACTAGAAAACCAAGGGTCCCGGGTTCAAGTCCCGGTCTGAGCGTATAATTTTTCTCTTCAAATATGATTTATCCATCATTGAGATGTATGAAATAATAATAAAAACATTGAAAAAAACCGTACTGGCATTTATAATGTAATGTATAATTCCCAAATATGTCTTAATATAGGAGCCGCCATTTGCAAAGATAGAAGCAAAGGCTTCAAAGCATTTGGTGGGCGGGAATTACAACGTATGTAGAGAAGAATTTGCATTTAGATCGGTACTTGCTCAGGTAGCTCAAATGGTAGAGCACTTGGACTAGAAAACCAAGGGTCCCGGGTTCAAGTCCCGGTCTGAGCGTATAATTTTTCTCTTTAAATATAATTATACAGGAGTTTATTCATGCACTACCTTATAACCAGCATGTGGTGCTATGGCTAAATAAATGAAATATAAAGGGTTAATTAAATGTTATGGTATATACAGCAATGAACCAAATATGGCAGTTCTTAGAGTCTATTTTTTATTTTGAATTTTAGATAAACCCCCATTTCTAACAGTTGGATTTTGCTGATTCTTGGTTTATTTTAATAGGATATACTGAGTTTTGTTTAAGATATTGAAAATTGCCACCACTAGAGCATTTAATTTTTTTTCATGTGGACTCCTGCATCTAAAGGTTTTAGAACATATTATATAGCAGCTAAACACTTGCCATACCTGAAAATGTATATATAAATTTTCACAAAGATTGGTTGAGTTGTTAGAAATCTATAGATGACAAACATACGCACATTTGTGCATGTGTGTGTGTATATATATATATATATATATATTAACTTTTATAAGATTCATGATGTGTTCCGTTGAGGTTTATTCAAAATTAATATAAAATTATAGAATATTCACCTGAAAGGTCCGTCTCCTCAACTTAATTAATCATTTAACTGTAGCGCTTTCGGGACTTGTCCCATCATCGGCAGGATTCAAAACTGGTGTTTCACTGACATGTTATAAACTGACATGTAAGGACTGCAACAAATTTTATATAGGAAGGACAAACAGGAGTTTTAACATCAGATTCAAAGAACATTTTCGAGACTTCGTTCACGCAGAAGGGAAATCAAGCTATGCAAAACACGTTATCCATGAAGGACATCGCATGTTAAATATTGAAAACACCCTAACAGTAATGCACAGAGAAAATAATCCAGCGAAGATAAACGTACTCGAAGAGATGGAAATCAGGAAAGCAGCTCACAACGACAGCCTGATAAACGAAAACGAACCCAATACATGCAACCCCCTCTACCAGATCTTCAGTGAAACACCAGTTTTGAATCCTGCCGATGATGGGACAAGTCCCGAAAGCGCTACAGTTAAATGATTAATTAAGTTGAGGAGACGGACCTTTCAGGTGAATATTCCATAATTTTATATTAATATACATATTAGTTACAATGATGGTGTTAGCTTGATTTTCAAACAGGGAATGTGAAATGGAAAAAATTCATCCTTTAAACTCTTTCAATAAAATAAATAATGTGCAGCTGGGGTGTTAATATTTCTCCTTGCATTAAATTAGTAATATATTTAATTTTGTCTATTGTAATATATATAATTTGTGGTAAAACAGAACATGAGTTTGGAAAGGAAAAATTTGTTCCATTTGACATCCCCTATGACACAATGACAACAGGACAATACACTCCATCATTATAAAGAGAAGCCGGACATTCACTCAGCATCATTTAAAATGATGCAACTAAATAATTTTAAATCAGGATATAGGAAATAAATTGATAAACAATTAATCAATTAAGTAATTGAAGTAATCAGCATACCTATACTTACTTACTTATTCACTGGCACTATCGAACCCGTAGGTTCATGGCCGCACGGACATAAGCTCTCCATACATCCCTATCCTGAGCTAATGCTTTCCAATCATTCCCTGTATAATCTACTTCCCTCAAATCATAGTTAATGTTATTCTCCCACCTCATTCTTGGTCTACCAACTGGGCGTTTTCCCTCTGGCTTTCCTACAAGAAGCTTCCATGCAAGTCTTTCATTCCCCATACGTGCAACATGTCCTGCCCATCGCAGTCTACGAGACTTAACTGTTCTTATTATATCTGGCTTCCTGTAAAGACCATGTAGTTCATTGTTATAGTCCTAACATTCCATGTTCCTAGGAACATGTCCCTGTGTTTGAGCCTTTGGCATGGGTTCCCTGAAGTAGTCCCCGCCCGGAGAACCGAATGGGGGACTATTTGACCTCCGGAAAATTTTACCCCAGTTGAACCCATGTCCGCATTTCTTGACAGTTCTATTTTTACGGTGAAAGATCGTCACTCTTTCGACCAAGGTACTTTCTTTGTCTGGCTTATCACCTTCGACCAGTCCGGCATGGGTAACCCTATTGGCAGCAATGCTACCGCCGGCATAGCTCTCAGGATCATTTAAGCATGCAAGCCACTCCACCATGACAAGGTAAATATACCATGGAGGGCAGCATACCTATACCTTATGTATATTCAAAACACGTAGAAAACAATTATGTAATTATTAATAGAAAATAGATGATCCAGAGAAACTAATAAGATGAATTAATAAACGTTCAGTTATGACTAATCTAGGAAGAGACGGATGACTACAACCCTTCTATTATGCACTGACGGTCTCATGACATGTTCACAATAAGTTAAAAATCTAAGAAATTGTATTATTCTCGGGCTGGAACACGAGTTTCTTTGTGGACTAGGAAACTCTGTACTCTAGACAGCTTGAACACAATGGAAGATATATTGCTGGAAAGTTGGAAACTCAGCTCACAGATGTTTTTACAAAGTTGGAAAAACAAGTTAGAGGCGAAAGAAGCCACTGAACCTAATCAGAATTTACCGACCCTAAGCAAAATTAGAAGCCAAGCCTAGTGCCGAATTAGATGGGATTCCCTGATTAGTTGCATAAACGCCTGTTCCAACTGTATCTTATCTCGTAAGAAGGAGGGGTCCTAAAACACTCGGTGACGTCACAACGAACCAAATGGTCCAGAACCCTACTACCCAAAATTATAAGACAAATGAACCAATGAGTATATGTATTGTATATTAAGGTGGGCGTTATAATATGGTCACAAATTATGATGAGTGGGAGTAAGAGTTTACCTTATGACTAGAATTAGAGACTAAAATTAATTCTCGCGGTGCCACTGGGCACGAATAGTTCACTTACTTGCAGCACTAACATATTTACAGTCATTTTAGGCTTGAATCTATGAACGCATTAGACCGTAAAAGTCGTTCTCTGCCTGTAATAAATAAATAAATAAATAGCTTTATTTTACCTGGCAGAGTAAAGGCCTTAAGGCCATTGAACTAATTCAGGCTTCCTTCCCATCCGAGCATAAATCCTTCCTTTACCTTACTCTCTTTGTCCCACATTCAAATGCAATGAATCATCATTCAAAATACACAATGAATGGCTTCTACATTAAGAAGACATGAAGGGACTCCACATAGCTATAGCATTATTTATTAAAGTAATATTAAGAAGCTAAAGCTGTTACTATGATTGAAATAAGTATATTAAAGTACACAACTAAATTATTGTGCTCAGATGGGAAGGAAGCCTGAATTAGTTCAATGGTTAAGAACATCAGCACGGAAAGCTGAAGATTCGGGGTTTGATTCCCGGTTCAGGCATACATTTTTTCTCTTTACCATTTGATTACAATAATTTAGTTGTGTACTTTAATATACTTATTTCAATCATAGTAACAGCTTTAGCTTCTTAATATTGATTTAATTAATTCAATTGAATTGCTTGGTTACAAAAGTAGCCTAAAGCACAGATAAGTTTTTAGAAAACATGAAATAATAATAATAAATTCATACAATTTTCACTTTTATACTATTGTAAAATATGAAATTCTCATTTTATATTAGCATTTCAAGATTACAACTTAAATACAGAGAGAAAATTCACTCCTGCTATAGGCTTTCAGAGAATTGAATGTTAGATGAAATTGAATTTTTAGTATTTTTCTTTATAAAATTTTCACACATATGATAGATACAAATGTACCTAATCTACAGATATCAGGATTTGCTGTGAATGTTGATAACTATATATAGAATTGTGTGACTTGTTCATTTTTAAGATTCTAGTAATTTAATTGTAAAGTATATATATATAACGGGCTTCCAATATAAAACCGGACCGGCCTTACGGAGTTTCACCCGGCATGCAGTGCTGTCTCTTCCTCCCACAATTCACCCTGCCTGCCACCCGTCCTTGAACTGTTTCTTATCTTATAGGAAATGCTGGAAATGTTGTCCTCCCGCAGTTAAACAGGCATTATACCGAGTAAACACATTTAGATTGACACGCTGTAGTTCGGGCACTGTCAAGTTTCTGATTTCATTTCTTATGTTGTTCTTCAGTTCGTCCAATGTGTGCGGATTTGTTTTGTACACTTTGTCTTTCAGGCTACCCCACAAATAAAAATCACACACTGTTAGATCTGGGGAGCAAGTGTTTCTTATTTTGTACTGAACCAGTGGTCTCAAATTTAGTCACAAGATCGTGGATTGTCGATCTGGAAGGAGGTAATTGTCCAGGGAAGTTCCGAATAAATTCCTCGCGAACGCGACGAGCTGATTCGTATTTATAATAACATTTACACACATAAATGCGCTGCTCTAATGTCAGCTGACGTCTCATCTTGTCGAACGATAGTAAACTGGCTAGTTCAAGGACGAACGGCTGGCAGAGTGAAATGCGGACGAGGAGAGAGCACTGCCTGACGGATGAAACCCCATGAGGCTGGTCCGGGTTTATATTGGAAGCCCGGTATATGGTAATAAGAATTTGCAGATACAGTAAGTTAAACAGGAAAAATAATAACTTTTTGCTTTAAGAATTTGATGGCAGAAAAAAATGAAGCAGTAGGCCTACTCTATTTCTTAGAAACACAGTTTTTGTACTCTTACCCTGTTATTAGTTATTTATACTTACCTAGGCACAGTCAGAATTGAAGCCAGGCCACTGCTGTAACTGCTAGTAATGAGAAGAAACATAATACTCAGCCAGATGAGAACATGACGGTTGGGACCAGTCATCCTCGAGGCTGTTATCCTTTCATCAGGTGGAGTTTGTAACACCAATAGTCCCAAAGCATTGAAAACACAATCCCATAATGTTGAATATCTACTTTTAATATGATGCTTATGAGAACCTATAATGAAAATAATATTTTTAAAATCTACGTCATTATCTTATTTTATAAATTATATTTAACAAAGGATTAATGATTTAGTATAAACATAATGGGATGATTCTACCTGTATGTCCACAAGTGGGGACAGCAGGAGTTTTTTAATCAAGCTAATTTATTTATGCTTATTTCCTTCAAATGCCAACAAGTGACATGTGGTCAGCACATCACCTCAAAGAGACATCTAGTAGGCAACTAAGGTATTACCTGATTGGGTAAATTTTACTCAGAGGCACTAATTTAGGCTTGAGATTCTTTTACAAGCCCGAAATTCTTAACTCTCAAGACCCATGGATTAAAATCTAGTCCCTCCCTTTGAACTTCTCCCATGGATTTTTCCATCCTAAAAATCCATTGACTCTGACCAGATTTGAACCTCCGATTCTCAGGACCAAAGACAAGGAAGTAAATATATTTTACTAGCATGTAATAAGCAAATGGCTTAAATAAATAAATCAGACAGAACTGTGTTGGAGTGCATGAAACATATATGTCAGCCAGTCACTTTACATATTGGATTCAAATGAAAATGAGACATTGACTGTGTATCAAATTTTTCAATTACCATTTTAAAGCATTTGCCTGGATTCTTTACTCTAAAACTACTATTAGAAAAGCACAAGGAATTCAATATAGAAACTCATATCACCTTCGTTGACTTCATAAAGGCTTTTGAAAAGTAGACAGAAATATATTACTACAAATTTTAGCTGATGATAACGTTCCACAACAATATATTACTAATATCTTCAACATCTATAAAGATAATGAAATCTCTGTTAAACAAGATGGCAAATTATCTTCTTGGGAAAAGATCAACACTGGAGTAAGACAGGGATGTGGACTTTCACCGGTGCTTTTCATTATATACATGAATAAATTAATAAATGAATGGAGGAAAACACAACGAGGATATATACCCATCAATAGGAACCTCAAACTCGATGCTATTCTTTTTGCAGACGATTTAGCTCTTCTGGCACTTTCCGAAAATGATTTGCAACGATCAATTTATAATTTACAAAAAATAGGTGCCAAATTTAATATGGAAATATCAATTAACAAAACTAAAATTATGGCATTTCATGGGAAGGACCCCATACAAAGTAAAATCTGTCTCCAGAATAAAATTTTAGAGAGATCTAATCAATTTAAATATCTTGGATATTATCTCTCTATCTGGGATGAAAAGGATATCCCTGAAAAGTTACTAGTTATAATAAAAAGTTTAGGAATTATTAATCAAGTTATGAAACCATCCCTTGTACAAAAAAATACCAGATTACGTTTATATAACACTTTGGCTAGACCAGTGTTGACCTATGGTAGTGAAGCATGGACACTAAAAAAAACAACATGAAAGCAGAATAACGGCTTGTGAAATGAGATTCATGCGCAGAACAGCGGGTTACACCAGATGGGATCGGAAAAGGAACACCGATATCTTAAAAGAATTGAAGATTATGCCAATTTTGGAATATATTAAACAGTACCAACTAAATTGGAAACACCATCTTGAAAGAATGAGTTCAAATCGGATCCCCAAAGCTGTTTATAATTATATACCAAGAGGATGAAGATCACTGGGCCATCCTATGAAACGCTGGAGGGAAAATTTTCTATAGGATCGTAACAGGCCTTGGCCTAATACTTGGAAGGAAGAAGAAGAAGCCTGGCATCACATCATTTTGACTGATGTTGATATCCATGAGCACAGAGACATCTTTGTCAGATGTATGGTTATTATCCTCACTTGCTGAACAGTAGCTGTAGAGGTGCTCATGGCATCATTCTTTGAGTGTGCCATGTCAGTTTTACGATGTTCCCAAAACAGTCTCAATTGCTTGGCACCAGACATTGGGGTAACTGTGCATGGCCCATGTCTTCCTCTTTCCAAGATATGTATAATCTATATTTTCAACTGGCTCTTGTGCGGGCTGAGGTTGACATATTGAGTTTTTAGTTCTTCTTCTTCTTCCTTCCAAGTATTAGGCCAAGGCCTGTTACGATCCTATAGAAAATTTTCCCTCCAGCGTGATCCATCCGGGAAATTCTCATATAAGATTTGAAAGCATAATAATAGTCCCTTCGATTGGTTGCTGGCCAAAGGAAGGCAAGACCAGTGATGGGGCTGCCATCTTACAGCCTCTGGTCAGGCTTCTCTGGAGAAGAAAAGAAAATTAAAGGAAAGAAGAAATGCAAGAAAGGAAAGACTCCCTAGCCTTCGGATGCCCTAATAGCGTTGGGGTCGAAAAAACAAGAGTTAACCAAGAAAAGTTAGATAGTAAAGTTAAAAGAGTCTGGTATAAGTAAGTGGAAGAAATACCAGATTGGTTAAAGATAAAAGTAAGGAGCAAAACCCAAGTAAGTGGAAGCAATGTTTTGCTCAGCTTGGGCACCTTGTGGTCGCCATCCACATATCCCCTAGATGGGGACCCCTGAGGGTGAGTTTTTAGTTTTACATGCTTATTTAAGTTTTTACACAGAAATATTGTCCAAAATTCACATATTATTACTTAAATCGAACAATCTCTATGAACTCTATACACAAACATATGAACCACTGTGCCATCATGACTGATTCATGAGTTACACTGAGCAGAAAGGAGCGAGAGCACCAGTTTTAGTCAATTGGCGATGTACCACTCCCCCATATACTAATTCTAGGTGTATCAGTGAACTGACCATGTGTGCTACAAAAGACACTCACTTATGTCACTGAGATTATTGGCTAGGGAGTTATTAAGGCAAGACAATACACACTTTTTTTACAAGAATTGTATAAGTGGAAAGAAATGTTGTCAATCTTGTCAGTGCTCAAATGAATAATTGGTATTGCACTGATGTACAGAATCAGAGATCCAGGGTTCAAGTCCTGGTTCAAGCATTAATTTTTCTTTCTTAAATTAAAAAAAATACAGACTTTTTATTATGGTACAAATTTCTATTCTGGTAACTATATGTTTTGGCATTATTTTAAAGATTTTTTAAGTAAAAAATCTTTGTATATTTTACCTTTACTTATTATAAAATAAGCAGTTTTCATTCTCAGGAATGTCGATTGAATGTTCAGCCAAAAGTGAAATTAAATAATTTTTTTTCCAAAAGAAACTAAAATTTCATGTTAGAAAAAAATACCTTAAACCATGTTAAATAAATACATACACTGTTTTAAATAAAACATATACAATAATATACGGTAATGGTATAAAATAATATGGTCACATAAAATTCAACTTCAAAAAGCCATGCCAACTAAAATTGTTAATTTATACTAATAAATTTTAATAAAAAGTAACTTTATGAGGTCCTATTTAATAATTAATTAATCTGAGTATTGACATCGTACCTCATAAATTGTTGTATTCTAGAAAACATGTTTCAATCTGACTTGCATTGAGTCTGCAAGAGCTGATGATGATATGCAAATCATACTGAAACATGTTTGTCTAGAATACATCAATATCATCATCATCAATGGCTCGACAGTCCCATGTGGGTCTTGGCCGCCTTCAGAAGCTTATGCCAGACTTCCCTGTTCTGAGCTTCATTCTGTCAGTTTTTTATTTTTATTTGCCATGTTGTCATAAAAAGTTCCATCAGCATACTGTTCTTCTTCTGGTTTTGGGATGGTTATATTTTTACGGGATAGGGGTGTCAACCCTATGCCCAACCCCCACCTATCCTGGAGAACCAAAGTTTTCTGTCAGGATTGTCTCCCTTAGTTGGCCAATCCCGACTTTAAAGTGTCGGGAACTCGCTTTTCGCCCTTGCACCACTTAGCATTATCCAGGAGCCACAACAGGAATATGTGTGCATCAGACTAAATAGGAACTAATGGCATTTCCTGAGTTTCAGTAGTATATACCCACCAACAAGGTATATACCCTCGAGACCACATATTACCCCTTTGGCTCCCATCAATATATGAGGTAAAATGTCAATACTCAGATTAATAAACATTAATTTAACCAGCTAATAGGCAATAATACTGATATCTGTGGTTTATAGGCAAAATCTCTTCATTGAATTTCATTTTATGTATTATAATTTATTTCTTTTCATTTTAAGCAGCTCCTCAGTTGTCCTCATAGGACTGAGTGCTGAGTAGAACTACTTTAGACTCTATACTAAAAAAAAAAATAGATCGCAAGATTTCCTTAGAAGCTTGTAAACCATTAAAATACAGAGAGGTTTAACCCAGAAATTAAGCTTAAAATAAAATGAAATATCCAGAGAATATGTAACAATACTGATAGAAAAGATAGGTTATGAAGATGAATAATACCGGGCTTCCAATATAAAACCGGACCGGCCTTATGGGGTTTCACCCGTCAGGCAGCGCTCTCTCCTCGTCCGCATTTCACTCTGCCAGCCGCTCATCCTTGAACTAGTCAGTTTACTATCGTTCGACAAGATGAGATGTCAGCTGACATTAGAGCAGCGCATTTATGTGTGTAAATGTTATTATAAATACGAATCAGCTCGTCGCGTTTGCGAGGAATTTATTCGGAACTTCCCTGGACAATTACCTCCTTCCAGATCGACAATCCACGATCTTGTGACTAAATTTGAGACCACTGGTTCAGTATAAAATAAGAAACACACGCGAAGGCGTACAGTTCTCACCGAAGAAAAATTAGACGAAATTGGCGAAAATTTGGAACGTTCACCACAAAAATCATTACCGAAATTAGCACAACAAGTTGGGATTTCAGTATCTTCTGCACATACAGCAACAAAATTGTTAAAACTCAAACCTTACAAGTGTACACGTGTTCATTGCCTAAACCAAGGTGATCCCAACATTTTCTATAAGGTAAGAAACAGTTCAAGGACGGGTGGCAGGCAGGGTGAATTGCGGGAGGAAGAGACAGCACTGCATGCCGGGTGAAACTCCGTAAGGCCGGTCCGGTTTTATATTGGAAGCCCTTTATAAGATGACTTGAAAAACAGAAGTTGATGAAGGTTTATGATTTTTGTTTTAATTCTCTTTAACTGATAAATATCAAGGACACCAACTAAGAAAAAAAGATAAGATACTTCTATCCCCTCTTTCAACTTAATACCTAAAACAAAATCTTATAACTTACTTGGGATCAAGTTTGTTGCTTTTGTAACAAAATAAATTGATAAAGCAGCAGCCATTATAGAGACTCCTACAGCTGACCACAAAGTTATAGTAAAAGGCAATATAGGAGTCAACCAGCCAGGCAGTGGGTGGGGTCTAGGTGCTATACATGTAATACCAGTACGGATGTATGGTATAGAGTAATCTACAAACTGATATTCATAACTCCATAAATAAATTGCTCCATAACCCATAACAGCACGATCAGCTGCAACAGATCTGAAATTGAGAACTTCACTGAATTTTATAATTTCTACTCAAGGCTAAAAATAATAATAATCAACAGGAATGAAACCTTATGCCTTATTCTCAAAATTTCATGAATGTAAAATAAACTTTTGTATTTTTTTCTGTGCATGATATTTTCCTATATCAATTAGTATCAATTCATTTAATTTGAAGTACAATAATGGGAACGTGGAAACTCATTTGACTTTTTTAGGAACTAACACTATGAGGTATTGTTTATATCACCACACCTCATATTCTTCTTAGACCAGTTACGGAACCTTATTTGGATCCATTCTCAGTATTTTCACTATAATGTATTTTCAAGATGTTGTCATTTTGAATCTATATTTTCTTTTTAGATTTAAGTTGTCTTACAGCTTATTCTTCAGGAATTAAGACGACATAACAACAGTCATGAAAATATTGGGGATGGAACCGAATAAGATTCCGAAACCAATCTAAGAAGTAGAAGAAGAATATGAGGTGAGGTGAAAAAATTTTAAAATTCATCGGAGAACATATTGTTTAAACAACTCACCTCATAGGATTCATGCTTCCATGAAATCGCGATTTCAAACATAGTCATGTTCATCGTCAGCCATAACTCCGACTGACAAAATTCTTCGGCCGTCAACTATTCTATTGTCGCCATCTTCAGTGCTGCCATCTATGGTTGAATTTATGAACTTCGAAATCAATGTAATTTCGTTAGGGATATCAAAATTCATTGATCTATTTTTGTTTTTCTGAATGTATATTTTTTCCCAAACTGTCAATTCCAAAGGTTTCTCTACTTGTTTTAAAAGTTTAGCTTCTCTTCCAATTTTATGATGTTCTAATAAACTATGTGCAGCAATTGCAAAATTGAAAAATCTGCAATTGCTGCACATAGTTTATTAGAACATCATAAAATTGGAAGAGAAGCTAAACTTTTAAAACAAGTAGAGAAACCTTTGGAATTGACAGTTTGGGAAAAAATATACATTCAGAAAAACAAAAATAGATCAATGAATTTTGATATCCCTAACGAAATTACATTGATTTCGAAGTTCATAAATTCAACCATAGATGGTAGCACTGAAGATGGCGACAATAGAATAGTTGACGGCCGAAGAATTTTGTCAGTCGGAGTTATGGCTGATGATGAACATGACTATGTTTGAAATTGCAATTTCATGGAAGCATGAATCCTATGAGGTGAGTTGTTTAAACAATATGTTCTCCGATGAATTTTAATGATTATACCTCATAATGTTTACTTCCCAACATTAATTAAATATGAAAAAATGTTACTTAAAAAAAACTGGAAACTCTTATTTCTTTTTTGATAGTACAAAATAATTTCTTCTGGTAATATCTAAATTAAATGTGGCATAATTATCTATTAAACTTAGGTTTAAAGTTATAAAGTTAGGGTAAGTTTAACACTGATCAATATTATAATTCTAAGTAAATGGAGCTTTGTATGTTAGACCAAAAAAACAACATAAATGAATTATATTTGAAGAGAAAAATTTTCGCCTAGACCGAGACTCGAACCCAGGACCTTTGGCTTGCCGGGCCAAATGCTCTACCAACTGAGCCACTGAGGCGAGTTATGATATAGATGCAAATTTTTCTCTTATATACGTTGTAATTCCCTCTCGCCAAATGCTTTTGAAACCATTGCTTCTATCTTTGCAAATGGCGGCTTCTTATAAACGAATGTTCATCCAGAAGGAAATTTCACCACATTTTAATTATAGCAACTCTTTGCTATAAAAAATCAAATTAGTATTTTATTAATGTTTCCAGTTAAAAAAATATTTTATTGAAATATGTGTTATGTAATTTTATACTTTTTACTTGATGTAGAATCTAAATAAAGCATTGTTTTTCCTTCAACTTAGACAAAAGTTGAAAGAAAAGTATTGCTTTATTCAGCCCTTATACCACTGGGCCCCTTAGTTACAGAAAAAGTTAGTTTTTCTATTGAATTTTTATCAAATTATACATCTGCAATGATAAAATAACAATTGAGTATGAGTTTTTAATAATTTAAAAATATTAAAATGTTTAATAAAATTCAACATTGAGTCATGAATATTCTTACCTCATATATCTATGTTCTTCTACAAAGAACCGCAGTTTCGAAAGCCATCACTCCCCTCATTAGCTAATTTCATGATTCAATATTGAATTTTATTAATGTAACCTCATAATGTAAAATTCCCAACATTAATACATTTACTTCATTTTTCTAAAAGATCACATGGTACTGATTACTGTATGTATAAAAAAATTCAATTTCTGTTGAGACAGGTCCTTACTGAACATTTATATGATGAATAACCAGGCATTCAAATATCCTATTATGTAACAAACTCATTGCAGAACCCATCCCTGTTACAAAATATTATTACGAGGGCGGATCGGAAAGTAACGCACAATAATTTTTTTTAAAAGTTTAATAGTAAAAAAAAGGAAAAAAATCACAAATGAACTTACATCTTTTACCTACTTTTCGACATAGTCACCAACTTTCTCAACACATTTTTCCCATCGTGTTACCAGTTTCAATATGCTCTGTTCGTAGAAGTCCATTTGGTTGGAGTGTAGCCATCTGCGCACTGCTGATTTCACTTCCACATCTGTCTCAAAGCGTTTGCCGGCCAGGAATTTCTTCATGGGACCAAACAGATGAAAGTCTGATGGTGCAAGATCCGGACTGTATGGTGGATGCTGGAGCACCTCCCAACCAAATTCGGCAATTTTCTGACGAACGACAGCAGCAACATGGGAGCGAGCATTGTCATGAAGAAGTTTAACGTTAATGTTGTGACGTTTGTCACGAATGGCACGATGCAACTTCACCAAAGTTTTAATGTAGGCCGCAGCATTCACAGTGGTCCCGTGTTCAGCAAAGTCCACCAATAAAACACCATGCATATCCCAGAACACTGTCACAAGCACTTTCCTGGCAGATTGAGTCACTTTGAATTTTTTCTTTACTGGGGAACCAGCATGTTTCCACTCCATTGATGCCTGCTTTGTTTCGGGCGTGTAGTGGTACGCCCACGACTCATCACCTGTGACGATTCCTTCCAGAAAGTCATGTCCTTGCGCGGTGTACCGCGTTAAGTGGTCCAAGCTTGCCATCATTCGCTGGCCCTTGTGGTCGTCTGTCAGGTTCTTAGGCACCCAGCGAGCACTAACTTTACAGAATTTCAAATTTTCATGAACAATATCGTACACCGCACTATAGGAAATGTTGAACTTCTGCAATAAGGCTCGCAGTTGCACACGCCGGCCGTTCAGAATTGCCGCCTCAATGCCTCTGACATTCTGCGGATTGCTGCTGTTGTCGGCCGGCCGGAGCGTGGCGAATCACTAAGGTTCACGCGTCCCTCTTGGAAGAATGTGCACCACCTGGAGACATTGCTACAGTCCATACAATCATCCCCATACACGCCATGCATGTCTCAGTGAATTTCACTGGGTTTATGCCCTTTGGCCCACAAAAATCGAACAACACTTCTCTGTTCCTCACAGGTGGACGACTGTAGCATGCACGCCATCTTTCTTGCATAGTTCAAGCTTCTCTCGCAAGAGGTGCACCTGAGAAAAAAATACCATCTGTAGTGAAAACTTCAAACTATATCTCTGTGAAATTTCAACATTCTAGCTGCAATACCAAGGCAGAAAAAAATTATTGTGCGTTACTTTCCGATCCGCCCTCGTATATAAATTACCAACTCAAATACCTGGCTCAAATTTATTCGGAGTTTTATAAAGATTGTGTTTATTTCTCATGAACAAAAAACATACATAATTCTTATTCTGAGAAAAACACTCAATGTTGAAAATGAATACACAATTTTTCTTCAATAAATTACAGTTATACATTTGAAAATAAGCATTATTGGAATTAATGATATTTCTATTTCTAAAATAAAACTATATCCAATTCTGGAACATGTTAATTTAAAAATATAACATGAATAATGATATTGGTAAAAATATGGAAAGCAAGTCTTACTATGGACAAAAGTAGGTTCACATATCTAAAAAAATTAGAAACCTTTATCAAATAATAAAAAAAAGTGTTTTGTATTTCAAATAAATTTTAAATATCGATAAGGGGAATGATGGATGAAATTTCTATTTTGCAGAGTTTTAGGGCTGCATGCAAACATATTTGTCTCTTCTCAATTTTTTTTCCTGTCACTGATAAGCCGAGATTTCCATGAGAATCTGACTGTCCTTTCATATATCGAATTAGTGAGAATCTCATTAATGACAACAATGAAGCGTAAATCTCCACTAATTTTTTTTTCAAGAAGTTGGCAGCAGAAACCATTTTTCAATACTTTCCAAAGCAATTCCAACTTGCCTGAGGCATATTATAGCATACGGCTACTGACTAATGGATATATTCATTTTAAAAATAAAAATACCTGTAATTATATGGTTATAAAGTAAGATACAATAATTAAAAAGGAATAACGAGCAAATTTTTACGGAATATGGATGCTCTCAATTATGTAGGCCTCCAGATATTTCTATAATAAATATGGCTATTCTGTACAACTTGTGACGTGAATTTTTTAATTCCTTCATAAACTTCTGTCAAATTTTATTCTTAGGATTTCATTTTCAAATTATTTCCCACTATTTATAATATTTTATTTACATTTTTTCTAAATGATTATTTCAATTATAATTTTATATATTTGTGAAGACTATTTAACTCAGGCTCCAAATGTGAGTCAATGACCAATCACGTTACAATGATTTTACAACCAATCACAGTCGTGTTTCACCTCACTCTTTATCGATTTCTCTTTATCAGCTCCTGCTTTTGTGATAAAGAAACTCCTCCTTTTTAATGTTCTGAACAGGTCAACGCATTATTTTTCTCCAACAAATACATTGAATATAGCAAATAATGAAAAGATTCCTTGATTTTACTGAGTTGTTTACTAAAAAAATAAATGAATAACCCATAATGTTGATTATGATATATAGTTTGATATGTTTCATTATTTCTCCACTTGGGTGCACTCTTACAATATTGCAATCTTATTTGGCAATAAATAATATGATCAAGATGCAGTGAATGAACATAACCTCACATTTCTGATTTGTTTTCAACCATCTCCATTTACATTAAATATATAAATATTTTAAAATAACTATAGTTAAACAATGATTTGTGAGTAAACAGCTTAATTTTATTCATTAAATAGTCCTAACAAATGCCACTCTTGATTTCCAAATTCTCTAGATAAATTCACTCCTCACTTTGTGAAATTATCGATAATTTGGAAATCACTCGTGGCATTACTTATGATAACATATCCTCAAATGGAAATTCCTACTGTAGTCTCAAAATTATTAGACAAAATTTCAATATTATGACTTTTATGTTTATTTTTATTATTATTATTATTTTTAATATCATTCTGTGTGAAGTTTATGCCTAAACTAAAAAGAAATCTAAATAAGTAATTTAATATGGTACGGCTATTGAAATATTGTAACATAATTTTTATATTTTAGTTAGGCCTGCACAGGAAAATTGGTTATAAATAATCAATTAAAAATACACTTATAACTTCAGTTATATTTTTTTAATGTTGTAAAAAATTGTGTAGGGCCTATCTTATTTATAACTCATAAACATAATGCTATTGCCTAATAACTCACTGGCATTATCAAACCCAGAGATTTATGATTGCATGGACATAAGCTCTCCATACATCTCTATCCTGCACTAATGGTTTCCTGTCATTCCTTGTATAATTCACCTCTCTCAAATCATGGTTATTGTTATATTAAAGTTTCTATGCCCCTATTTCATTCCTCATGTCTGCTCATTGCAGTCTATGAAACTTAACCATTCTCATTACATTTGGTTTCCCATAAAAATGATGTGTAGCTTTCTGCTATGTGGTCTTCTCCATTCTATGCCCCTATTTCATTCCTCATGTCTGCTCATTGCAGTCTATGAAACTTAACCATTCTCATTACATTTGGTTTCCCATAAAAATGATGTGTAGCTTTCTGCTATGTGGTCTTCTCCATTCACCTGTATATCTCTTTTTAATTTAAAATTTGTCCTAAGAACTTTATTATCAGATCACCTAATAATAATGCATCATCAATATATTAATACCATTTTAATTATACCTCTTTTTTATCATCTGGAGATTTGATTACTTGCTCTAGTATAAAATTGAATAGCAGAGGAGACACAGCATCAGCTTGCCTTAACACTTTGAGTCCTGCAGTGGTACTAGTACCACCGCCGGACTCAAAGTGTTTATTAGATATAGAGTTTCTATTTGCTATTTTTAAAAATAAAATGTCGATATTAACCCTATAGGTGCCATGAACTGATTAGATCAGCTCTTATGCTTCTGTCCATTACCTGCCAGATAATATACATAAACTACTCGCAAAGTCATCACATCGGCAGATGCAATTAAAACTCTGGCACAATAGATTTTACCAGCGGCAAGCAGAAGGTTAATAATAATAGAATCTACTACTATGGCCCTGGGGTCGACTCATCCTCTAATGAAACTGAGTACCAGATGCTCGTTCTGGGGGGTAAAGGTGGCCGTCAAGCAGGGCTGACAACCCGGCTGACATCAAGTGCCGATTGTCTAGAAAAAGTGGGAGCCTTAACCTTCTACTACACCAAGGGCCTCCTGAGGCCTGTAGTGGGATCACTTTACCTTTACTACAGTTATGCCTGTAGTCACAAATGGATGTTAAAATTTAATAATTTGTCTAGCATAGAATTAGAAAACATCTGTTTTACAACAAATGTTTTTTTTAACAATGAGATTTACTGAGTGCTTAATTATTATTCTCTTTCCTGTATGCAAATGTTATGAATTTGAAAATGATGTATCTGAAGCAGATTTGCTCTGTTCGTATAATTATGCTGTAGTTAACAAAGGCACAATGTGGCACACTGCATGTTAATAGCACTTTAATTCTATATATTTGCATTAACTAAATACTCTTATGTCCTACAAATACTTGGGGGTCACCTTACAAACAACTGGAACCGCTTTCTCACTTCATATACAGGATCGAGCAACAGCTGCAACGAAAGCCATGTACGATATCCCAAATCTCCAAAGACTATCCCTCTCAACTGCAATGAAACTCTTCAACCTCAAAGTAATGCCGGCCGCAACATACGGAATCCAGCTTATATGGAATTACTTGACAGTGAAAAATCTTAAGAAACTGGAGAACGTTAAATCAAGGTTTCTCAAAAGAGCACTGTCAATTTCAAAATATACAAGAAATAGTTATGCCTATACAATGGCCCAGGAATCCTTCTTCATCGAAGATATCAGACACTGTTTCAGACTACCGGAAACGCAAGCATACAGAATCGTCATCGAGGAGAGATAGAACAAAGCCGCCCAGATACCGACAGAAATTATGGAAACAGACGCAATGAAAACAGAAACCTGGAAGCAACCGAATTTCGAACTTCGGCACCTGTACACACGTTTCGCAGCCCATGGATTTCATGGGAATATATGCCTGAACAACATGTACCATGAACCCAAGGAGGACTGCATCTGTAAATTATGCAACTATCCATGTCCAAAATATCATCTAGCGAAGTGTAAAAACAGGACTCTGCCTCTAAACAATTTACTTAAAGACTGGTAAAAAGCTAAATTTAATTTGATGTACACATTGTGTTTAATAAATATATTTAAAAAAATACTCTTATGTTAGGTCACCTGCCTGTTGATCTGCAGAACTGAGTTTAAAACCTGATGGGGTAATATTTTTTTTTGAGCTATTAAAGCCAAATATAAGAAGTATAATGACATGATTAAGTGGGTAGTTCAGCATATAGCCAAGCAGTTTAACATATAATATAACTGGGAGAATAACAGTTTTATATATTTTCAGTTTAATGTTTTGTAGAGATCACAAGCTAATGTAAAGTTAAAAATTTTCATTGCTTCGAAATTTATTAAATTTTCTATTTAAAAAGTTTTTCTTTAATCATTGTTGCAATGCACTAGTTTATTATCCATGGTCTTAAGAACATATAGTAAAAATGTCAACCTTTTACCTTGAAAATTGTTTTTCTTATTTTGTTTCAAACGTGTAAACCAGTAAAAATAAAAATGAGAGAAAAATGACTTTACAAATTTGCATGCAGTTAAAATAGATGCACTATAAAAATACATTTAATGAGGCCACAACCCTTTAAATATGATGTAATTAGGAAGTGTAATTAGATTTGATTAGTGCTCCAGATTGTCGAAACTTTGCAAAAATATATTCATGGTGCATGCTATCTTTTAATATAAAAAACAAAATATGCAAATTTGGACCAAAATTATCAAATTTCATCCATCACCCTCCTTTTCTAGAATGAAAAGCAAATCTTTAAATTTTATTCATATGTGAATTCTTACCCAAGAATTCCAATTCCTGTGTAGTTTTCATAGATTTCTCCCCACTCGTTCTCAGCATCTACAGAAACTTCATATGTTGCATTAATCATTCTTACAAATTCCAAAGCTATACGTGTTTCCATGCCATCAAATAAATGTGGTGTTTCCTCTAAATTTACAATTGAGTAGGGAGGATATGTGAAAGTAGCAAAAGTTAAGCTCTTCCCCATTAGATTAGCTACTTTGTCAGGGTACAAGTTTGCTGAATACAGAAAGCTTCCTTCATTCGTTTCCCAACTGTAAAACCAAAAATTATTGCTATAACCTCTTAAATTGTAATTTAATTGGGCAAACTTTTCAAAATCCCATACATTAAAATAGTTATAGAATATCTTCCTCAAACAAGTTCATAATGCACCTAGTGCTTAAGTCAAACTTAGTTTTATAGTGGAATGCAGGCTTTCACGGCCGGTATTCATGGTAATAAAAGATTCCGGGCTATGTGGCCGTGGTCTATAACTGGCGTTTCTTCCAGACGTTTCTCCCTCAACTGCGGAGGGCATCTTCAGTGGCGAGCGCTTCCAGCTGTTGCTTCCCTGCGAAGTCGAGTCTACGACAGGGAAGCAACAGCTGGAAGCGCTCGCCACTGAAGATGCCCTCCGCAGTTGAGGGAGAAACGTCTGGAAGAAACACCAGTTATAGACCACGGCCACATAGCCCGGAATCTTTTATTACCTCAAACTTAGTTTTACTGATTACCTTAACCAAAAATTTACTTTGTTCCAAGCAATAGCATGGAATAATATTTTCAATTTTTACTACCAGTTTTCCTTGAAAATGCCCTTTTTCTGCATAGAACTGTTTTCTATGAACGTATTAATAAGATTTTTCCATATTTTGAGAATTTACATTATTTAGGACAAAAGTTAAGTTTGATATCAACATTTTGTAAATAGGAAACACTATAGGTTAAGAAATATATATTTTGTTTCAACAGGTAAAGATAAGAAAATAGATATTTCAGAAACTTGAAGCTTGCAATGCTATTTAGGGAAACTGACTGTAAAATTGCTAAATATAGCTTGTTGGCATACTACTGGACAGAGAGTCAGTAGAGAAAGCAGGATACTGTTATCAGTAGTATTGAAAGGTCTAAGAGACTTGACCCTGGGTCTTTTATTCTGAAGAGCCAGGCATGAGGTAAGTCTACACATTTTTTTTAATAAGGTTCGGTTTTAGGAACAGAATCAAATGGTTAAAGTTAAAAAAATAATTATTAAATGTCTTTAAAAACTTGGACATTAGGAACTAAATTAATATTTGAGAATAAAGTTTGCATTAAAGTTATTAAATATTAATGAAAACAATAATAAATGTTAAGTTATGTAGATAGGAAATAACACTATGAGGTTTTTTAATATTGTTTATTTTTATTATTTCACTCACCTCATTCATGAAGTATGAGGTGAGCGAAATAATAAAAAATAAACAATAATAATAAATGTGTTGCAAATAGGAAATACTATAGGTTAACCTATATAACTGAGTTGGAATTTGACATCTTACTGCATAATTGTAGATTTCTCCAAGACTAGTTTTGATACCTCTGTGTATCATCTTCATCTCTATCTAACTGTTGAATAGGTGACTGACAATCCTGTAGGTTGTTTCTTACTTCCTCTGGTGACTGACCGATGAACTTCCAAATTAAACCTTTTTTCCCAGGAATTTCAAAATTCATTATTTTTTTATTTTTCTGAATGTGAAATTATTGAAACAGTTGGGTAAGTCTACGGAATTCATAATTTGGGAGATAATTCACATTGGTACAATTAATTTTGTTGAGCGAATGCAGCAATTACAGTTAGACAGCCTCTTTGTATTTTACATCTAATTGTTGTTAACCTTTCATTTATCTAAGGGTAAGAATATATATATATATATATATATATATATATATATATATATATATATATATCTATATATTAATATGTGAAGGAAAAACTTTGTACCCCTTTTTAAGCACATTGTGTCACGGAGGAGTGTGATATTTGGCATAATAAAAGTTCATATAGAGAAGGAGTGGGTTGTAAGTGGTAGTGACGTGTGTATAACCCCTCCTACCCAATTCTCATCCTCACCTTCTCGTGGTACAACCCGTTTTCACAAACGAGGCTCTGAGGACCGAGTCACGGCGGTATAACCGTTCCATCAGGTACTGAGTAAATGCGGTATCCTAATGTCTGTCCAGAGACTAAAAGGTAGCAGCCCTACCACTGGACTACTTAGCGTTGGGCCAGTAACCTGTCCTAAGGAACTTCAAAACTACTTTCAAGTCTCAATACGAAAAAATCCAGAAGGAATTGAAATATGACGACCCACAGCAAAGGACTGCAGGATACACACTACTAGATCACAAAAAAAATGAAGACATCTTAGAAGAATTACACATGGAATCTTTAGGAAACAAAATTTCTGATTATAAGTCAAGATGGATACAACATGTTCATCGAATGGAAGATCACAGAATACCCAAACTAATGATAAGATATCAACCTGCAGGAAGAAGAAGACCAGGACGTCCACTCAAAAGACTTCTGGATGGTGTTTCTCTTGAGGCCGAAACAGGTCAACAAATGGCCTAAATTCGTGAATGTACTATGATGATGATGATAGAGAAGGAGTGCAGAAAAATAAAATTTATGTTTAATATGTGTTACAAATAAATTGAATTAAACAAAATAAAATAATTTTTTTCTAAGGAATTTATGTGTATTATTCATTTGTGTACTCATTCATTTGTTTAAATTCATAGCTGACAGTGCATTGTTGTAAAAAGAAAATTGTGCAGCAGCAATGTGAATTGACTTATTTATTATTAGTGATTTAAAAAAATGAGTACATTTTATTATTTAAATTTAAATTAAAAACTCCTGGCGCGACAGGCCTACAAGGTCCTTAGCCTACCAGCCGACTGCTGGCCTCACATCCACATGTGTCAATCACAGAGGTAAATGATAATCAGCCAGTGTAGGGGTGACATGTGGTCAGCATGTCGTGTCCCCCCAGCCGTTATAGCTGGTTTTCTCAACCTGGAGCCGCTACTTATTGTAGCTACCCAAATGCATCACGATGCTGGGTGGGCACCGGTCCCATACTGGCCAAAATACCATGAGAAAATTTCTTCCCCCATGGAGACTCGAACCAGCGCAAGTCCCGTAGCTCTGCGCCATGGCTTCCTGCCTTAACCACTCGGCTACGGCGCGGGACAAATTTAAATTAAACCCTGTCTAATATCTTTGTTTTAGTAATTTCATTTTTTTTATATTTAGATATTCACACCTACTTCCATTATGCCTCGACATAGAACATTGATGGGTTGGAGTGAGAGACAAAGAAGAAGCGATACTAATACTATATTCCCATACCCATAATAATAGGCTAAATGCGTATTTAAATAGTATCAATAATATACAAATGTCAAATGATGCATTATTGTTTTTTTAAATATGGCTTAGCCAAGCTATACAACATATTTCCTATTGTTTGTATTTTTAAAATAAATAAAAAATTAATGCATAATGACGCATTTGTGACAAACTTAACAATTTAATGAATTGTGGTCGAATTTCGACCACTGGGGCGACCACTAGTATATATAAATGGGCAATTCTCTGTAAACACATAAATGGCTGTTCAAACCACCTTCTCCAAAAATTATTGCTGTATTATAAAATAAAATATCACATAATGCAAGCATAAGAATATTCATTTTTTAGTGCAGTTGTAGTTACAATGGTATAAATTACTATTTTTATAAAGAAAATCCCAAAACATAAAAGCAGTCCCCTGTGCCAGGCACATAGCCAGGATTTTTATTTGGGGGGGGGGAGCTGAGTCAGAGTAAGAGAGAATCCACCCTAATAAAACCCGATGTGTATAAAAAAGATGAGTATAATGGAATGAATAACAATAACAGTTCAAATAAGCATTTCAGTTTATTTATTTACTTAAAAAATTTTCTTGGCAGATTACTAATAAATTGAAAATCGAAGTAGTAAACATTGTTTATTAGAGAGTTTTGTACTTTTTGTGATCCCATTTTAATTTACAGCAACAGTCTTCTTTTCTTCTCCTTAGCCATTTTATCGATCACTTTATCTGGTTTGATAGTGATGTCCCGATGAATGGAAATCATCGCTAGAGCACTCAGTCTTTGATCTGTCATCAAACTTCTAGACACACTTTTCATGGTTGGAAAAGATCTTTCACATTGCGTAATGTTACTGGTAGGGTAGCTAACACTGTCAGAAGGAAATTGATTGGCCAATAATATGTTTTGCCACACATTTCCAAGACTCTAAGTACTTTGCTACCTTTCTTAATAGATGGTGTTATATTACACCACAATGTGTATTCAGCTTTTTAATAGCAGCAAGTGATATATTATCATCAATGTACCTGACAGTTTTTTGAAATGGTTTACTTTGTCAGGATCTGTGAATCCAGGAAGGAGAACTTGGAAACTGGTTAAAATATCTTCATTAGATACGAATCTGTCTGTTATGTTCTGTAGAAGTGATTCAACACATGGTATGTATACCGTTACTCTAAAATAATCTTCTACCGAGTTAGTCTCTCGATTTGCTAGATTCATCTGTCTTGAACTTAACCGAGGAACTGTCAAGTCACAATTAAATACTTCTTCAAACAGTGATTTTTATGAGGCAAATAGCTCTGAAAACTTATTTTTTGCATCTTTTCTCAAAATTTCTAGAGATTTCAACAATGTTTTGGCGTGGTTTATAGCTGACGCCATGTCCAAACTTTTTTCCTGAAGAAAAATTGACAGGGGCAAAGTAAGGCTAAAGAATTTTTCACAAACAAACAGACTGACAATAAAATCACTTTTTTCAATTGCAGCCAAAAAGTTTGAAGCTGAAGAAGATATTATCAGTGGTTTCTCTGCAATTTCTTCTAAGCTAACTACAATTGGCTGAAATAGCTCAATAAATGTCAATACACTGTCATGTCTTTGAATGAAACGAGTCTCCCATAATCGTGACAGCCTTTTTTTCTTAGTTTCTGACACACGAACGCTGATATTTACCTGCAAAACATTGTTAGCATTTGCATTGTTTCTGAAAAAAATTTGTTATTTCTTTTATTGTTCCGAGGCAATTTCTGACAGAAGAGTTTGAAAACGTGTCACTCAAAGCAAGGTTCAGTCGATGGCTAAAGCACAATGGAAGTACCTTGCTTTGGGATATTTTTCTTGAATCCTGGTTTGAACCCCAGTTAGATGGCCAACCATAGTGGCAACTCCGTCATAGCCTTGTCCTACACATTTGTTCATATCCAATTTCAATTTGTTACATTTTTCTAAGATAACTTTTGTGACATTTTCTGCTGATTGGTTGTATATTGGTACAAATCCTACAAAATCTTCTCGGACTATAGGTAAGTCGTCTTTTAAGTCTACATAATGAAGACATAATAAAAGCTGCTCCATTGCCGAAACATCCATAGTTTCATCGACAGTATTGCGAAGCAATCAGACTTGTCAACTCTAGAAACAATCTCTTTTGTAACAAAATTTGAGCAGATTTGAATGATCTCATTCTGTATCTCGGGGCTATCTTGCTGCAATTGATGACATACCTTCTTAGATTTTTGTCTCCAGAACATGCTCTGAACCGTAGCAAAGCACAAAATTTCCCATCTTCTTTGTCTGGTTTTTCTAAGGAGAGGGGCCCACTGTCTACATCTCCTCTAAGAGGCAGTTCTTGCTCAGCACAAAAGAGTATTGTTTCAATTATCGGTATTAGTGCAGATCTATTTTCCTCCTTTTCCCTTGCATGTTGTGTGTCAGTCTGAGAAACAACATCCATTTTTTTTTTTTTTTTTTTTTTTTCCCGGTCTGAGCGTATAATTTTTCTCTTCAAATATGATTTATCCATCATTGAGATGTACGAAATCAATAAAAAAAAACATCCATTTGTTTTCCTGACATGATCTTATTGAACTGTTCTGCATAAACAACACAAGCCTTGTGATACTCTGTAGTGGAGTGCTTCATGAATGTTTGTTTACCTTTCTTCCAATCTCTAAAACCACAACTTACTAATTTTCCAGGAGCCTCGTGAGCTCCTTTTCCAACACCTTCATGAAAAAACAAAAAACACAGTTTGCAATAATGCATCTTCTTTTTTGGAATAGGCAAGGAAAGCAAATCCTGTGGTATGGTCTGTAATCCAATTTTCCTGGAATCGTCTTTCTTGATTTTTACCTTTGGATGAAGGAAATACATAGGGCTGTTTTGGAAGAAGCACTGACTGAAGAATAATTTTCTTTGTGTTGTCATCTAGACAGTCTCTTTCAATGTCTCCAATGTCATAAGACTCTGTGTACCATGTAGACACACAAGTTGTAGAAATATCTGAAATTTTATCACTGTTTAAGGATTTCACTACATTTTCTTGAATTGAGCAGTGTGCATCTGATGCAGTTATTGTACTGCTTTTGGAAGGAGTAGAATTGTCTGCACCTGAAATCCAAACAAATGAATTAGTTAATATTTAATTTTAGGAAGTGATATTTTGAGGTTATTTTAATTAGTTTATTTACAGTCTGATCATCTTACCTCAATATTAATGTTGATTTGTTCTTGGACACATTTCAAAACAGAATTGTTTTGAAACATGTCCAAGAACAAATCAACATTAATATTGAGGTAAGATGATCAGACTGTAAATAAACTAAATGAATTAGTTGTCTAATGGATAATAAACAAACGGGAAAGAGTGAGGAATGGTAAATTGTATTTGTCACGGCCAACACAATATTTTTTTTTAATATAGCTGATACAAAATCAGTTACAAAAAAACTTACATGTGTTGTTCTTTTTAATAAGCCGGGCTAGAAAGTTGTATTATTCAAGATTGAACTTAACTTAAAATTTTACAAAGTGCAATAGAAATGAGCTATGTTTGACCAAGTGAGTAAATGAGCTATCAAGTTTTTAAAATAAACATACAGATTATAATCATTTTTCATTGAGTTGTTTTTATATTCATGTGTTTTTACATGAACATGGAACTATTTATTTAAAAATGTATAGTTAAAATAAATTACTCACAGAAAATAGCAAAGGATTTCCAGAGAATTTTAATGGTGTAAACAGTACAATTTAAAAAAAGTCAGTATAAAAATAAGGAAACTTTTAGTATAAGTTTTCAAAACTTACTTACAGTTTTTCATCGTAAACTTACAACCATGTAGCCTATTTAGAAAAAATAGGCCTACATTACATTATTGTTCCGAGTGAAACTTACCTGAAGATAAAATGTCTTCCTCTCTAAGTTTTTTGAAGAATGAAGTTATGCTCGTTTGACTTCGTTTCATCTTGATAGGAAAACTAAGGAATCAAAAACATGACTAATGTAAAATTTTTCAATAATGAAAGGTACAACCGAAACACTAAACGATTTAGACAAATAGAGTCCTGGTCATTGCCGTCACCGGTTCCCGCGAATTCCTCGTTATCTTGTGGCTGTGTAATGAAAAGTTGCGCGCGAGGATGGAATTAACACAGCTGTTTACATCTCAGTTCTCAGCTGTTCTGATGGACGCTCTGGTTGGCGAATCGTCCAGAACTGCTCTATTAGCTTCATAAAGAGCAAAGGCAACTACCATAGCCAGGGATTATTAATCCCTGACCATAGCTACCAACCTCACGTCCATGTTAAACAAAAAGTCATTCGCAGGGCAGTTCTCCTTATTCTGTTCTTGGCTTAGTGATATGGATCCATTTAAGTGAATAACTAAAAATGATATACAGCTACCTTTATTCAGTTATATATTAAAAGAGAACAAATAAAAAATAACTTTTATTTAGATTGCGTTGTACACGTGCTGTTCTTTATTAATCTGAAAATAAATTTACATTCCCTCTCAAAATTTCGGGGGGGGGGCTGAAGCTCCTTTAAGCCCCCTCCCTGGCTACGTGCCTGCCCTGTGCTGTCCCATTTACAGAATTAACACTTTGAGATTTTATTTTAAGATATTTATTTATAATATAATTTTGTGCGTAATGTTTAAAAACACGATTAACTGATTACTTTCTTGCGAAAAACCCCGTGCTATTTCTATATAATTTGTTTGACCTGTGAATTTGGATTTATTATCTGAGTTAAAAGATGCAGGAGATTAAGATGATAATGAAAAAACTCAGAATGAAATTTTACATTAGATATTTGCTATTAAAACTCGTGCGACTATCGAACATTTTTATAAAGACAGCTTGCAACTTTAAATAACACATAAATCAATTTATTTCATTTCATTCGTTTGATCAAAATTTGTCCGGGGTTTTTATGCACAGTACCCTGCCAATTATTCAATACCAAAAATACATTTTTTTACTGTGCCTTTTCATGTCCTGCGTGTAAAAGAACGTAAGTATAATAGTCTAAAGTTCGTGTCAGTAGCGAAAACGGCACTGTGCCGCAGTTTTATAGTCACTGCGTCATTTGTGGTGAGAGTACGTGTCTGGGCTACTACGACACACAGCCCTCTGGTAATTATTTTATTTATAGTTTATTTGTGGAATTTGATATATTCTACATAATTTTTTAATGATATATGCACATATTTCTCGAGAACTTAGAAAAAAAATATATTAAGATAGTTTGCTTGATATTTCACGATTTAATCAAAATGCACAGCCCCCTGCTTTGTAATGTGGCAGAGAATTGTCTTTCATTTCAGGGTTCTATGCAGATTTGATATCTGTCTCTCTTTTGAAGTTGGTTTAGTTACTGATACCCTAATAGTCATAATAATTTGTTGCAGGCTAGTTGTGGTTATGTGTAGACATGCTTCCCAAAAAAAAAATGTATCCAGAGACGAATTATTAGAGAAAAAGAGAGATGTCGGACGTCTAACATAAAATAATGATCCTCAAAAGAGGGAAGAGTTGAAAGAAAAGGAAAGATTAAAATATCAGAAAAAAAGAAAAAAGGTCAGAAACATGCCAAAGATATGACTCCACGTGCCCTCAAGAATTGGAAAAATACTGTGCCGTTTATCGGAACAAAAAAAGCAACTAAACAGTGCTATCAACATCTTTACACATTCTAGGATTCTGAACGCCGCACACGAGCTCCAGTTCCAATACAGCATCCTTCAGCTCCAAGTTCCACAGTCGCGAGTGCAAATAAACAGCGAAGAGGAAAGGCAAAAATAAATCTTCTTGCAAGCCCATGTTTCCCTTAACAGAGATTTAGGCGCTCTCCCCTACAGGGAAGAATTTGAACCATACTAATTTAGTTACACTTGTTTTCTTATAGATGTCATTTGAGTGGTCCGTGGTCAGCGTTCCGCCTCATACTGACATCTAGGAAACCAAGATAGTACTAGGACGGGAAAATTCGGTAAATTTTGCTTAGAGCTTTTCATTCAGGCTTAAGGATCTTTTACGAGCCTGAAAATCTTCAGACTCGGGACCCACGGCTTAAGGTCCCTCCCGGAGGACTTGCTCCTTGGATTTTTCCATCCTAAAAAAATCCATCGACCCCAGCCGGGTTTGAACCCGCGACCCTCGGGACCAGAGGCAAGGAGCATAACCACTAGTCCACTGCAAAATAAAATAAAATAAAAAGGATTGCAAGTAATGCAGAAAAATCTTGACAAGGCATTTGATACCTAAATATACTTTATTTGAAGCAATACCGATTGAGGGTCTTTCCACTTTTCAGCAGTTGCCCTTTTACCAGCCGGCTGCTGGCCCTTCGCATCCACATGTGTCAATCACAGAGGTAGATGATCAACAGCCAGTGTAGGGGTGACATGTGGTTAGCATGTCGAGTCCCCCAGCCGTTATAGCTGGTTCCTCAACCTGGAGCCGCTACTTATTGTAGCTACCCAAATGCCTCACGATGCTTAGGTGGGCACCGGTCCCATACTGGCCGAAATATCATGAGAAAATGTCTTCCCCCATGGAGACTCGAACCAGCGCAAGTCCCGTAGCTCTGCGCCAAGGCTTCCTACCTTAACCGCTCGGCTACGGCGCGGGACTGAAGCAATACAATTATAAAAATGTCGATCCTATGTGGCATATAAAATAAATGATTATAATTATGTATTTTGTGGTTTTAATGTATTTGCAGTCCACCGCTGTGGTCTCGAGGTAGCGTGCTGCCTTGTCACACAGCAGGCCCGGGTTCGATCCCCGGTCGGGGCAGTTTTTCTGGGTGAGGTTTTTATTGGGGTTTTTCCTCACCTGTAAGACAAATGTCAGGAAAACTTTAAGGCCCAAACGGTCCCCGAAATCATATGGCCATCATCCTTATCATTATCATCCTTACCATTATCATTATCATCATCATCCTTCACCGGTGTGGAAAGCAACGGGAAGCTACCACACCTACACAATTCCCTAGTAAAGCTGCAAGCATAGCATGAAAAATGCTATGATTGCAGTGAAGGACCTGCCTTCGGGCAGAATTACTATGGATGGAATGTATTTGCAATAGTCCCCTGCAACCATTTTTCAGAAAATGCTAATATCTCAAAAAGTAGCTATAAATTCAATGGGCTTCTTAATAAATATCATTAAACTGTTAATTCTCTTGTTCTTAGTAGTTTTTTTATATAGGAAACATATTAATATGGCCGGACAACTATGTACGGGCCGAAAACGTCTTTACATAGAATCGCCCATTTATATATACATAATGATTCAAATGATTGTGCACAAATTTCAGGAGCTTATAAAGGGGTTGAAATACAACAACTTTTGATTAGTAACTTATGGTCTGGAAAGTAATCCTGGGTCAGTACAAGCTTGGGTATGTCAGGATGGACAATAAATTACTTTGTGCACACACTTAAGCAAATCTAAATGTATTAACCAATTTGATTTTACAACACTAGATGTTCAAAATGCCTACCATCACAATCATCGTAGAAAGTTCTGGTACACTATACCAAGTACATCACTCACCTCACGGACCCCGTCAGTTGCTGCAAGTTTTCGGGCGACAAGTTCTTGGTTGGGAACTGGTGTCTTGTAGGCCTACACGGGGCTTCTGTTATGCCCCCAGAAAAACAAACTCATGAGGCGTCAGATCAGGGGAGCGTGATGCTATGCAATTGGAGCTTCCCTTCTGATCCAACACCCGGACTAAGATTCATTGAGTAAGTTATGCACATGAAGAGTGAAGTATGCTGGTGCTCCGTCTAATTGCAAACCACATCTGACGACGTACGATAAGTGGCACATTCTCTAATGCTACTGGTTATTATACAGCGTGTCGCGCCCGACGTGACGCGAATTCGCGTTTCGCTCGGCGTGATGCTGGTTCAGCATGGAGCGCATACGTTACAGCGCATATGTTTATGGAATTGTCGCCAGATGGCACCACATATATGGAAAATCAAAATGACCAACGTTCATAATAAATATCCAAATGTGTTTACAAAAACTAATGTATACAAACCTGTCCCTGCATAACCTAATGAAATAAATTACATACATACTATTTAGTAAACTATAAATTAATCTGATGTACACTAAACTGACCCATCGGAACTAACAAAATGAAGCGATTGAACATTTATTTCTTAAAATATGGTTTGGAATTAAATGCAAATGTTGGTCATTCACACATATGTCCTGCCATCTGGTGGATTTAATTTTATGAGCGTTCACGTATGCCAACTTCAATTCTAATAAAGAACTTTGAAAATAAATTGAGAGGAAAAATCATAATTTGTGTATATAGATAAACATATTAAAATTCTTCATTAAAAAAGTTTCAAGTGTCGTTGCAAAACGATTAAAATAATTCGAAATATTAGTAAAGACAGAAAAAGTAACAGCTTTTATTTATCTCCTGACTAAGTTCAAGCCACAATAACTTTTTTCTGTACATCTCTGTACTCCTTCATGTTCATATTGTATAAAACATGTATAGAACTCGATGATTTGCAACAAAACTATCTAACTTTCGTCGTTAAAATTGGAAAGTTATAAAATAAGTACTGTATTTCCGACATTTTGTTATAAAATCTTAGTTTGTTTTTAGCAATTACACCAATGAGTACGGGTAATATCTTCTATATTCTTTGTTTGCGCTGGCAAATTGCGTCCTGGATTCAAGAGATTCCAAAACACGACGCGACATATCAGCGCAAATTTTTTTGCGCCAGCAATTTGCGTTGTAGATAAACCACCTCCATTTAAATACATGAGGAGCAATTTTTGCGCTGGTGCGTTGCGTCGTAGATAAACCACAGCATAACAATTCTGGAAGAACTTCTTGACGAAGACCTTGTACCTCACTCCATTCAAGGTAGGAGGTACGGCTGATTATGTGATCATAAATAATACCGGCCCACACATTCACTGAAAACCTATGTTGTTGGTGGTGTTGGAATGCAGCATGGGAATTGTGCTGCGTCCAATACTACAATTAAATAACTCATCTCTGGTGAACTGTCCTTCATCTGTGAACAGCACGTTTCTTAAAAAATTGGGCTAATTCTCACAACGGTCAACAATCCATTCACAAAATTGAAGTCGACGTGGAAAATCATCCACACTCAAACCCTGAACTTTCTGTGGATTATATGGGTGCAGCTGGACACTCAAATCACTACTTTGATATCAACGATGACACACGTGCTGATAGATGCGTGTTCTTCCATGTGAGAAAGTACTTCCTCTTCCATAGGGACTGTTCGAGTCGTACGTACATGATACAATGAACACAAGGAACCTGTCTCCCCGAAACTTTCGAGGCTTTACCAATATTTTCGATATACAGGCGTTGAGCTTCGCGTGCATTACCATTCGATTTACCATAACGAAATGCAAGTCTCGAAGTTCTGACAACGTTTATTCCATCTCACAAAAAAAGTAATGCTGTACTGGATCTTTACAATATACTGCAGATACCGTACTGAAATGAAAACAACCTACAGAGCGCATGAATGATTACACCGTTCTGCACACATTTTGTTTTTTTAAAAAAATAAGCGTTTCTGAATCACAATTTCACACTGATTGCAAAATTAAAATCAATTTTCGCGTACCAGGTCAGAACTTTTTACAATTCAAAATTTTATGTTTTGAATATTTTTCGTAACGTACGTACAGTAGTAATATTATGTGCTTATCGTTTGTAAGATCCTTCCGGGTTTGAATCTTTGGAGACTTGAAAGCAAGTTGATTTCCTACCAGTCGGTTGCTAGCCGAAAAGTAGTAAGTCCAGTGGTGGGGCTGCCACCTAAAGCCTCTGGACAGGCATGAAGGAGGATTAGCATTTACTCTAATCCTGATGTAACAGTTATACCGCTGTGACTCGGTCCCCAGAGCCTCGTTTGTTATAAACAGGTTGCACCACGTGAAGGTGAGGTTGGGATTTAAGTAGGAGAGGTTATTGAATGCACTTCACTACTCTTTTGTAACCTTATAATTTATAATGAGGAATGTGATATATCCTTTAAAATACAAAACTATAATAAAGCTTTAAGAATTATCAACCAAGTTTTTAAACCATCAAAAGTGCAGAGACACACAAGAATGAAAATCTATAAAATTCTCGCTAGACCCATAATCTGTTATGGCAGTGAAGCTTGGACCAACAGAACTCAGGATGATCGTCATATTACAGCCACGGAGATGAAATTTGTGCGACGAACTGCAGGTTATAGCCTTCTAGACCACCAAAGAAATTCAACAATAGCCAGAGAGTTAAACATCGTACCTATATCTGAATACCTCCAAGCATGTAGAAACAATTGGCTAGCCCATATTCACCGCATGAATCGTCACAGAATACCAAAACAAATTCTTCACTACATTCCTCGAGGCAGAAGATCTGTGGGTTAACCTTTTCGGAGATGGCGGAAGACCGTAACGGGCCACTGGGCCTAATACTTGAAAGGACGATGATGATGATCGTTTGTTAGAAAGGCCCAACAGTTTATAATTTCAACTTTATTACATAAAATGTGAAATAATATACTATTATTGTGTTTATATTTTACATTACGTTTATATTTATTAAAATCAACTAATTGTGTCCGCCATAGGTCCGTACAAAAATGTGTGTTCCCCTTAAAATGAAAAGGGGTTAAAATATCCATTGTTATTCTTGGAGATGTTTATCTATCTGCATTATCTATAAACAAGAAGTTCAAATGTTTAATGTCTCAGGCCATAAAAAAATTATTGAAGGAAATATTTACTCTTAGAGATTGCTATTAAAACAAACAATGAATTAGAGAACTGACAGAGGGTCCCTGTATACATCGAAGTGCAATCCAGCTTATCAGGCTAAAGAAAACCTTTCTGAGATAATAAACCTATTCCATTTTAAAAGTTATTTTCAAATTGGAGATCAGTCTTGCAAACGTCAAGTGTGTGAGTTCTAATTTTTCTGCGAGGTACAAACACAATAGTTTTGTTTCTTAGAATTGACGAAACGTGATTGTGAAAATAATCCAAATCTATTTTGCTACATATGTGGGTCATATACAGGATGTCAATTTGGTATTTATGCACAGGCATTCTTATTAATAAAAGTCCAATTTTCAGAAAGTTTTTAAAAGTAAAGACAAATATTTATTGTGGTTTGAAGGAAACACTAAGTTATATCTAAATATGTAGTTCAAAACTTAATTATAAAATAAACATAATTTTATAAAAATGAATAATCTTTATTGCACCCAAATACAAGCCAATTTGCTATTCGTACACTAAAGAAAACACTGCAGTTTATTTGCTTGTCTAATTTGCTTAAACATTAATGCAACATGGATACTCTAAGTTGTGCATTTGTTTACATCTGCCTACTGTGCTGGTTGTGTACACTGGCAGTCAGTCGCCTCCAAAATGGGTAAATGTAAAGAACTCAGTTCTGATCTCAAGGATACAATTGTACTTAAGGGATATTCTTTGAGAAAAATAGGGCGACTGATAGGCAAATGTCATGCAACAGTACAGTATATACTAAATAAATTCAAGTATAAAGGTTCAGTAGAGAATGTTCCGAGAAAACCTAAACAAAAGAAGTTAAGTGAAAAGGAGGAGAGAACCATTGTGAGACAAGTGAAATTCAACCCCAGAATTAGTGCTCCAAAATTGCGGTCTACCCTAGAAGTTTCTACTGGTAAAAAGGTATGTACTGAGACAGTTCGGAAGGTGTTACGCAGAAATGGCTATCATGGAAGAATGACTAGAAAAAGGCCGTATGTAAGTAAGAAGAACCGTGTTGTAAGACTACAGTTTTCAAAAGAACATGTAAATAAGGGGCAGGCATTTTGGAATAATGTTCTCTGGTCTGATGAGACTAAAATCAACCTGTTCGGTTCAGATGGCGTTCATAGAGTCTGGAGAAAAGCCAATGCGGATAATGATGTGACCAATACAACACCTACAGTAAAACATGGGGGTGGGTCTATAATGTTGTGGGGGTGTATGTCGACAAAAGGTGTTGGCAATATACAGTTCATTGACAATGTTATGGACAAATTTGTGTATAACGACATTCTTCGTAAGAATGTTAAACAAAGTGCAGCAAAATTGGATATGCTCCCTACGTACATGTTCCAACAAGATAACGACCCCAAACATACGGCAGACTTAAATAAGACTTGGTTGATATGGAACGTGCCAAAGCAATTGAAAACCCCTCCTCAATCTGCTGACTTAAACCCTATAGAACATTTATGGGTGTTTTTGAAACCTAGGGTCCACAGCAGAAATCCTTCTTCCAAAGAAGAATTGAAGAAGATGGTTACTGAAGAATGGTGCAAAATCAGTCCTCAGATATGTGATAGGCTTGTTAGATCCATGCAGCATAGATGTCAAGCTGTTATTAAAGCTAAAGGTTACCCTACAAAGTATTAAGGACAGTTCATTTTTTCATTTTTTTTATTTTTTCCCCATTCTGACTGTATGAATAGAAAAGTGACTATAAAATTTACAACTTTTAAAGTTTTTTTTTAATATATTATACGTTAAATGTTTATAGAATTTGTTGATTTGTATATATTATGTAAAGAAGTGTACCTGAAAATGTTTATTTAATGGCAAAATATATTTGCAATATTCTGAGAATTAAAATTGTGCTATTTCATTTATAAAATCTAAGTGTATGAATAACAAATTGACATACTGTACATTAGTAAAACAATGACAGAATATAACAGCTTTTGTAAAGAAAACTTACTTTCAATATTTAGGCATTAAGTTGGGAGACCAAGATAAATCGTGGTGCCCTCACAAAGTATATCGTAGTTGTGATGCAGAGTTGAGAAGTTGGGGGGGGAAGAAGAGTTATTGCCCTTTGGTGTCCCTATGATTTGGAATTTTTTTTTTTGCACAGTTGAGTAGCAGGATATAATGCTAAAAACAAGAAACATATTGTATATCCTAACATTCCTTCTGCCATTCGGCCTGTACCTCAATGGTCCTGATATTATGGTTCCCTTACACCCTGAATAAGATATATTGCCGTCTGCATCCAGAAGCACTGCAACTGAATCTCCAGTGGATGATGAACCATATAATTCTGATCATGATAGATGTTTTAATCAAAGTGAGCTTAATGATTTGGTGAGGGATTTAAATTTGCCTAAAGAAACTGTTAGACTCTAGGTTAAAAGAAAATAAAGTATTGGCTGAGGGTACATATTTTTCATGGTACAGGCATCGTGAGAAGGAACTTGTCCATTTTTTTTGCTGAAGAAGAAAATTTAGTGTATTGCCAAGACATCCCTGCTGTCTTAAAATGTTATAACATAAACTATAATTCCAAAGAGTGGAGGTTCTTCATAGATTCTTCTCAAAAAAGTCTTAAAGGCGTTTTGCTTCATAATGGAAACATTCATCCTTCTATTCCATTCACTCTTTTGTTTTAAAGAAGACATGAAAATATAAAATTTTTGTTACAAAAACTGCAGTACGAAAACCATCTATGACTAGTCTGTGGAGATTTCAAGATTATTGGACTATTACTTGGTCAGGAAGCTGGTTTCACAAAATACCCTTGTTTCTTATATGAATGGGATAGCAGAGCTAGGTCAGAACACTGTGGGAAAGGGAACATTGGCCACGTAGAACTAATTTAATACCAGGCGAAAAAAATATAAGATGTGAACCTGTTGTATTGTTGCCACCATAATTTGAAATGCACTATTGAGATAAGGTTATGAATGTGCTCATTATTATTATTATTATTATTATTATTATTATTATTATTATTATTATTATTATTATTATTATTATTATTATTATTATTATTATTATTATTATTACTTACATATGGATCAGAAAGCTGGACAATAAATGAAAGGATGCAGAAAAGAATTTTGGCGACAGAAATGGATGGATTACGGAGAAGTATGAGAATATCCAGGCTACAACATATTTGAAATATATATATCAGACAAGAAATGGATGCACAAGAAACTGTTATCGATAGGATAACAAAGAGAGCTCTACAATGGTATGGACATGTACAACGGATGCCGGAAGACCAGTGGCCTAAACAGGTGTTGGATTGGATGGTACCAGGCAGAAGGAGAAGGGGAAGAAGTAGAAGAGCATGGTATGAGGGAATATATGATGCCATGATGAAGAGGGGTATGGAAGATGGACAATGGGAAGATAGGAATCTCTGGAAAGCAGGAATCAAAGGCAAACTGCTGTAAAGTGGAAAGCCTTTATTAAATATTAAGTAAGTATTATTATTATTATTATTATTATTATTATTATTATTATTATTATTATTATTATTATTATTATTATTAAGTAATGAATAAATAGTGGCAAATAAAATATTCTGGCCTAATTTTTCACACAAAATTCTTGTTGAAAGTAATTTTTATTACATTTTACAAAGCTATTTCATTTCTAGTTATTCATGAATATTTTGAAAACCTGACGTGGTGGGTGAAAATGGAGATCATTTTCGAATTCAGCACAAACATTCGTTTATAATCACCTATCAGATTAAAAACAAAAAAACAAAAAATAAGTTTTAAAAGGCAGAACGGTATTATCAGATGTGAACCGAAGAGTACACAAGTGCTGTACTGAGCGTCTTCATATATTCATACAGTAGTGTACTGAAGCCAGTGCCTCTCTGAAAAGTAAGCTTAGATCCGCATTGTAGTTTGTGACTTTCCCCAGCTCGTACGCGTACTGACCCAGGATTACTTTCCAGACCATAAGTTACTAATCAAAACTTGTATTTCGACTCCTCTATAAACTCCTAAAATTTGTGCACGACCTTTTGAATCACCCTGTATGGGTGGACTAGTGTTATGCTCCTTGCCTCTGGTTCCGAGGATAGCGGGTTCAAACCCGGCCGTTGTCGATGGATTTTTAGGACGGAAAAATCCAAGGAGCAAGTCCTCTGGGAGGGACTTTATGCCGTGGGTCCCGAGTCTGAAGATTTTCATGCTCGTAAAATATCCTTAAGCCTGAATAAAGAGGCCTCTAAGCAAAATTTACCGACATCAACGTCCTAGTAATACCTTATAGTCCGTGAGGGCTAAAGTGTCTAGAATATTTTAGAAAGAGAAAGAGAGTACTCACCATCTTCTTTCTCACTCATACACATATCTCTTCACGGTGACAGCGGTAGGGCAGACACTCCCTGCAGTGAACATAGATCAGTGGTGGCATTCCCTTCTTCTAAAGACTAATTTTACACTGATATAATATCTCACAAACTCCAAACGAACTCTGAAACAGTCGCCACTGACAAAAGTTACGTGAACAAAAGTGACTGGGCGAAAGTGGGGGTGGAGTTTTTCTAGCATTCCTAAGTAATTTTACAAGGGTAGCCCATTATAGTACACATGTCACTCAGACGTCTAGCGAAGGGTGGAAGAACAGTTATCTAGACAAGGATAGCAGAAATCGTGCCAACTTACAACTTTTACACTATAGTAATACCTTAGTTGCCTGTTAGATGTTTCTTTGGGCCATTGTGTTGACCGCATGCCATTCATGACATCACTGAGCAAATAAGGTAACTAAAAATTAACTTGGTCTAGTAACTCCTTACAAAGGTAAATATATAAATTACATTCTGGCAGTGTGGCTGTAAGGGGTGAAATGTTCCTAGCAACCCTAAAGGGATAAGGGAGGGGTTGAAATGGAAAAATGATCGACAATAACCTATAAATGTTCCAGCATAAATCTAGAACGCTAGGAGTAATTTCAACCAAACTCGGTATGCATATAACTTAGAATCTGGAAAAGATTCCATGATAGCAAGACACCACTAGCACACATAAGAAGAGGCGTAAAAGTAAAGTAAAGTGATCCCACAACAGGCCCGGAGGCCCTTGGGGTAGTAGGAGGTTAAGGCTCCCGCTTTTTCTAGACAATCGGCACTTTATGTCAGCCCTGCGTGACGGCCGCCTTTACCCCCAGAACTAGCGTCTGGTACTCATTTCAGTTAGAGGCTGAGTCGACCCCAGGGCCATAGTGCCGCCAGAGGGTTTGGGTCAGTTTAAAAATCCTGACCCCAACGGGACTTGAACCCTCGACCCTCCGGCTTGTAGCTCAGTGCCTTAACCATTACGCTACGGCGTGCCCCATAAGAAGAGGCGTGAGAGAGTAAAATATAAAAATAATAAAAAAATCAATATTAGTGTCGAATTCATAGTTTTTTTTTTCGTGTCACTAAGTCCCAGTGACATTTAAACCTAAATTTCATTCTAAAATGAAAAATGGATGCAGATTAGTGTCGTATTCACAGTTTTTGGGGTCAATAAATATATTTATGACAATCCAAATAGCATTTAAGCCCAAGTTTGACTCCCTAAGGGGCAAAGAAGGGTAGAGAAGGTATGAAAAATAAGACGTTAAAAGTGACCGAGATTAATCGAATCCATAGTTTTGAGGTTTGCTAAGCTGATTGGTGAAAGCCCCGATGTCATTTAATCTGAAGTTTGACCCTTGCGTCCTTAAGGGAGTAAGAAGCGGTGGAAAATAACATGTCAAAATTGCCGAGATCATCATCATCGTCCTTTCAAGTATTAGGCCCAGTGGCCCGTTACGGTCTCCCTCCATCTCCGAAAAGGTCGACACACAGATCTTCTGCCTCGAGGAATGTAGTGAAGAATTTGTTTTGGTATTCTATGACGATCCATGCGCTGAATATGGGCTAGCCAATTGTTTCTATATTCTTGGAGGTATTAAGATATAGATACGATGTTTAACTCTCTGGCTATTGTTGAATTTCTTTGGTGGTCTAGAAGGCTATAACCTGCAGTTCGTCGCAGAAATTTCATCTCCGTGGCTGTAATATGACGATCATCCTGAGTTCTGATGGTCCAAGCTTCACTGCCATAACAGATTATGGGTCCAGCGAGAATTTTATAGATTTTCATTCTTGTGTGTCTCTGCACTTTTGATGGTTTAAAAACTTGGTTGATAATTCTTAAAGCTTTATTATAGTTTTGTATTTTAAAGGATATATCACATTCCTCATTATAAGTTAGATTATATCCTAAGTATTTAAATGAATTAACTTGCTCTAATATTGAATTCTGAATACAAATTTTACTTCTTACTGGGAATTTCCCTTGAAAGGCCATAACTTTAGATTTTGTTGTTGATATTTCCATGTTAAATCGTTGGGCTATTATATTAAGATGATGAGTGGAATATTGTAATTCATCTTCATTATTGCCGAAAAGAGCCTGATCATCTGCATATAAGAGTGTGTCTAAAATTGTGTGTCTTGAGAGAGGAATATTACCATGAACTGTCAATCTCCAGTGTCTGATGATAGCATTAATGTATACATTAAATAGAAGTGGTGATAAATTGCCGAGATTAGTGTCGAAACCATAATTTTCAGATTCGGTTATCTCACTGGTGACATCTTCGATGACTTTTAGCTCATGTTTGACCTCTAGTACCAAGAAGGAAGGAGGAGGTGAGGAGGGTAGAAAAATAATATGTCCAAAATGACCGATATAAGTGTCAAAATCGTGATTTTTGGGATCGCTTATCCGAATAGTGACAATCTTGATGACGTTTAGGCCCATGTTTGATCTCTAACACACCTATGGAGGAGGGATAAGAAGGGGTGAAAAAATAATATTTCTAAATGTGGCCTATATTAGTGTCAAATGCCATAGTTTTCGGAGTCGCTATGCTAAATGGCCACAGTCTCAATGACATTTAAATCCAAATTTAACCAGGACAACAAATTGAGTGGGAAAGGGTAAAAATAAATTCATAGTTTTCGAGGTTTCTAAGCTGATTGGTGGATGTGCAGGTATAACGAAAGTTCAAGTTTAACCCCTAGAACACCTAGGGGTGACAGGGGTGAAAACGTATCCAAAATTATCGATATTAGGTCTAACCCATTGTTTTCAGGGACACAAAGCTTACTGATGACAGTTCAGATGTCATGTAAGCATCCCTATGGGATGAGAGAGATGCAAATAATATATCGAAAATTACCTAATCCATAGTTTTCAGTGTAGCTAAGCTCATTGGTGACAATCCCGATAACACTTAAGACCAAGATTGTCCCCTAGAATCATTAGCGTGGTGAGAGGATGGTGAAATGCAGAAATAATGCCAAATGAGCAATATTGGTGTCAAATCCATATTTTTATGCGTCACTGAGATGAACAGTGGCAGTACCTATGCCGTTGAAGTCCGCATTAAGGCCCACTATGTATGAGAGGTTGAGAAAAGGTAATATATATATATATATATATATATATATATATATATATCCATCCATAGTAATTCTGCCCGAAGGCAGGTCCTTCACTGCAATCATAACATTTTCATGCTATGCTTGCAGCTTTACTAGGGAATTGTAGGTGTGGTAGCTTCCCGTTGCTTTCCACACTGGTGAAGTATGACGATGATAATAATGATGATGGCCATATGATTTCGGGGACCGTTTGGGCCTTAAAGTTTTCCTGACATTTGTCTTACAGGTGAGGAAAAACCCCGATAAAAACCTCACCCAGAAAAACTGCCCCGACGGGGATCGAACCCGGGCCCGCTGCGTGACAAGGCAGCATGCTACCTCGAGACCAGAGCGGTGGACATATATATATATATAATTTGACCAATAATGGAGTTGAATTCATAGTTTTTGTGCTGATCACTAAGCTGATTGATGCCAAGAAGATTGAGATAAATAAATATCCGAGCAATCGGCTAGCTATTCAATAAAATAGCCACTCCAGCTCTACCTCTGCTTTCTTTTAAAACTCCACTGTATCATGATATCTCTTTTTAATGTTGTTTGAGGATTATTTGAGCCTTAACATCTCCTCAACAGGAGAGAAGAAAATACCGAAAAATCATCATCCAGGAAACTTGTCCCTATCAGGGATCGAATTCAAAACCGTTGCATCCGAGGTAACGACGTTAGCACCACACGACATACATGAATGATGTACGACCATGTAAAGAAAGCCAGAGTGATCCCACTACTGGCCTTAGATCGTCTTGGGATAGTAAGAGGATGAAACTCTCACCTTTCTAGACAATCGGTACTAGATTTCAGACGGGTTGTCAGCCCTGCGTGAAAGCCGTCTTTACCCCTGAACAAAAGTTTGATACCACTCATTTCCATTAGAGGATTAGTAGACGCCTATAAAACATTTTAAACAATTGAATCGCTGAGTTGAAAAGGGAAGACACTCCACTGCCTTAGAAGAGCAATAAAACACGTATACAACACAGAAATTATGTATTCACGTAGACTTTCACGGCCGGAGTTGCTATGATGATCTTGAAGATTTTCGGGCTGTAGGCGTGGTCGTGAGGCTTGTAACAACCCTTGAGGATGCCAGACGCAGTCTCTGGCGAAACGTCGGGGAACTACAAGCCTCACGACCACGGCCTACAGCCCGAAAATCTTCTTCAAGATCATCATACAAAAATTATGATTTGCATCCCATGTAAGCAGAGGATCAATATTGTAATTGATCAAACGGAGCAAGCTGTAAGAGATTATGTAGTTTTTTAAGGTTTTCTCAAAATTAGCGTACTTGGAGTTTCTTCCCTTTTTCAACTCAGCGATTCAATTGATTTTTTATGTTAGAATTCTTTTATACTAACCTCTGAATCCAAACATCCAAAATTATTGATTCTTTGAACGTAAATTTTCCCACAAATTTATGAGTTGTCAATTGAAAACTGGAGGACTTGGTATTTTCCCCAGTTATAAATCTTGCTATTACTAGCTCTGGGAAAAAATCCATTTCTTTCATATTCAGTATATCATCCGGCGATAAGAGAATTTCAGATCCTGTTTCAACATTTAGGAACTTTATAGGAAGAAATAATAATCTACGATTGGCACGCTGGAATGATTTTCGACATAACATAGTAAATAATAATACCATTTGAATTGGATCTGTCACCATAAAAATATAACCAAGACATTTCTCATTCAACGCCTTTAATATTAAGTTTTCCACAATGGTACTGTTTGTTTCGTGATTTATGTATATTACAAAACGTTCTATCTCATTAGGAATGGTACTTTCAACAAATTTCGCACTATTCGAATTTTCTTCTATAATAACCACAATACAACGCAAATTTGAGAAATATTTCAAGACAATTTTATGTGCCATATTTGCTAATGCATTGGAGAATCTGTCTTTATTGGTTTGCACTTCATTTAACTTCAGAAGATTAAAACCTAAGCTAGATATAATTAATGCGTATAATATTATTATTTTAAAAATTAACATTTTGAAATTGAATTGAAGTATTATTCGCCAATAGAATTACGGACGAACTCCGTAGGCCCTATTTGGTCAGCTGAAAATTAACTCAACTTATGAGAATATCTGTTATCTCTGTGCACTGTATCTGCCTTTGAATTCTGATGTTGCATGATGATGGATTATGACAAACATTGCATTCTTTATTATTTGCCTAGAAGATAATTTGTTTGTTTGTTTGTTTGTATGAGCATATCGTGTTCTTAAGGAATGCAAGAAACAAATATCCCATTTGAAATTCCTCCCCAGAGCACAATAAGATTTAATATTTATTGGAAACCATTACATAACTTGTCAATAATTCTTTAAGTTTTATTCTAAATATAATACAGGGTGGACCGCTCGAATGGACCTAATTTCAATTGCTTGTTACTGGCAAACGGTTGAAGATAGAAACTTAAAACAACGTTCATAGTACAGAAAAACTCACCAAGTTTCGAATCCTGTCGGTAGATGGCACAAAGATACGTTTCTCGTTCTTAGATTTAATTGTTTGTGAAAATGGCGACTCCGCAGATGAAAGCGCAAGCTGTTTTGTGGTATGCGGAGTTTAAATCAATCATTAGAGTTCAAAGGGAGTTCCGGCGTGTGTTTAACCGTGATGCTCCAACTGCTAGAAGCATAAAGAAGTGGCGTGATACATTATTAGCTACAGGATCTGTGTTGAAGAAGCATGGTGGTGGTCGCAGAGCATCCGATGAAATGGTAGCAAATGTTCAAGCCGCATTTGAGCGAAGCCCCCGGAAGTCATTAAGAAGAGCTTCGCGGGAACTTCAAATACCAAAATCGACATTACAACGGATTGTCCACAAAACGCCTCAAACTGCACGCATATAAAGTGCAGTTAGTGCAACGTCTGGAGCCGAATGACATGCCGAAACGAGTGGAATTCGCCAATACGATACTGGACCGTCTCGGCGCTGATCCTGACTTCATGACCAAGATTTTCTTCTCGGACGAAGCCACTTTCCATTTGTCAGGCAAGGTAAACCGGCATAATGTGCGGATCTGGGGATCGGAGAATCCTCACGCTATTCAAGAGCATGTTCGTGATAGTCCGAAGATGAATGTTTGGTGCAGTTTGTCACATAATAAGGTCATTGGACCGTTTTTCTTCGCCGAGAAAACTGTTCGTGGTACCACATATCTTGACATGCTGGAGCAGTTCTTCTTTCCACAAATTGAACAACTGCAGCCTAACATCGTTTTCCAGCAAGATGGTGCTCCTCCCCACTGGTCCAATGAAGTTCGTACGACTTTGGACAACATTTTCCCTGGCCGTTGGATTGGTAGGGGAGGACCAATCGCGTGGCCCCCGAGATCTCCCGATTTAACACCACTGGATTTCTTTCTCTGGGGCTATGTCAAAGATAAAGTTTACACCACCCCAGTCAAAGACCTTCGTGATCTTCGTGAGCGCATCATAGAGGCTATTGAGAACATTCCAGAAGACATACTCCAACGTACTTGGCAAGAAATTGTTCATCGCTTTGATATCGTCACAGTGACTGCTGGGGCTCATATAGAGATGTGGTGATCTGGATATCAAAACTTGGTGAGTTTTCTGTAATATGAACGTTGTTTTAAGTTTCTATCTTCAACCGTTTGCCAGTAACAAGCAATTGAAATTAGGTCCATTCGAGCGGTCCACCCTGTACTTCTAAAAGAGACTCATATTAATATAATAAAATAACAATTAGGTGGTTTCCTATTATTCGATACCAGTACCGTAGCCGTTACTTATGACGGTTTATGCTCCAAGATTAGGATTATTTATTTTGATTAGTTTTTAGCTGATGTGTGTAAGTCGTTAAAAGAAGTGAATAATGGTACCCTAACGAAGTACAGAGTGAAAGTGGCATAAATAATTAGTACCGTATATTGTCCACCGCTGTGGTCTTGAGGTAGCGTGCTGCCTTGTCACGCAGCGGGCCTGGGTTCGATCCCCGGTCGGGGCAGTTTTTCTGGGTGAGGTTTTTATTGGGGGTTTTCCTCACCTGTAAGACAAATGACAGGAAAACTTTAAGGCCCAAACGGTCTCCGAAATCATATGGCCATCATCATCATCATCCTTATCATTATCATCATCATCCTTCACCGGTGTGGGAAGCTACCACACCTACAATTCCCTAGTAAAGCTGCAAGCATAGCATGGAAATGGTATGATTGCAGTGAAGGACCTGCCTTCGGGCAGAATTACTATGGATGGATTACGAAATTACGACAGCAGGAATATTAGACGCAGATCCAAGCGCTTTAGATGTTGGAGATAGACAAATTGAAGATGTATAAAACATCAAGTTCAGCAGAACTGATAAAATTAAGGGAAGTAAATTGATGGACAAGAAACATCGGATGCTTAATATGATTTGGAAATGGAAAGAATGTATTATTGTACCAATTTATAAGAAAGGGATTAAAACTGATTGCAACGGCAGGAGCTTCTCATTACTTTCAACTCCGTACAAAATTCCAACAAATATATTAGTATTGACGACATAATAGATGGCTTTAGAAGAAATAGGTCGACAATAGATCAGATTAGTATAAGGCAGATTTTAGAAAAGAAATAGGAATTTAACAGCATTGTACATAAATACGATACATAAATCGTAATTATTTGCAACTTCAAAAATGCATACGGTTCAATTAGAGGGAGAAGTTGTATACTATCCTGCAGAAGTTCGGAATTCCTAAGAGTTAGACTTATTCGAATGTGTCTGAAGGTCACAAACGGTAGTGTGGGGTAAGCAACCAGTTTTCAGATACTTTTGAAATTCACAATGGGTTAAAGCAAAGAGATGTACTATCTCCACTGCTATTTAATTTAATGCTAGAGCAAGCTACCAATAACATCAATAACATTAACCATGGTTTGAGGGAGGTAAGTTTTACAGGGGATGATTGGAAAATATTAGCTCAGGATAGGGATGATGGAGAGCTTATGTCCGCGCGGCCATGGACCTACGGGTTCGATAGTGCCAGTAAGATAATTAGTGATTAATTAAATAAAAATAAAACGAAGTTTTATTTTATTTTCATATTTATTATATAATTCAGTGACAGCTGTTTCGGTACACTGTACCTCCTTCAGACATGTTAACAAATGATGAATTGTGTTCCAACTGATCTAAGCAACAATACAACAATATTTATTTAAATTTTTAAATTTAACAAAGGGGATTCATTCAAATCAAGTTGAGAATTTAACAGTTTTTTACTACTTTTAAATTTATTAATTTCTACAGCCTCCAAAAGATCTAACTTCTTACCCTTATCACAAATATGTAAAATTTGAAAATTTGGATCGAAACAATGATTAGATTTAATCATTTCGGAGGCTGTCGAAATTAATAAATTTAAAAGTAGTAAAAAACTGTTAAATTCTCAACTTGATTTGAATGAATCCCTTTTGTTAAATTTAAAAATTTAAATAAATATTGTTGTATTGTTGCTTAGATCAGTTGGAACACAATTCATAATTTGTTAACATGTCTGAAGAAGGTACAGTGTACCGAAACAGCTGTCACTGAATTATATAATAAATATGAAAATCAAATAAAACTACGTTTTATTTTTATTTAATTAATAAATATGGATTTTCATCAAGTAAACACCAACTCAATTGATTAGATAATTAGTGAGTTAGTGAAGTTACAAAAATATTTAAAAAAGGAAAGACCATTACATAGGAACAATCTAAACTAATCGAATTTCTCAGTAAGTCGAATTTTGCTCTTTTACGAAACATGTTTTTCTTTTGTTAATTATTAAATTTTATGGTATACAGTTATATTGTAGAAAGCAAACATGGCGGCTGCTAGAGCGATTTTTTTTTAAATTTTGGGTTTCAGGTAGTCCCAAATCTCCTATTTCAAATTATTGGATTTCGTTGATTTTTGGAGAATGCCTTTCTCGTTGTAATTCAATGGCATGTACTGAGTTTCGTTGCGAAAAATAAAAAAAATGCTATTTTTTAATTTTCTCTTCAGGTTAACCCCCAATGCTAAACGGTCCGACTATGCTGATTAACGAACTCGATTTTATCTTTTTTTTATACCGATTGCTATATGCAGAGTTTCGTTTGGAACGAACAAATAAAAACTGCGGCCGCGAGAGCGTTAACAAACATACACACAGACACATTTTTGGTTTCTACTAGTTAGGACCGATGAAGATACGTAAAAAATTCAAATTCCTCTTCATGAAAACAACCTCAATAGCTTCAAACCTTCGGCGTTCGCTAATAATAATTAATATAAAAAATTAAACTAATTCAGTCATGTAAAAATTGAGAAGACATTCTGAAAGTAACTTATTATTGGAAGGGTTCTAGAGAAAGGGGGAGAAAGAAAAGCTAATAATAAATTAATGTAATACCCAGGGGGGGAAATCTAATAAAATATAATTACAATTAATATGATATATAATGGAAATGGACAGCTAATGACAAATGAGGGAAATTTTGAGGAAGTGGCTGAATTCAAATACCTAGGAACAATACTCACAAATAGGAATGAGATGCACACAGAAATTAAACATAGGCTCAATTCTGGAAATGCGTGCTATTATGCATTGCAGAGACTCTTGATGTCCCAACTCCTTTCAAAAAAACGTTAAGCTGAAAATATAAAAACTATTATTCTACCAGTTATATTATATGGGTGCTTAACATGGACTCTTACTTTAAGGGAGGAAAGGAGATTACAAGTATTTGAGAATAAAGTTCTTAGGAAAATTTTTGGACCAAAGAGAGATGAACAGACAGGTGAATGGAGAAGACTACATAACAATGAACTACATGGTCTTTATAGGAAGCCAGATATAATAAGAACAGTTAAGTCTCGTAGACTGCGATGGGCAGGACATGTTGCGCGTATGGGGAATGAAACACGTGCATGGAAACTTCTTGTAGGAAAGCCAGAAGAAAAACGTCCAGTTGGTAGACCAAGAATGAGGTGGGAGAACAACATTAAGTATGATTTGAGGGAAGTAGATTATACAGGGAATGATTGGAAAGCATTAGCTCAGGATAGGGATGTATGGAGAGCTTATGTCCGCGCGGCCATGAACCTACGGGTTCGATAGTGCCAATGAGTAAGTAAGTAAGTAAGTAAGTACAATTAATATGAACACGATGAAGATATACACACAAGAAGAAATAACATCATATGATTGTCAAAGTGAAAATATATTACTCTATCGTCGAGGTCACTTTTGAGTCTTTGGTAAGTAGGCCTATAGTTGCTTCCACTAGTAGACCTATTCTGTTTGTCCTTAATATGTGATATACTTTTATTGCTCTTTCTTGTGTCTATGTTTGCCCAAACAAGTTATTTTTAAAAATATAAATAACTTATTAATAGAGCGAGTATTTTTATGAAATGTTATATTTTAAACTATTAGTCAGAGAGCATTGAGACAAAGTATCTTTATATTTTATGATCTGTAGAATCAAATAAGACCAACATATTTTTTCTTATTTAATAATAATTTGGCGAAATATTCATTTTTTGTAAACATTTAATATAACTAACTAACTAACTAACTAACTAGCACTATCGAACCCTTAGCTTCATGGCCGCGCGGACATAAGCTTTCCATACATCCCTATCCTGAGCTAATGTTTTCCGATCATCCCCTGTATAATCTATTTCCCTCAAATCATAGTTAATGTTATTCTCCCACCTCATTCTTGGTCTACCAACTGGGTGTTTTCCCTCTCGTTTTCCTACAAGAAGCTTCCATGCACGTCTTTCTTTCCCCTTTCGTGTCACATGTCCTGCCCATCGCAGTCTACGAGACTTAACTGTTCTCATTATATCTGGCTTCCTATAAAGACCATAATTCACTGTTATGCAAGTCTTCTCCATTCTCCTGTCTGTTCATCTCTCTTTGGTCCAAAAATCTTCCTAAGAACTTTATTCTCAAATATGTGTAATCTCCTTTCCTCCCTTAAAGTAAGAGTCCATGTTTCGCATCCATATAATATAACTGGTAGAATTATAGTTTTATATACTCGTATTTTGTCCCGCGCCGTAGCCGAGCGGTTAAGGTAGGAAGCCTTGGCGCAGAGCTACGGGACTTGCGCTTGTTCGAGTCTCCATGGGGGGAGAAATTTTCTCATGGTATTTCGGCCAGTATGGGACCGGTGCCCACCCAGCATCGTGAGGCAATTGGGTAGCTACAATAAGTAGCGGCTCCAGGTTGAGGAACCAGCTATAACGGCTGGGGGACTCTACATGCTAACCACATGTCACCCCTACACTGGCTGTTGATCATCTACCTCTGTGATTGACACATGTGGATGTGAAGGGCCAGCAGCCGGCCGGTAAAAGGGCAACCGCTGAAAAAGTGGAAAGACCCTCAATCGGATATACTCGTATTTTTAATTTAACGTTTTTTGAAAGGAGTTGGGAAGTCAAGAGTCTCTGTAATTCATAATAGCACGCATTTCCAGAATTATGTTTGATTTCCTCGTGCATCTCATTCCTCTTTGTGATTATTGTTCCTACGTATTTGAATTCAACCACTTTCTCAAAATTTCCCTCATTCTGAAAAATTTGATTTAAAAAACTTGAAAAATTATTAAATGCAGCAAGAATACCAAATTAAAATTGCTAATAGATTTGAAGTACTGAAATCTTCAGATAACAATGTGGCAAACGAAGAAGAAACTGATATAAATAAAGAATGGGAGGCTATAAGAGACACTATTAAATTCTCAGCATCAGAAAGCATTGGTCACTTAAAAAAGAGACAAAACAAGAAATGGTTTGATGAGATATGTGTCGACATTGTAAAGAAAAGAAAGCAAGCAAAAATGTAATGGTTACACAAGCCAAATGACCAAATGAGGTAAATTTGGAGCAATTGGCTAGTGTCAGACGGGAAACCACAAGGTTACTAAAGAGTAAAAAGAGGGAATATCTGAGAGAGAAGATTAATGATCTTGAAATGAATGCCAAAAATAAGAACATTAGAGAATTATATCAGGGAATCAGGATAGAGAAGAAAGGGTTTCAGGCTAGAACAAACATAATTAGGGATGAAAATGGGGATATGATTGCAGATTCCAGGAGTATATTAAATAGATGGAAAAGTTACTTTAATCAATTATTAAATGTACATACAGAACAAGATATTGAAGAGGATAATTTTCAGACAGCAGAAATGTTAATCGTAGAACCATGTGCATTAGAGGTTGAAATGGCGATAGAAAAATTGAAGCTGTATAAAGCATCAGGTTCAGATGAGATCGCAGCAGAACTGATAAAATCAGGTGGAGAAAAATTGATGGACAAGATTCGCCAGGTGCTTAATACGATTTGGGATAAAGAAGCTGTTCCAGATGAATGGAAAGAATCGATTATCATACCAATTTATAAGAAAGGAGATACAACTGATTGCAACAACTATAGGGGCATCTCATTACTATCAACTTCGTACAAAATTCTAACAGATATATTAGTAAGCAGACTTACTCCTTATATTGATGACATTCTAGGAGATCATCAATGTGGATTTAGAAGAAACAGGTCTACAACGGATCAGATTTTTAGCTTAAGACAGATTTTAGAAAATAAATGGAAATATAATGGTACTGTACACCAACTATATGTAGACTTCCAAAAGGCATACGATTCAATTAAGAGGGAGAAGTTATGTAGTATCCTGCTAGAGATCGGAATTCCTAAAAAGTTAGACTTATATGAATGTGTCTAAATGACACAAAGAGTAGGGTGCGTGTAGGCAAACAGTTTTCGGATACTTTTGAAATCCACAATGGGTTGAAGCAAGGAGATGCACTATCTCCTCTACTATTTAATTTTGTACTAGAGCATGCCATCAAATCTTTAGAGGATGAAGAAGGCCTACAACTCAATGGTATTAATAAGCTGTTAGTTTATGCTGATGATGTAGTACTACCGGCCGATAGCGAGGAGATACTAAAGACCAACACGCACACACTACTGAGTAACACTAAGAAATTGGGGCTGGAAGTAAATATCAATAAAACTAAATATATGGTCACACATAAAAAATACATTATATAATGGAAATGGACAGCTAATAACAAATGAGGGAAATTTTGAGGAAGTGGCTGAATTCAAATACCTAAGAACAATAATCACAAACAGGAATGAGATGCACAAGGAAATTAAACATAGGCTCAATTCTGGAAATGCATGTTATTATGCATTACAGAGACTCTTGACTTCCCAACTCCTTTCAAAATACGTTAAACTGAAAATATATAAAACTATTATTCTACCAGTTATATTATATGGATGCGAAACATGGACTCTTACTTTAAGGCAGGAAAGGAGATTACGAGTATTTGAGAATAAAGTTCTTAGGAAATTTTTTGGACCAAAGAGAGATGAACGGGCAGGTGAATGGAGAAGACTGCATAACAGTGAATTACATGGTCTTTATAGGTAGCCACATATAATGAGAACAGTTAAGTCTCGTAGACTGCGATGGGCAGGACATGTGGCACGAATGGGGAATGAAAGACGTGCATGGAAGATTTTTGTAGGAAAACCAGAGGGAAAACGGCCAGTTGGTAGACCAAGAATGAGGTGGGAGAATAACATTAACTATGATTTGAGGGAAGTAGATTATACAGGGGATGATTGGAAAACATTGGCTCAGGATAGGGATATATGGAGAGCTTATGTCCGCGCGGCTATGAACCTACGGGTTCGATAGTGCCAGTGAGTTAGTTAGTTAGTTGTCATTAGCTATCCATTTCCATTATACAATGTATTTCCTTGTGTAGCAATATATTTAGTTTTATTGATATTTTTTCAAGTCCCAATTACACTGTTCAAGAAGGCGCGGGACACTCACTCACTCACTCACTCACTCACTCACTCACTCACTCACTCTCTCTCTCTCTCCTTCTCTCTATATATATATATCCATCCATCCATTGTAATTCTGCCCGAGGGCAGGTCTTTCATTGTAATCATAGTATTTTCATGCTATGCTTTGCAGCTTTACTAGGGAATTATAGGTGTGGTAGCTTCCCATTGCTTTCCACACCGGTGAAGGATGATGTTAATGATAAGGATGATGATGATGGCCGGATGATTTTCGGGGACCGTTGGGCCCTAAGCGTCCTGACATTTGTTTTACAGGTGAGGAAAAACCCCGATAACACCTCACCCAGGAGCCTGTCCCGACCGGTAATCGAACCCGGGCCCGCTGCGTGACAAGGCAGCACGCTACCTCGAGACCCCAGCGGTGGACCTATATATATATATATAATATATATATATATATATATATATGAGTCATAAAACTGTCTTCCCGCCACGGTCGTAGGACATTGGCCTATGACGTAATTTGACCAACCGTTGATCCTTGGTTGCAATCTTCTCCAATGATTTTGTAAAAAGTCTATAGAATGAGTTGTTTACAACAGTAAAACTTGTTTAATCCGGAACGTGAATAATGCGGAAATCTGTCCAATGTGATCAAATTTACTGGTCCCGGCAAAATAATAGTAATTTTACGTGTATTTATTTTTATAAAACGGAATCTGTCCAACGCGGAAACGGAAGGTATTTATACACAATTCATAAAAAAAGTTTATAAGGCGGAAAGATAGATAGAGAGAAATAAATTAGTTTCCACTTCATTGAATTCCCGTTAGGCGAATTGACAATAAGTGATGATTCCTGCCGCCGCGCCGGGTGAAGTAGAGTTTCTACCTGTATCTGGAATTTTCTTTCGGCCTCAATGCATACCCGTTTTGCGAAATACAGGTTCGTTTAACAAATATTTGGCGTATGATATCTCTCTTACAAATAACCTGCGCACTCTAAAATCATAAATTAGTTTTAAATCTGAGACTGATTGTGTACGTATCTTTAACAGGCAGCGTTCTGAATTTACGGAATAAAGATGGCTAAATAGTATGCATCAATGGCATTAAACGAAACAATAAAAGCGATTGAAGATAAAGAAAACAAACTCTCAGAACGCGAAATATTGACTATATTTAAATGTGCGTTGTGTGCCAACACGGTCTACTTTTGAATCCTTTTCCTAATATTCTTCTGGGGTGCTGGATTTTTATAAAGGTAAATTTAGTTATTACAAGACATGGATAACAAAATAATAGAACAAGTATCACATTTAAAATATTTAGGATGTGATATAACTTATAGAGAAAATAAAGATATAGAAAGTAAAGTAAATAAATTTCAGGCTATTTGTGGAACCATAAAAAGAACCTTAGGTCAGAAAACAAGGAAAGATACGAAACTTAAATTATATAAAACAATGGCTGTTCCTTTGTTGTTGCATGGAAGTGAAAATTGGATAATGAAATCAAGGTATAAAAGCAGGATACAGACTGCGGAAATGCTGTTTTTACGTAATGTGAAAGGATGCACAAGAGCAAATAGAATAAGGAATGAAACTATACGAGAAGAATTAAATGTATATAAAATTGAAGATAAAATCAGCGAAAATAATAAGAAATGGACAGAACACTTAATGAGAATGAACAACGAAAGAATACCAAAAAGAACCTTCCTGTATAATCCCAGAGGAACAAGAGATGTTGGCCGACCACGTAGAAGATGGACTCCACTTTTAACTTCGCCGGAACAGGCTGCATAGACTAAACCTTGTAGTAGAAGAAGAAGACAACACATGTAATCGGTGAGAATCAAGTTTATTTTGCGCTAACGTACTACGTAGATACAATTAAAGCAGGACCAAATGTTTGAATCAAAGTCCGTTCCTAGGACTAGACGGGTCTCGAAGTGTATTAACTTCGGAACAGGCAGCACGTGGCCCTCAATAACCACGTAAGTTTGAGGAATTCCAAAACTCACAAATTTCAATTATCACCTTCGATGGTGATCAACCAAAAGTAAAGATGGAGAATTCGTCAATAGCCAGTTGTAAGCTGGGGAGATCCACCTCCCACGAATCTCTATACAATTACTACCGTCCATGATGACAGTGCCTAACGCACACTGGGAGAGCCTAACACACAATGAGAGAAAGTGTTGTAGTCATCTGCCAGACCTGAGCACAATACGCAGACGTTGGCAACAGTATACAACAAAAATGCTACCAACACAACTCAGCGTTACTGTATTCAGGTGCCTACAATCGGAAGTCAGATGAACTACATCATTAGCGTAATGACCGACGGCAGGTGTCTGCTATTACCGACAGAGAGAGCGACTCTTGTCGCAACAATGTGGATAAACCCAAGTTTGTGAGATTTTAAAACACAAAGGAAAAATAACGAATGAATGGATGCAAGGAGAATGGTCAAATGAAGAGCAAAAAAAATATAAATAAATAAAATAAAATAATGAACAAATCAACGAGGTGTGTTTTACAAGTCCGCGATAAAAATTATCTTCAAATTTCCGGACCGATGATCCAAATTCAAGCTCTAACTGTTGCTATATCCCTAGGGGATAACGATTTCAAGGCATCTTCAAGTTTGTTGTGGACAGTTTTAAAAGACGACACAATGTAGTGTGGAATGAAATTTGCGGGGACATTTTTAACGCTGGCGAAACGGGATTATTTTTTTCGCGCGTTACCGTCGAAGTCGCTCATACATGCTATACTTCACTCTCCAACGGCAGCGGAACTACAATTAATCCAAGGTACATAAAAAGACATATACGGTGCTCCAATACTAAGATTAGTTAATATATTTTTGTTTTTCTATAATGCGGAATGTTATCTAATGTGGGAAAAAAATTGTTCAATGCGATTCCGCTTTGAACAAGTTTAACTGTATATATATATATATATATATATATATATGTGTGTGTGTGTGTGTGTGTGTGTGTTCACCGCTGTGGTCTCGAGGTAGCGTGCTGCCTTGTCAAGCAGCGGGCCCGGGTTCGATCCCCGGTCGGGGCAGTTTTTCTGGGTGAGGTTTTTATCGGGGTTTTTCTTCACCTGTAAGACAAATGTCAGGGAAACTTTAAGGCCCAAACGGTCCCCGAAATCATATGGCCATAATCCTTATCATTATCATCCTTACCATTATCATTATCATCATCATCCATCTCCGGTGTGGAAAGCAACGGGAAGCTACCACACCTACACAATTCCCTAGTAAAGCTGCAAGCATAGCATGAAAATGCTATGATTGCAGTGAAGGACCTGCCTTCGGGCAGAATTACTATGGATGGATATATATATATATATATGAGTGTGTGTGTGTGTGTGTCCACCGCTGTGGTCTCGAGGTAGCGTGCTGCCTTGTCACGCAGCGGGCCCGGGTTCGATCCCCGGTCGGGGCAGTTTTTCTGGGTGAGGTTTTTATCGGGGTTTTTCTTCACCTGTAAGACAAAAGTCATGAAAACTTTAAGGCCCAAACGGTCTCCGAAATCATGTGACCATCATCATCATCCTTCATCGGCGTGGAAAGCAACGGGATGCTACCACACCTACAATTCCCTAGTAAAGCTTCAAAGCACAGCATGAAAATGCTATGATTGCAGTGAAGGACCTGCCCTCGGGCAGAATTACCATGGATGGATGGATGGAGATATATATATATATGTGTGTGTGTGTGTGTGTGTGTGTGAATATCAGAGGATTGGAGAAAGATCAATGGATGGACAGAGAGGAATGGCGTTTGGTTTACGGAAGACGGCGGCAGCTGTCATGATACCGGATGATGATATATATATATATTGGGCTCAACTGGTCCTATATTATGATCTAACCAATGCTTCCCTACCAAGAAACAATCAATGAGATATGAAAAATGAATAAAGTACACAAAGCACAAATGCCACAAACCATAGAAACACACCATGTTTGTTTATTGTCCAGTTTATATTGGTAGAATATTTTATGACTGGATAACATAATAAAAATTATCAAACATACATCAGAATTGCACGTTAGTTTAAATCATGTTTAGATATAAGACAATTGTACAAATACAGGCATTTTACTTCGTATCAATATATTTGTACTTCAAAATTGACTTATGATTATATTTACAAATGTACGATTAAAGTAATTCAGCAAAAAATACACGAAATATTCTCATGTAGTCTAATATTGTAAGTGCAGAGCAGACAACTTGAAGGGAGTTGGAAACGCTATCAGCGAAAAGATGGATTTCATCCAAATGTAATGGTTTCTGAAGTATGTCCCTTATTTCGAACACTACGTTGTCAGGAAAAGTATCTTCAGTCAAAATGATCTGCAAACTTGCCACCGTTGCTACACAATAATAATAATAATAATAATAATAATAATAATAATAATAATAATAATAATAATAATAATAATAATAATAATAATAATAATAATAATAATAATAAATAATAATAACAATAATAATAATTATTATTATTATTATGTCACTTATGGAAATATGTGAACATTATGTTTTAATATATTTAAATATTAATACTTTCTAATACTGGACAATATTATTTAAAAAAAAATGAACGCTTGGACCAGGATTTGAACCCTGGACCTCTGTTTCTACGCACACAGTTTGCAATCCACTACAGCATTCAAGATATGATACAAATGTCAATATTTCTTTCCTCATATACAATTAGTCCACCGCTGTGGGCTCGAGATAGCATACTGCCTTGTCACGCAGCGGGCCCGGGTTTGATCCCCGGTCGGGGCAGTTTTTCTGGGTGAGGTTTTTATCGGGGTCTTTCCTCACCTGTAAGACAAATGTCAGGAAAACTTTAAGGCCCAAACGGTCCCTGAAATCATATGGTCATCATCACCATCATCATCCTTATCATTATCATCATCATCATCATCTTTCACCGGTGTGGAAAGCAAAGGGAAGCTACCACACCTACAATTCCGAAGGCAGATAGCATAGCATGAAAATGCTATGATTGCACTGAAGGACCTGCCCTTGGGCAGAATTACTATGGACGGATATACAATTATTTAATCGTCCGAAGGCAGATAGACCAATAGCCAACGGATAGCTTTATTCAAGAAGTATTTTTAATGAGAATTTTATACTACCTTTTTTAAGCAGTAAAGCTTAATATTTTGATGTTATATTTTAAATGTTGATACTGTCCAATATTATTTTGAAAATAAAAATTAACGCTTGAACCGGACTTGAACCCCGGACTTCTCGTTCTACGCACCAGTATGCAATCCATTATACCATTCAAGGCACGATACAAACATTAACTTTATTTCTTTCCTCATATATCATCATCATCATAGTACATTCACGAATTTAGGCCATTTGTTGACCTGTTTCGGCCTCAAGAGAAACACCATCCAGAAGTCTTTTGAGTGGACGTCCTGGTCTTCTTCTTCCTGCAGGTTGATATCTTAACATTAGTTTGGGTATTCTGTGATCTTCCATTCGATGAACATGTTGCATCCATCTTGACTTATAATCAGAAATTTTGTTTTCTAAAGATTCCATGTGTAATTCTTCTAAGATGTCTTCATTTTTCTTGTGATCTAGTAGTGTGTATCCTGCAGTCCTCCGAAGATATCTCATTTCAGCAGATCTAAGTCTCTGTATATCCTTCTGTTTCAACGTCCATACTTCGGTACCATACAAAAGAGTTGGAAGAGCCAGTGTTTTATACACTTTCAGTCTTGAATGCTGTTGGACTAACTGTGGCTTGAAGATAGAATTTATTAACCCTAAAATTCTTAAAAAGTTAGATATTTTTGCATTTACATCCTTTTCTTCTTCATATGAGATTTTGCATCCTAGATATGTAAAATTATTCACCTGCTCCAAAATTTTATTGTCCAGTACAATTTTTTTCCTCATATACAATTCTCTAATTGTCCGAAGGCAGATAGACGGCGCTATGAATGGTGAATGGATTGCTTACTGGTGCGTAGAAACAGTTGTCTGGGATTCAAGTCCTTCAAGCGTTAATTTTTCTTTTCAAAATAATATAAACGTTACATGAGACACATAGCTTAGTGATACAATTCAAGCGACAACTGACTATGTTGAATTCTAAATATTATTGTCTCACTCTGATGGTTAACCGTTTATACCAAAGCGGGTGCCGCACGGCAATGCTTGATATGCGGTGTTGTCACGTTTCTCATAGCGCTATGGGCGTTTATTACACAAGAACAGAATACATTGATTATTTATGTTATTATTTAATTTTATGTTATTATTTAATTTTATGTTATTATTTGGTATTGTTTAACTTTTAAATTAAAATTATACATGTATTTATTAATTAAATTATTTAATTCCAACATTATGATGATGTAGTACTACTGGCCGATAGCGAGGAGATACTAAAGGCCAACACGCACACACTATTGAGTAACACTAAGAAATTAGGACTGGAAGTAAATATCAGTAAAACTAAATATATGGTCACACGTAGAAATACATTATATAATGGAAATGGACAGCTAATGACAAATGAGGGAAATTTTGAGGAATTGGCTGAATTCAAATACCTAGGAACAATAATCACAAATAGGAATGAGATGCACAAAGAAATTAAACATAGGCTCAATTCTGGAAATGCATGCTATTATGCATTGCAGAGACTTTTGATGTCCCAACTCCTTTCAAAAACGTTAAGCTGAAAATATATAAAACTATTATTCTACCAGTTATATTATATGGGTGCGAAACATGGACTCTTACTTTAAGGGAGGAAAGGAGATTACGAGTATTTGAGAATAAAGTTCTTAGGAAAATTTTTGGACCAAAGAGAGATGAACAGACAGGTGAATGGAGAAGACTACATAACAATGAACTACATGGTCTTTATAGGAAGCCAGATATAATAAGAACAGTTAAGTCCCATAGACTGCGATGGGCAGGACATGTTGCACGTATGGGGAATGAAAGACGTGCATGGAAACTTCTTGTAGGAAAGCCAGAAGGAAAACGCCCAGTTGGTAGACCAAGAATGAGGTGGGAGAACAACATTAACTATGATTTGAGGGAAGTAGATTATACAGGGAATGATTGGAAAGCATTGGCTCAGGATAGGGATGTATGGAGAGCTTATGTCCGTGCGGCCATGAACCTACGGGTTCGATAGTGCCAGTGAGTAAGTAAGTAAGTAAGTAAGTAATTCCAACATTATATAGCTTATATGTCTACATACATATAATATCCATACATCATGCTGAATATATTATTATTATTATTATTATTATTATTATTTACTGTTCAGTCTGAAATATATATATATATATATATATATATAAAACAAATTTAATATATAGATATTGTATTATTATTCGAGCTTCATATCACAATAAATCACTGATAATTAAAACAATTAATTACGGTATACAATTTTATAACTGCTCTACGTTCCGAGTTTTAATTGAAACTGAGAGAAGAATAGCAATGTGGCAACATCGTGGTAGTCGCGGCAGTCGAGATCTTTGTATTTTAATAACATATAACAGCTGCGGGGAAACAAAGCGAGCCGCTCGTTAAGCATCATAGCGAGGCGATAATACCAGCTGCTACGAGTATTTGATGTATACCTGCACAGCTGGTTTTCTTTCCTGTATTTTTAATTCATGAATATTATATGATTATATCTGTACAGAGTGGCGGCTTCTGAGTTCTAAGCCAGGTTGGGTCAAGTTAAAAATAAACTAGACTCATGCCGTATGTCTGCAGACTCCTCTCGATATTCCTTAATTGGCTCAAAAATAAGCCGAATCTTAAAAAATTGGGGGTAAAAATGAAATGAAAAAGATTTAGGATGAAAATAAGCTGCATTCGGACTGAGGGAAGAAACAAAATTATAAAGATCTAAAATTACTGTTAATTAAATAAAAATAAAACGTAGTTTTATTTGATTTTCATATTTATTATATAATTCAGTGACAGCTGTTTCGGTACACTGTACCTTCTTCAGACATGTTAACAAATTATGAATTGTGTTCCAACTGATGTTAACAAATTATGAATTGTGTTCCAACTCAAGCAACAATACAACAATATTTATTTAAATTAAATTTTTTAAATAAATATTGTTGTATTGTCGCTTAGATCAGTTGGAACACAATTCATAATTTGTTAACATGTCTGAAGAAGGTACAGTGTACCGAAACAGCTATCACTGAATTATATAATAAATTTGAAAATCAAATAAAACTACGTTTTATTTTTATTTAATTAATAAATATGGATTTTCATCAAGTAAACACCAACTCAATTGATTAAAATTACTGTATTACACGGTATAATTTAAATGTTAGCACATTACTTACTCACATAGGCCTATTTTAACACCAATTTGGAATTAACAAGCAACGGGACTATGTAACTAATAAAAAGTGAGTCGTATCTCGCCTCATACTTCGCGTTCTTCAAGCACGGAATCCGCAGTTTCTGGAGGCATACGACTGTTGAATTCCACGTCTTCAAATCAACACCAGATGCCAACTTTGAAGTTGAAGATGTAGAACAGAATTCAACATTCATAAAGATGGCTGAAGATCGGAGGGATGCCTCGAGAAACTGAGTTCCGTGCTTGAAGAATACGACTCACTTTTTATTAGTTATAAACTTGATAAACCTCATAATGCAATTTAATTAATTTATTATATAAACGGTACTACCCGTGAGGGGTTGCTGATCCCCCATCGGGCGCCTCCCCAGGTGGTGGATAGAGGAATGCCTCCTAAATATAGGTGGTACCGGGGAAATGAAATACCCGGGGTGAACCAAAATCAGCATAGCGCTTGTTCCAGATTGGACGGCTATAATGGGCAGGTAGAGCTCAGAGCCGAAGAGAAGGCAATCTACCTAAGGGAAAGCACCCTAAAAACAAAGCTGAAGCAAGTTGGGAGGCTGTAAGGTGGCAATCCCACCACCCAACTATATCTGCGCAGCCCTTGTAAGGCGGCCAGATGAATTTTCTATTACTAAAAAGCTAAGGAGAAAGCCGGACGGGAACACTGATGATCGGCCAGGCAAGAAAAGGAATAGAAAATAAAGTAAATAAATTCCAGGCTATTTGTGGAACCATAAAAAGAACCTTAGGCCGGAAAACAAGGAAAGATACGAAACTTAAATTATATAAAACAATGGCTGTTCCTTTGTTGTTGTATGGAAGTGAAAATTTGATAATGAAATCAAGGGATAAAAGCAGGATACAGACTGCGGAAATGCTGTTTTTACGTAATGTGAAAGGATGCACAAGAGCGGATAGAATAAGGAATGAAACTATACGAGAAGAATTAAATATATATAAAATTGAAGATAAAATCAGCGAAAATAATAAGAATGAACAACGAAGGAATACCAAAAAGAACCTTCCTGTATAATCCCAGAGGAACAAGAGATGTTGGCCGACCACTTTTAACTTCGCCGGAACAGGCTGCATAGCATAAACCTTATAGTAGAAGAAGAACGGTACTATATGCCTTTTTATGGAGTTGACAATTCACGTTCATATTGCAGGGCCAGCCCCAAGCAACACAAGAAGACTGTGATGGTGGAAAGAGCTGCTAGCTTCCAGTCTGGATTTTAGTGTTATAATTAATTAGGCTTATGTTCAAGGCCTTCTTTTCCAGGGCCCAAACATTCCATTCTTTCACAGAATTGCGTCAATACATATTTTATCGAAAGCGCATGCAATTTATATTTAAAAAGTAGATACCTGAATCCGGCCCAATGACCCTTAAAGAGGAGACCTGCGTTTCCTTTCTTACGTTTTAATTCATGTCTGTGGTTGCCACAAAGTTGATGATACTAATTTTTTTTCTGTCTAATGCTAACAGGTTGTCTTTTATGACAATTTTTATTTTTTCCCTTTGGAATTGACAGAATTGTAATCCATTTCTGAAGTCGGGACACCTGGAAGGCAGAGTTACATTATCCCGATGATGATGGGTGATAAGAGAGTTCTTAACCTAAATTCCAGACTTGGGCATTTCCCTTTAAGGAAAAATTCCTATGTTTGACTGGGAATTGCACCTGGGAACTCATGAATTGTAGTCAGAAACGATGGCCACTAGTCCATGAAGTTGGTCTCAAACTGAATACGAAATTTCATGAATTGTAAAATGAACTGCGCAGAATGTAAATACCAGTTATGTAACTAGTATTAGTTAATGGTAAAGTTAGTGATAATTTAATGGGAAATCTGAGCCATGAGGTACAAATGTATTAACTCATATTTTTGTTTTATTTTTAGACTGTTTTTGGAATTATTCCATCTATGGTGTTTCCATGATGCACTGCTTTATCTTCCAAATTAAATCATATTCCCTGGGAATTTCAAAATTCATTAATTCTCCTTCTTGTTTATGTGAACAGATTTTTTCCCCCAAACAGCAAACTTTCCAGCTTTTTCAAGTTTTTTTTATTAATTTAGTCTTTCTTTCAATACGATGTTTTTCTGACTAAGTGTGAGTGGCTATAGCAGGATGTAATAAATTGACACTAGAAAATGTCGGTGATTCAATGGTCACTATTAATCTCTATTAAAAGTCCTGCATCAATTTTAATAACTGCGAGTTAATTTTGTTAAATTTCTATTGATTAGGGTCTACAGAAGTAATATAACCACTACTACAGTTAATTGTAATTATTACTCGCCATTAAACAGCGCGACGTGTTCCGTCTAGCTGCGCTTCTTCCTATAAACTCATCACAGACTTCTTCTAAATCCAAACTTTCAGCGCGGTCCTTGTGCACATGTAATATGGCCATGTGATTATGTATTTTTTGCGACATTGTTGACCGCAAAAATGTTTTTAGTCTTATCAAAGCAAAAAAGGACGTATGAATTTCATAAATTCAGGAACAATACAAGAAATACCATTAGTGTTCAAAAATTCTATATCTCCGAAACTTTTAAAACTCATGTTCAGTAATGCAGCACTTTCAAAGACCATACTTTTCTGCGCTCGCAAGATTTCGTAGTCATAAATGTCATTCTCGAAAACACACGGAACATCGTCTGTTTTACTGATAACGAAGTCTTCTATTCTGGTTATTGGTTCGTTTTCTTGGAAGCGTCCCTTAACGGATACAATGGCAGAATCTGCAACTTCGTAAAATTTACTCTCAAAAATTGATTTCCCATTGATAAATGCATGCTATGTGTGTTGTCTGTGATCCAGGCTTCGAGGTACCTTCCTTTGCCTGGGAATCTGTGGCTCTGCTAAGTTCAGTTCGCATGCTCTCTATGTCGTTTGCTCCCAGAACGTTCCAAAGTTATTACGAATTGCATGTAGTGTCTGTAGCAAATCTTGTACGTGACATGTTGTTTCATGAAAGTGAAGGTTCACACTTTGAAGTCGCGTACTTGTCCATGGGGGTAAAAATCCTTGCCAACATGTTTAGGTATACGAAGTGTTCAAACGATTCCATTAATGATAAATATCCGCAAGCTTTGGTACCAGCATCAACTTTATCGTTCTCAGAAAATTCTGAAAGAAGGAAAGTACATCCTGGTAGTTATCTATTACAGATCTCAAATTAAGTGTTCTGACAGTGAATCGAGTTGGCATAAGGGTCTCAGGTTTTCCTTTGGTTTATGTTCTTCCGTTTCTTGATGGCATTAAACCAATTCAATCTCTTTGGAGACTTCCTGATCATATTGATTGAGTCTTTCACTATATTCAACACATTTTTACATGTTGCAATGTGTCTTATGCTATCTTGCGCCGCTAAATTTAAAGAGTGCATGAAACAATGCAGATGCCTCGCCTTTTCACTGACCTCTAAAAATTCTAGCCTGCAACCCTGTATGTTTCCAGGCTAAGTTTGCAGCTCCATCATAACATTGCCGCCGGCAATATTTTATATCGAATGCCAACCTTAACAAAAGGTCACATACAATGTTGAATAGATTTTCCGCATATGTTGCTGAAGTTTCATAAAACCCTACGGAATACTCGCGAATTTCAAGTTCTTGAGAAACAGTACGGAAAGATATCGAAACTTGTTCTTTCACTGCCATGTCAGTTGTTTCGTCCAAAAGCAGGCCAAAATAAACTGCGCTCTGAATTCCATTAGCTAGCGAACGAATTAACTTTTTGTGCCATAATTTCAAGCATTTCATTTTCCGCATCGTGCGGCACCCACTTATATAATTCTCTTTCAAAATAGCGCTTAAGCTCCGGGAAATCTTCACAGCGGAGTTTAAGAAGCTGGTGAAAATTACTTGTTTGATCTATGTCCCCTGATTGCCATGCAGTTTGATAAATATAACAAAGATGAGAAAAGTTTATGTAACGCGGCGCGGGAATTTTGTTGATTCTGCAATTTCGGAACGTTCAAACTTGATGCAACATTCACTCCACTTTGCAATGCCGCAGTTTTACTACACGATTCTTTATGGCAGTGAGATTTTTCATGAGCACTGAATTTTCTCAATGCGTGTTTCCAGTTGGGAAAACCAGAAGAAAAGAAACAAGAATCTACTTTGGTGGAAAACTTTAGTAATTTATTTTCATCGGCTTCCTTACACGTTTTGCACAACACCACGTCCTTATTGTTGTAAAAAATCCAAGGATATGTAACCAGCCATGCACTCTGAAAAAGTTCTTCTGCTTTTCCTCCTCCATTTAGTACTTTCAGTTCAACTTGATTTTAAATCAGATTCGCGGTTAGAAACAGATATTTTTTAAATACTCGTTTGTTTTTGAACTGAGGGTACATTAGAAGTTTCCGTGCACTGGTCGGAGGAGTTAAGTCGTGGTCGCTTGATTATAAATTTATCCATGACGACACTAACATTTCACTTTATAATTCACGCACATATACTTTTACACGCGTTTGAAATATGCTTATTGCCAGCACTGCATGTCACTCATTCAAGTGCAAAAGCAAACTGAAGGGTGGAAAAACTACAAAGTGTTCTCAGTATTGTTGAAAGTGCCGTTAAGTAGTAAGTTTGTTCATCATCATCATCATAGTACATTCACGAATTTAGGCCATTTGTTGACCTGTTTCGGCCTCAAGAGAAACACCATCCAAAAGTCTTTTGAGTGGACGTCCTGGTCTTCTTCTTCCAGCAGGTTGATATCTTAACATTTGTTTGGGTATTCTGTGATCTTCCATTCGATGAACATGTTGCATCCATCTTGACTTATAATCAGAAATTTTGTTTTCTAAAGGTTCCATGTGTAATTCTTCTAAGATGTCTTCATTTTTTTGTGATCTAGTTGTGTGTATCCAGCAGTCCTCCAAAGATATCTCATTTCAGCAGATCTAAGTCTCTGTATATCCTTCTGTTTCAACGTCCAACGTTTGTTCATATTTCACATTAACATCTACAATCTAAGGGAAGATCGACTTTGAGCCGTTCCTTAGTCGGCTTGCGGTACCCGAGTCCCGACCTATTCCACAAACAAGCCGACAGACTGATTTCCATTGTCGCGGGATCAAAAAATAGAAGCTAGTGGTTATGTGGATAGCGGCGCAACTTTATACAGATTGTCACCCGATCCCTTCAGACTACCTGCTAGGCGGCTACTACGTTGCAGATTATTCTAGGCTGCCACTTTACTGCACTTGCCTTATTTTTATATCTATTTAACTAAAAATGGTATTAAAAATTAAAAAAAGTATATTGAATCATGAAATTATTGGGTGGGCCCGAAGTTGGCGCCACTGCTCGTACACGTGTTTCAGAAGAAAATATTGAAGAAATTAGAACAGGATAGAGGTGTTTTAGTGTGTGGCAATGAAAATTCTTCGAGTTTCTGTTTTGTTTAAGGATTAGGGACTCTCCTGGCACACCACTATCATCGCCCATCATATCATCGGGGCAACGTAATCCCGCCTTCCAGGCGCCCCAACCTCAGAAGTGGGTTACAAGTACGCCATGCCAGGAGAGAACACCAGGAATGTCAAAAGACAACCTGAGGCATTCACAAAAAAAAAACAATTGTGATGTCAGAAAAGGATATATTATGTTTAACTGAAATATTATATTAAGCAGATATTAATATTTTTGATTCAATGCCACCATGTTGTCATATTGACATTCTGGTATTCTCACCTGGCATGACATTATTGTAACCCACTTCTAAGGTTGGGGTGCCTGCAAGGCGGAGTTACACTGCCCCGATGACATGTTAGGTGATGATGGTGGTAATGATGTGCCAGGAGAGGCCTTAATCCTAAACTTAATGAATATGTTAATGATGGCCAGATGATGTTCGGGGACTGTTTGTGCCTTTCATGACATTTGTCTTACACGTGAGGAAAAAAGCCATCACCCATGAAACTTGTCCCGACCAGGAATTAAACCTGGGCCTGCTGTGTGAGAAGGCAGCACGTTACCTCCAGATCACAGCAGTGGAAATATTGTTAATATTAAAATGAGTTAGCACATGCTACATTTCCGTTTTTATGTTGGTAAAAGTTGCATGCGGTCAAAGGTTTGAGAACTGTAATAATTCATTATCCACACTCATTTTAATAATGCAAACATACCAAATTTGACATTAGTAAAATAAAAATAAATATATCTTCAATTTTGAGACAGAATTGGGCACCTTATATCTAGCCTTAACCCATTCGCCTCAAAAGACGAGGTAGACTCGCCGGCAGTTAAATGGCCTTCAACTCAGAATACGAGGTACGCTCACTTAACTCTGCTGTTATATACTTACTAACTTACTCACTGGCACTATCGAACCCGAAGGTTCATGGCCGCACGGACATAAGCTCTCCATACATCCCTATCCTGAGCTAATGCTTTCCAATCATTCCCTGTATAATCTACTTCGCTCAAATCATAGTTAATGTTGTTCTCCCACCTCATTCTTGGCCTACCAACTGGGCGTTTTCCCTCTGGCTTTCCTACAAGAAGCTTCCATGCACGTCTTTCATTTCCCATACGTGCAACATGTCTTGCCCATCGCAGTCTATGAGACTTAATTGTTCTTATTATATCTGGCTTCCTATAAAGACCATGTAGTTCATTGTTATGTAGTCTTCTCCATTCACCTGTCTGTTCATCTCTCTTTGGTCCAAAAATTTTCCTAAGAACTTTATTCTCAAATACTCGTAATATCCTTTCCTCCCTTAAAGTAAGAGTCCATGTTTCGCACCCATATAATATAACTGGTAGAATAATAGCTTTATATATTTTCAGCTTAACGTTTTTTAGAAAGGAGTTGGGACATCAAAAGTCTCTGCAATGCATAATAGCATGCATTTCCAGAATTGAGCCTATGTTTAATTTCTTTGTGCATCTCATTCCTATTTGTGATTATTGTTCCTAGGTATTTGAATTCAGTCACTTCCTCAAAATTTCCCTCATTTGTCATTAGCTGTCCATTTCCATTACTGCTGTTATATATTTTGCAATATTCTGTACATCCCTTGGTACGGTAATATTTTGTTAACATTTATGAATAGTAGAGAAATGCGCTTTTGCCTTCACCCTTATTGCGATCTCAAGTACCGTTATCTTTTATATTTTGAAGAGAAAAATTTTCGCTTAGACCGAGACTCGAACCCGGGACCCTCGGCTTTCCGGGCCAAGTGCTCTACCAACTGAGCTACCAAGGCGAGTTGCGATCTAGATGCAAATTTTTCTCTTATATACGTTGTAATTTATCCTTCAATGAGAAGTGTTAAATTAATAATAAAATCGTCAATAGAAGCCCTACTGGCTTTATAAAGTAGTGTTAAATTCCCAATAAATGTCTTCTTAACCAAGAAGCCGCCATTTGCAAAAATAGAAGCTATGGTTTCAAGCATTTGGCGCAAGGGATATTACAACATATATAAGAGAAAAATTTGCTTCTAGATCGCAACTCGCCTCGGTAGCTCAGTTGGTAGAGCACTTGGCCCGGAAAGCCAAGGGTCCCGGGTTCGAGTCTAGGTCTAGGCAAAAATTTTTCTCTTCAAAATATAATTTATCCTTCAATGAGAAGTGTTAAATTAATAATAAAATCGTCAACCGTTATCTTTTGTTTGATTTGAATATCTGAAAATACACAATATAGTTTATGGTAACTTAAATCCGGTTTCTGGGGAAATGCATTGAGCATATAAACCTGAAGCGAATGGGTTAACATACTGTATGTCTAAAATATAATGTAAAAATAAAATCATAATCATAAAATAAGAGAAGGAAACTGAGTGACATACCTAGAAGAGCAAGAGGAAAGTACATAATTGGACTCAAGAGCAGCATTGTTACAGTGATTGTAACAACCAACTTGAACGAAGTAGGGCATGGAAGTCCCAGAAACCAAATGATGATAATGTCTCTGATGAACGGTTTAAGATATAAGAACATTTTGCCAAAAATACCAGCTCGGCGCCATCTTGCCAGCACCTTGTTTCGACCTTTTGAGTATGGTCTCATTGAAATCCTGTGTTAAAGATTTAATAAAATATTATTTATTCAAAGTTAAAAATGGGAAACACATTATGAGGTTCTTAATTAATAAATTAATTACTCATTTTTACATCTTACCTCATATTTCATGTTTTATTAAACACAGTAACTATAATTTTCAAATGATCTTGTCATTCATTTTCCGGTAGTCATAATGGTGGTTGAAAATGAATGACAAGATCATTTGAAAACTATAGTTACCGTGTTTAATAAAACATGAAATATGAGGTAAGATGTAAAAATGACTCATTAATTTATTAAAATATTATTTATTTATACCCTATTTTGATGTTATATTTAAATGGACACTTTCCAGACTTGGACAAAGTTTTATTTTAGAAAGAAAAATTAACACTGGGACTCGAATCCCAGATCTCTGTGTCGGTATGATACCAGTTATATCACTTGACCACCGATACAAAAGTCAACAATTCTTTCTTGTTATATAATTCTTTCATAAAAAAAGTAAAGTATTCCCACTACAGGCCTCAGGAGGCCCTTCGGGTAGTGGGAGGTTAAGGCTCCCACTTTTTATCAACAATCGGCACTTGATGTCAGCTGGATTGTCAGCCCTGCATGACAGCCGACTTTACCCCAGAACAAACGTCTGGTACTCATTTTCGTTAGAGGCTGAGTCAACCCCAGGGCCATAGTGCCACCAGGTTTTGGTTAGTTTAAAAATCCTGACCCCACCGGGACTTGAACCCTCGACCTTCCGGCTTGTAGCGCAGTGCCTTAACCACTACACTAGGGCATGCCCCTATTCTTTCATACGATGGCCAAAATCCATCTCTACCAACAACACCATCTGATATAACATCAGAATATGAAGCTTTACTGCTTAAAAGTAACGTACAAAATTTCAATATAAATATTTCCAAATAGAAGTCGTCAGATGGCATTGTTGGTAGCAATGGCTATCAGCCTTCAGATGAAAGAGAATTATATAAGAAGAAAGAATTTTAGATGTTTGTATCGGTGGTGTAATTAGTATCATACTGATGCATAGTTAAGAGATCTGGGGTCCGAGCATTTATTTTTCTTTCTAAAATAATACTCAAACATATGCCACCAGACTGTCTTTTATGATCTTTCTGGTTTTCTCCCCTGGCATTGGCGGAATTGTAATCCATTTCTTATGTTGGGGCACCTGGAAGGCAGAGTTATGTTACCCTGATGATATGATGGGTGATAAATGATAATGAAGCACCAGGAGAGTTCTTAACCTAAATTCAAGACCATGGACAACCCTTTAAGGAAAAATTCCTGGTCTGACTAGGAATCAAACCCAGGACTTCGTGAACTATAGTCAGACATGCTGACCACTAGCCCATGAAGCTGGTCATAATACTCAAACTCTAGTTTACCATTTGATATATTAGGTTGTAGCAATTTACAATTTTAAATTAAATTCTAGATAGCTAACATTTTTAATTATAGTAATTACTTTAATGAATGATACTATGTAGCTTTAAACATACTGTTTTTAAAATTAACAAAAATTGTATAAGAAACTTGTCTCTTTAGCATAGAGTACCAGACATTGGTAGGGCAAGGATTTTAATGTGTTTAAAGTTAAGATTGAAATCTAGTATAATGAGAAGACTTGGTTCCACATACAAACAGTTGAAATATATATTGTTCGGCTGGCGATCAAATCCTCGTAACTCTATTCAAGAGTAAAATCTGGATTATTGTATCTTGAAGAAAATTGGCGTGAACTGGAAGGAGAGGAGGCTCGTAAGTAGTCTTTATATGAAACAGCGAATAAAAGTGAGGATAGGAGAAGAAATGTCAGAGGGAAGAGAAATTGGAAGAGGGGTCAGGCAAGGACGTCTCTATCACCTACCCTTTTCAACATCTACCTGGAAGACCTAATGAAGAACTGCTTCAGTAATATGGGAGGCGTAAACATGGGAGGAAGAAAAATAAAGTGTATAAGATTTGCTGATGATATGGCTTTGCTAGGAGAAGATGCAATGACATTGAGGAACATGCTGATGGAGCTGAATGATAAGTGTGAGGATTATGGGATGAAAATAAATATAAATAAGACGAAGGCCATGATTATAGGAAAGAAACAAAGGAAGATAAACATGAAGATTAAAGATGAGGCCATTGAGCAAGTGGAGACCTTCAAATACTTGGATTGTACTATCAGTAGTAACATGAACTGCAGTCAAGAAGTAAAGCGGAGGATAGCAATGGCAAAAGAAGCTTTCAACAAGAAAAGAAGCATTTTCTGCGGACCTATGGCAAGAGAAATAAGAAAGAGGCTAGTGAAGTGCTTTGTGTGGAGTGTAGCATTATATGGTGCAGAGATGTGGACATTACGACGGAATGAGGAAAAGCGACTGGAAGCTTTTGAGATGTGGATATGGAGAAGAATGGAACGTATAAAATGGACAGACAAAGTAAGAAATGAAGATGTGCTAGACAGAGTGGGTGAAAGAAGAACAATGCTGGAACTCATAAAGAAGAGGAAAAGAAATTGGATTGGCCACTGGCTAAGAAGAAACTGCCTGCTGAAGGATGCTCTAGAAGGGATGGTCAACGGAAAGAAAGTTAGAGGCAGAAAAAGAGATCAGATGATAGACAATATTAAAATACATGGTTTGTATGCAGATACAAAAAGGAAAGCTGAGTTAAGGAAAGAGTGGAGAATGCTGAGTTTGCAGTGAAAGACCTGGTCTTGAGCAGAACACTATGAATGAATGATAAGCAAAGACATCGTCTGCTGTTACAGTCTCCAAGATAATGTTTCTGTCATCTATTAACAATTACAAAAACATGCATTTCTTCAGGTTCAAAAACTTGCAGGGAGGAATAATAAGGTTTTGTCTGCTCTAATCTCAGACTCAAGAACTCACATTCGGCATAACACTTTTCAGAAACTAATTTATAAATATAATAGATTTTGACTTAAAAACCAACCTATTATAAAGACTTTTCTTCCTCCTGAATTAGATTTTTTTTATTATGGAGTTACGAGGTTTTGATTGCCGGAAGACATATACTGTGTTGCAACTTTTAGTACATAAAAAACATTACCCTAATCATATAAGTGACATGGTAAAATGAATATCAATAGAATTTATAAGGAATTCAAGTTCAAAGTCTTTCTAAGGAAACAAGACATTCAAGTAGTATATGTGAAACAATTCGAGGTTCTATTCTGCAGGTACAAAAAAATATTCCATCCATAGTAATTCTGCCCAAAGGCAGGTCCTTCACTGCAATCATAGCATTTTCATGCTATGCTTGCAGCTTTACTTGGGAATTGTGTAGGTGTGGTAGCTTCCCGTTGCTTTCCACATCTGTGAAGGATGATGATGATGGCCATATGATTTCGGGGACCGTTTGGGCCTTAAAGTTTTCCTGACATTTGTCTTACAGGTGAGGAAAAACCCCGATAAAAACCTCACCCAGAAAAACTGCCCCGACCGGGGATCGAACCCGGGCCCACTGCGTGACAAGGCAGCACGCTACCTCGAGACCACAGCGGTGGACTAAAAAAAAATAATATTAAGTGGATCAAAATAAAAGTGTCAAATAAGAGGCACAGAGTAAAATAAATGCTAAGTACCCATATTTCATACTATGTTTTCAAAATTATGACAAAAATGGGCATCATTTAGCCTCTTAAAATTTCATATTATAAAATACAATGTATAATAAGGATATTTCAAGTTAATTGACTTATAAATTCAATAACGTGGATGCTTTTATAGAGAATTTTCTATTATCTATTCACAGAAAATCTACTGTTCCTACCTGTATGTACAAGTCATATAACTGTACCTCTTAGTTCTCCTACCACACCTACCATAATTGCTGAAGTAAATCCATTATTGAGTCTGTGTATACTCTAGGAGAAAATTTATTGGGCATTATACTTACTTATCTATTAGAAATTTACACAAATAATTTTATGTAAAGCATATTATATTTGTGATGTATAAATTACAAGAAATTTTTAGTTGTCCATAAAAATTAAAATGTTTCATAGCAACAATTTCACTAATTGTTAGACATCAATCATTTTCTAAAAGAATATCTTGGTATAACAATAAGACCTATTTTGTAGATTCTTAAATTTACCAATAATTATTATAGTAGCATATATCAAAAATAGCACTGAAATAAATGGTTGATACACTTTGACTGCTCTGAAAAGAAGCCATTGTATTTTCTTGTATCATTTGATAAAATAACCCAATTTCATGAGTGTTAAAAGTATTTTTGTAGTTGTACTTTTCATCAAGCATCATCATGCCAATGGGAGCAGACTTCTCCTAGACACCAATCACTTTAATGGTTGAAGTCGAATCACCGATCAGATTAGCAAAATTAACTTTTTGACAGAACGTAACTCCTAAAGCAAAATAACTCCCCCCCATTTTGTTGAACCAATATATTGTAATGTTATCTACTTACTTACTCACTGGCACTATCGAACCCGTAGGTTCATGGCCGCGCGGACATAAGCTCTCCATACATCCCTATCCTGAGCTAATGCTTTCCAATCATTTCCTGTATAATCTACTTCCCTCAAATCATAGTTAATGTTGTTCTCCCACCTCATTCTTGGTCTACCAACTGGGCGTTTTCCTTCTGGCTTTCCTACAAGAAGTTTCCATGCACGTCTTTCATTCCCCATACGCGCAACATGTCCTGCCCATCGCAGTCTACGGGACTTAACTGTTCTTATTATATCTGGCTTCCTATAAAGACCATGTAGTTCATTGTTATGTAGTCTTCTCCATTCACCTGTCTGTTCATCTCTCTTTGGTCCAAAAATTTTCCTGAGAACTTTATTCAAATACTCGTAATCTCCTTTCCTCCCTTAAAGTAAGAGTCCATGTTTCGCATCCATATAATATAACGGGTAGAATAATAGTTTTATATATTTTCAGCTTAACGTTTTTTGAAAGGAGTTGGGACATCAAAAGTCTCTGCAATGCATAATAGCACGCATTTCCAGAATTGAGCCTATGTTTAATTTCTTTGTGCATCTCATTCCTATTTGTGATTATTATTCCTAGGTATTTGAATTCAGCCACTTCCTCAAAATTTCCCTCATTTGTCATTAGCTGTCCATTTCCATTATATAATGTATTTCTACGTGTGACCATATATTTAGTTTTACTGATATTTACTTCCAGTCCTAATTTCTTAGTGTTACTCAATAGTGTGTGCGTGTTTGCCTTTAGTATCTCCTTGCTATCGGCCAGTAGTACCACATCATCAGCATAAACTAACAGCTTATTAATACCATTCAGTTGTAAGCCTTCCTTATTCTCTAAAGATTTAATGGCATGCTCTAGTACAAAATTAAATAGTAGAGGAGATAGTGCATCTCCTTGCTTCAACCCATTCTGGATTTCAAACGTGTCTGAAAACTGTTTGCCTACACGCACCCTACTCGTTGAGCCATTTAGACACATTCGTATAAGTCTAACTAACTTTTTGGGAATTCCGAACTCCAGCAGGATACTATATAACTTCTCCCTCTTAATTGAATCATATGCTTTTTTGAAGTCTACATATAGTTGATGTACAGTACCATTATATTCCCATTTCTTTTCTAAAATCTGTCTTATACTAAAAATCTGATCTGTTGTAGACCTGTTTCTTCTAAATGCACATTGATGATCTCCTAGAATGTCATCAATATAGGGAGCAAGTCTGCTTACTAATATATTTGTTAGAATTTTGTACGAAGTTGAAAGTAATGAGATGCCCCTATAGTTGTTGCAATCAGTTTTATCTCCTTTCTTATAAATTGGTACGATAATTGATTCCTTCCATTCATCTGGAAGAGCTTCTTTTTCCCAAATCATACTAAGCAACCAGCGTATCTTGTCCATCAATTTTTCTCCCCCTGATTTTATCAGTTCTGCTGGGATCTCATCTGAACCTGATGCTTTATACATCTTCAATTTTTCAATTGCCATTTCAACCTCTAATGCACTTGGCTCTGCAACTAGCATTTCTGCTGTTTGTAACTTATCCTCCTCAATATCCTGTTCTGTATGTACATTTAATAGCTGATTAAAATAACTTTTCCATCTATTTAATATACTCTTGGAATCTGCAATCATATCCCCATTTTCATTCCGAATTATGTTTGTTTCTAGCCTGAAACCCTTTCTTTCTATACTAATTCCCTGATATAATTCTCTAATGTTCCTATTTCTTGCATTCATTTCAAGATCATTAATCTTCTCTCTCAAATATTCCCTCTTTTTACTCTTTAGTAACTTGGTGGTTTCCCGTCTAACACTACCCAATTGCTCTAAATTTACCTCATTTGGCTCGTGTAACCATTTCATTTTTGCTAGCTTTCTTTTCTTTACAATGTCGGCACATTCCTCATCAAACCATTTCTTGTTTTGCCTCTTTTTTAAACAACCAATGCTTTCTGATGCTGACAATTTAATAGTATCTCTTATAGCCTCCCATTCTTTATTTATATCAGTTTCTTCTTCGTTTGCCACATTGTCATCTGAAGATTCCAGTACTTCAAATCTATTTGCAATTTTGATTTGGTATTCTTGCCGCATTTCATCATTTTTCAAGTTTTTTAATTCATATTTTACTGAATCATCTTTAGCGTTTGTTCCTCTCATAAGCGATAGCCGTTGTCTGATGTTCACCCTGACCAGATGATGATCTGAATTGCAGTCTATCCCTCTAACTTATCTAACATCAATGATGCTACTGTGCCAGCGTTTATCCACTAATACATGATCTATCTGGTTCCGAGTTTCTCCATCTGGGGACGTCCAGGTGTATTTATGAATATCCTTATGCTGAAATGTTGTGCTCTTAACAATGAGATTCTTTGATGTGGCAAATGTGACTAATCTAACCCCGTTGTCGTTACTATCTTCATGAAGACTGAATTTGCCTATTGTTGGTTTGAATATATCTTCCTGCCCCACTTTTGCATTAAAATCTCCTAAGACAATTTTCATATGATATCGTGAAAGGCTATCAAATAAGCATTCTAATTCTTCATAGAACTCATCCTTGATCTTGTCATCTTTATCTTCTGTGGGGGCATGTACATTTACAATTATAAAATCATGTCGTTTACCCTTTAGAATTATGTATGATATCCTATCACTAACAAACTTAATATCTCGGATAGCGGATAGGATCCTCCTTCTGACTAAAAAACCCGTTCCAAATGCAGGTCTTTCTGCACCCCCATAGTATAATGCAAAGCTTCCTGATTCCTGACTACCTTCTCCTGGCCACCTAACTTCCTGTAAAGCGACTATATCCAAGGGCGATTTATCCAATTCCGCGTTAATATCTCTAGTGCCCCGCTATTGTATAAAGTCCTAACATTCCATGTTCCTAGGAACATGTCCCTGTGTTTGAGCCTTTGGCATGGGTACCCTGAAGTAGTCCCCGCCCGGAGAACCGAATGGGGGACTATTTGACCTCCGGTAAATTTTACCCCAGTAGAACCCATGTCCGCATTTCTTGACGGTTGTATTTTTACGGTGAAAGATCGTCACACTTTCGACCAAGGTACTTATTTCGTCTGGCTTATCACCTTCGACCAGTCCGGCATGGGTAACCCAATCGGCAGCAATGCTACCGCCGGCATAGCTCTCAGGATCATTTAAGCACACAAGCCACTCCACCACGACAAGGTAAAGATACCATGGAGGGAATGTTATCTACATCATATGAAATTTGAAACTGTCACATTCCAGAAATCATTGGCCTTCAAAATATATATTCTTGTAACAGTGTGTTCTAAAAATTTCTTCATCATTCGAGTGGATTCCATTTACCATTATTAAGTTATGAAATTTGCCAGTATCATAGAAAAATAACACTTTATTGTACTTAACATTTTCATGATAAGGAAAAAACGATTGTAGTAATTTTTTATACATTACCTATGGGTAAGCTGCTACACTTGAAATTTTGTAATCTGTTAGCTCTTTAATGATATTTTATTTATTTCACATTGTTCTTTTAACAGCTTAGTTTATTAAAGTTGCAATTCAAATCTAGGCATAAAAGGGTAAAACAATTTCACAGAGACCTTTCTTTTAGGCTTGAGGTTCTTTCATGAGCAGTAAATCTATAATATAGGACCTTTCTTTGTAGGAAGCAATACTTAGGATTTACATCCTTAAAAATCCATCCACTCCGGCCATGTTTGAACCTGCAAACCTCAGAACCATAGCCTAGTATTATAATTACTATTCAACTCATGCCCCAAATGGGAGTCAATGACCAAACATGTTTCAATGATTTCTGTTTTACAACCAACCAGAGTCGTGTTTCACAAAATATTTATCAATGTTATAATTACCATATTAAAGAAAGCTCCTCCTTTTTAATATTCTGAACAGGTCTGACCATTATTTTGCAGTGACTGAGCCTGTGAGAAATACGGCTACCAGATTGTATATATAGTGCATGAATGTCAACACATGCTGCATGCGGGAGTTAATATAAAAACATTTGTAGCAATTGATTATACCACAAAAAAAAGAAACCACTGTTTGCACTTTCTTATATGTATTTTTTCCCAGGTAACAATCCAGAAAAATATAATTGTCATATTTACATCATACGACATCAGAAATGAATTAATATACAGTTTGATGTTTCATTTTTTCTCCACTAGAGAGCATTCTTACAATATTGCGTTCCTTTGGCAATAAATAGTATGATCTGATTGCAGTGATAAACAAAAGAAGCAGATGAAGCGTACCTATTGTTTCTCATTTGTTTTCAAACATCGTCGTTTACATTAAATATATAAATATTTTAAAATAACTATAGTTAAATAATGATTTGTGAGTAAAGCTTAATTTTATTCGTTAAATAGTCCTAACAAATGCCACTCTTGATTTCCAAATTCTCTAGATAAATTGGAAATCACTCGTGGCATTACTTATGATTAATGTGTCATCCATTTGGGTGGCACACGATCCCTCAAAAAATTCCATTCACCTTAGTTAGAACTGTACCCATGATTATTAAGTAAAGTGGTCCCACTACTTTCCTTAGGGAATCCCACCTTTCTAGACGTCAGTTCTGCATGATGGATACTATTACCCTCAGAACAAATGGTACTTGAATTGAACTTTTATAGGTGGTTTAATTTATGATTAAAATTAAAATCTTAACTAGTACTTATTTCTATAAGAGGGTGGGTTGATAGTGACAACAAAAGGTTTAAGCCAGTATAAAAATTTGGGACTCTAACCCCCACCTTCTGACATTTATTTAACCAACTATGTTATGGCATGCCTATGACTATAAGTAGGGACTGGATTTTTAGGTTTTTAATGGAAGATGAGCGATGGCCGAAGCAACTATATGAATGGCATCCGAACAGAAAGAAGAAAAGAGGGAGACCAAGGTTAACATGGAAGGAAAACATGAAGACAGTAATGCAAGCTAGAGGGCTAAGCATCAAAGATGCCCAAGACCGTAGGCTTTGGAGGTTTGGCACGGGAAGACGGCAGCAGCTGTAAAAACCCGAAGATAGATAGAAATAGTAATTTTAGGTTTTCAAAAACATAAAATAGGTTTTTAGTAGATAGACAAGATTTTTAAATACAGTTTAAAGTGTGACAAAAGTTGTCATAAACTGCATAAAGTTTAAAATTAATAATAACCATATATAAATACAGTAAATTTGCATATCCAGCAGATAGATAAATTAACAAATAAAAAAAAATAAATCTGCACTTGTGTTTTTCTGGCAAGCTTGACAATACGAAGGCTGATCCCTAATGCTGTAGCCTTGACCTATTTCTAGTTGAACAAAAATTCTTATTTCTTGGCATACAAAGCCTTTGACACATGTCTTGACAATATACCAAGTTGCAAGCCTGTGGATGTTTGTGTTCGAACGTAACAGGTGTTTGAAAGACATAAGGTGCAGAGTTAGTACAGAATGGAGACGGTTGAGCAAAAAGCTGTTATTAAATACCTTCAAAAGAAGGGGATGTCTCCTTCTCAAATTCATGAAGATATGACGGCAACTTTTGGGGCAATCTGCTGTGTCTTATGGCATAGTCAAAAGATGGTTTCATGCATTTAAATTTGGAAAATAAACTGTCACAACTCCAGAAAACATCATCAAAGTGCATGATATAGTACTGCAAGATCGACGAATCAGAGGAAACAGGCTTCACATATCACAGTATGCACAATATTTTGGAAAACGAATTGGGCATGAAAAAATTGACAAGATGAGTGCCTTGATTGTTAACGCTGGCTCAGAAACGATAAAGAACAGTACTTTGTGAGCAAAATTTAACTAATTTTATAGCTTGCTTACTTACTTACTCACTGGCACTATCGAACCCGTAGGCTCATGGCCGCAGACATAAGATCTCCATACATCCCTATCCTGAGCTAATGCTTTCCAATCATTCCCTGTATAATCTACTTCCCTCAAATCATAGTTAATGTTATTCTCCCACCTCATTCTTGATCTACCAACTGGGCGTTTTCCTTCTGGCTTTCCTATAAGAACGTTCCATGCACATATTTCATACCCCATTCGTGCCACATGCCCTGCCTATCGCAGTCTACGAGACTTAACTGTTCTTATTAGATCTGGCTTCCTATAAAGACCATGTAGTTTACTGTTATGTAAGTCTTCTCCATTCACCTGTCTGTTCATCTCTCTTTGGCTCCAAAATGTTCCTAAGAACTTTATTCTCAAATACTATTAATTTTCTTTCCTTCCTTAAAGTAAGAGTCCATGTTTCGCATCCATACGATATAAGTGGTAGAATAACAATTTTGTATTTTTTCAAGTTTAACGTTTTTTTTAAAGGAGTTGGGACGTCAAGAGTCTCTGTAATGCATAATAGCACACATTTCCAGAATTGACCCTATGTTTAATTTCTTTATGCATCTCATTCCTATTTGTGATTATTGTTCCTAGGTATTTGAATTCAGCCACTTCTTCAAAATCTCATTTGTCATTAGCTGTCCACTTCAATTACATAATGCATTTTTATGTGTGACCATACATTTAGTTTTATTGATATTTACTTCCAGTCCAAATTTCTTAGTGTTACTCAGTAGTGTGTGCGTGTTGGCCTTTAGTATCTCCTCGCTATCGCCCAATAGCACTACATCACCAGCATAAACTAACAGCTTATTAATACCAATGAGTTGTAGGCCTTCTACATCCTCTAAAGATTTGATGGCCTGCTCTAGTACAAAATTATATAGTAGAGGAGATATAGTGCATCTCCTTGCTTCAACCCATTGTGGATTTCAAATGCATCCGAAAACAGTTTGCCTAGATGCATCCTTCTCTTTGTGCCATTTAGACACATTTGTGTAAGTCTAACTAACGTTTTAGGAATTCCGAACCTCCGGAAGGATACTATATAACTTCTCTCTCTTAATTAAATCATATGTTTTTTTTAAGTCTACGTATAGTTGATGTACAGTACCATTATATTCCCATTTCTTTTCTAAAATCTGTCTTATGCTAAAAATCTGATCTGTTGTAGACCTGTTTCTTCTAAATCCACATTGATATCTCCTAGAATGTCATCAATATAGGGAGTACGTATGCTTACTAATATATTTGTAAGAATTTTGTACGAAGTTGAAAGTAATGAGATGCCCCTGTAGTTGTTGCAATCAGTGTTATCTCCTTTCTTATAAATTGGTACGATAATTGATTCCATCCATTCACCTGGAAGGGCTTCTTTTTCCCAAATCATACTAACCAACAAGCGTATCTTTTCCATCAATTTTTCTCCCCCTGATTTTATCAGTTCTGCTGGGATCTCATCTGAACCTGATGCTTTATACATCTTCAATTTTTCAATCGCCATTTCAACCTCTAATGGACTTGGCTCTGCGACTAGCATTTCTGCTGTCTGTAACTTATCCTCCTCAATGTCCTGTTCTCTATGTACATTTAATAGCTGATTAAAGTAACCTTTCCATCTATTTAATATACTCCTAGAATCTGCAATCATATCCCCATTTTCATTCCGAATTATGTTTGTTCTAGCCTGAAACCCCTTCTTCTCTATACTAATTCCCTGATATAATTCTCTAATGTTCCTATTTTTTGCATTCATTTCAAGATCATTAATCTTCTCTCTCAAATATTCCCTCTTTTTACTCTTTAGTAACTTGGTGGTTTTACGACTAACACTACCCAATTGCTCTAAATTTACCTCATTTGGCTCGTGTTACCATTTCATTTTTGCTAGCTTTCTTTTCTTTACAATGTCGGCACATTCCTCATCAAACCATTTCTTGTTTTGCCTCTTTTTTAAACAACCAATGCTTTCTGATGTTGACAATTTAATAGTATCTCTTATAGCCTCCCATTCTTTATTTATATCAGTTTCATCTTCGTTTGCCACATTGTCATTTGAAGATTCCAGTACTTCAAATCTATTAGCAATTTTGATTTGGTATTCTTGCCGCATTTCATCATTTTTCAAGTTTTTTAATTCAAATTTTACAGAATCATCTTTAGCGTTTGTTCCTCTCATAAGCGATAGCCATTGTCTAATTTTCACTCTGACCAGATGATGATCCGAATTACAGTGTCCCTCTAACTGATCTAACATCGATGATGCTACTCTGCCAGCGTTTACCCACTAATACATGATCCATCTGGTTCCAAGTTTCTCCACCTGGAGACGTCCAGGTGTATTTATGAATATCCTTATGCTGAAATGTTGTGCTCTTAACAATGAGATTCTTTCATGTGGCAAATGTGACTAATCTAACCCCGTTGCCGTTACTATCTTCATGAAGACTGAAGCCTATTGTTGGTTTGAATATATCTTCCTGCCCCAGTTTTGCATTAAAATCTCCTAAGACAATTTTCATATGATATCGTGAAAGGTTATCAAATAAGCATTCTATTCTTCATAGAACTCATCCTTGATCTTGTCATCTTTATCTTCTGTGGGGGCATGTACATTTACAATTTTAAAATCATGTCGTTTACCCTTTAGAATTATGTATGATATCCTATCACTAACAAACAATTTTAGAGCAGACAAAAAAGATTATTTATTGAGAGGTATGTGACTGGATGAAACATGGGTCCACCACTATGACCCTGACACCAAATTTCAAAGTATTTCAAAACATAAGAGTTCACCGACCCCAAAGAAATTGAAGGTGCTCTCATCAGCAGGCAATGTGCTGCTCTCTGTCTCTTGAGATGCCCATGGTGTTATTATGATAAGACTATTAGTAGAGAGGAGCCACAATAACAGGCCTTTATTATGCAGATTTAATTCATAAATTGCAAGATGCTATCAAGGAGAAATACTGTGGCAAATTAAGTCGAAAGATCCTTCTTCATCAAGACAATGCCCCAAGTCACAAATCCTTAGTTGCAACGGCTGTGATTTCAACAACAGACTTTGAATTGCGGGAACATCCACCGTATTCACCAGATCTGGCCCCCAGCGACTGCAGGCTATTCCCAAAACTCAAGGAGCACGTGTGAGGGAAGAAATTTTCATCTGATAATGAGGTAATTCTGTCTGTAAATTGTCACCTTGTCGTGGTAGGGAGGCTTAGTACCAATGTTCCAGACGATCATAACCGGGAAGCCTTGATTTGTGGTTAGATAAGAGGAGAGGGAACTAAGAATAATCTGCAACATGGGAGCAACGACCACACTAGAAGCAGCAAACACGGAAGACCACAACAGCGGACATGGCAGAGATAGAAAAATTGGAATGGCAACCAAATCTCTAGGGATGAAATAAGAGACCCAGATCAGGGAAACAAGAGTGAAGTTTTCAAAGGCAGAAGGAGGTAACCCTCATTCTGGGGATAAAACACATGGAAACAAGTCCAAATGCTTTAAGGAGGCAGCCCCTGCAAAGGATTAACTCTGCAGAACGTTAGCACCATACTCAGGGGACATTTAAAAATACTTACAAGCTACAGCAGCAATTTGGAAACAGAACAGACTAGTAAATAAACCTAAACCGTGACGAAAAAGCTGTCCATAAACCAGTGGTTTGCAGAGGTTAGATGAAATGTTGGAACACTATTGGGAGAAATGCGTCAAACTCCTTGAGTGGCTTGCGTGCTTAAATGATCTTGAGAGCTATGCCGGTGGTAGCATTGCTGCCGATAGGGTTACCCATGCCGGACTGGTCAAAGGTGATAAGCCAGACGAATAAATACCTTGGTCGAAAGAGTGACAATCTTTCACCGTAAAAATACAACCGTCAAGAAATGTGGACATGGGTTCAACTGGGGTAAAATTTTCCGGAGGTCAAATAGTCCCCCATCCGGTTCTCCGGGTGGGGACTACTTCAGGGAACCCATGCCAAAGGCTCAAACACAGGGACATGTTCCTAGGAACATGGAATGTTAGGACTTTATACAATAATGGAGCATTAGAGATATTAGATAAATCACCCTTGGATATAGTCGCTTTACAGGAAGTTAGGTGGCCAGAAGAAGGTAGTCAGGAATCAGCTAGCTTTGCATTATACTATGGGGTGGCAGAAAGACCTGCATTGGAATGGGTCTTTTAGTCAGGAGGAGGATCCTATCCGAGATATCAAGTTTGTTAGTGAAAGGATATCATACATAATTCTAAAGGGTAAACAACATGATTTTATAATTGTAAATGTATATGCCCCCACAGAAGATAAAGAATTAGAATACTTGTTTATTTTTTATCATTTCACTCACCTCATACTTCATAATTTATAGCAGACCCAGGGTTTCTTCACGTAATTCGTGACATTGTCAATGCTGCGTCATGTTCACAACTGACGTCCAACGGCCTTCTATCCTGCAGACTGACCTCCGCGCCATCTGGTGGCCGACCGAAGAATTTCCAAATCAGGCCTCTTTCTTTATAACCGGGTATTTCAAAATTCATAGTTGTATTTTCATTCTTGCATATGTAAATTTTTTCCCAAATTGTGAGTTCCTTCGGTTTTTCCAATTGTTTAAGTAATTTTGTTTTGGTTTCTATTCTATGTTTTTCTGACCAGGCATGTGCAGCTATTGCAGATTTTTCGGTTTCTCCATTTTTAACATTTCTGAGGTGTTCTTTTAATCTTGTATTTAGATTCCTTTTTTGTTTTTCCTATGTATATCTTTTCACAATCTTTACAATTAATTTGATAAATTCCCGATTTTTTGCAGTCTTCAATTTTTTCATTTTTGTTGGTTTTTATTAAATTACCTAAGCTGTAATCATTAAATTAGCACCGAAAAATGATTACAGCTTAGGTAATTTAATAAAAACCAACAAAAAATGAAAAAATTGAAGACTGCAAAAAATCGGGAATTTATCAAATTAATTGTAAAGATTGTGAAAAGATATACATAGGAAAAACAAAAAGGAATCTAAATACAAGATTAAAAGAACACCTCAGAAATGTTAAAAATGGAGAAACCGAAAAATCTGCAATAGCTGCACATGCCTGGTCAGAAAAACATAGAATAGAAACCAAAACAAAATTACTTAAACAATTGGAAAAACCGAAGGAACTCACAATTTGGGAAAAAATTTACATATGCAAGAATGAAAATACAACTATGAATTTTGAAATACCCGGTTATAAAGAAAGAGGCCTGATTTGGAAATTCTTCGGTCGGCCACCAGATGGCGCGGAGGTCAGTCTGCAGGATAGAAGGCCGTTGGACGTCAGTTGTGAACATGACGCAGCATTGACAATGTCACGAATTACGTGAAGAAACCCTGGGTCTGCTATAAATTATGAAGTATGAGGTGAGTGAAATGATAAAAAATAAACAATATTAAAGAACCTCATAGTGTTATTTCCTATCTACATAACTTAATTAGAATACTTATTTGATAGCCTTTCGCAAAATCATATGAAAATTGTTTTAGGAGATTTTAACGCAAAAGTGGGGCAGGAAGATATATTCAAACCAACAATAGACAAATTCAGTCTTCATGAAGATAGTAATGACAATGGGGTTAGATTAGTCACCATACTGTAGATACTGATGGATTATCATCACATTCTTCTTCACTTTCTTGTTCACCACCATCACTGGATGAGGTTCACTCACCAGTAAAATAGGGCAAATTACAGAACTACTTGTTCCTGGAATATTATCATCAGGTACAATTTCCTCTTCATCAGGGCTCACTAAAAATGTCTTCTTCGCCACTGAATTCCAACATTTCGTTTACCATTTCTCGCAAATCGGTCGACCAATATTGCCTTTTCGACATATTAAATAAAATAATTATAATGCAAAATATGTAAATAAATAAGGTTAACTATATAAATAAAAAAAAAACAAACTAGAAGCGAAATAACACATTTAAACTTCTTACTAGTTACTTCAAGACTGGAGGGTAAAAGTTAGCAACCCCAATGGAATGTTTGTGCAATATTTTTCTACTGTGATAAAAGGCAGACCTCTCATTTATAGGTGTGAGAAGATACAAGAAGTTATAATTTTTTCATTGACTTAGACCGTTTTTCCATTAAGGTATAAGGCTAATCTGAGTTGAGAGATATATTACATTGAACAAACAGATGGTCTGTTTTTTTTCAGAACACGTCTAGTGAATTATATTTTATCATGAATGTTATATAGTTGGCCAGTTACCGATATATGTTATTCTGTTCTTGCGTGCATATATGATATGTGATTTTAAGCTGTGTAATAAGAATCTCATCTCTTAAGAGACTGGTAAAAGGGAGTTGTAAAAATCATACTAGATGTCATACCCATACAGAACAGATCTTCAGTCTTGCGTTCCTACACTGCCAAATACCTTAGAAAAAAAAAGGTGGATATATCCGTAATTCCCATTGAGTGAAGGCTTTCTTGACGCGGATATTCATGTAACGCACACCCAATGGGTTAAGCAATTTTAATGGATCTTGAATCTATTACAGAGAAAATATCATCCACATATCTATACCAACACTTAAAAATACCTAGTATATATTTCCATCCAATTGGGAGTAAGAAAGGCAGAAACATTATAAAAATATATTTTAAGTAATTCAAGTTTTAGTGAAATTTTTATGCAATTAGAGATTACCAACTTAAAAAGTGTATGCATGTATCTAATGCTATTGTTGATTTAACAATATTATTATTCTCTTTCTTGATTCCCAATATTCTGATGTTAGATCATGATGTGACGAGGTCTTTCACATGTGGTAATCAACTCAACGTTTATTATATTGGACTTGCATATTAAGTGGTTTTATGCTATTTAAAATGCAGGTTTATGAGAAGGAATAACTTGGAAAGACGAGTTGAAGGATTAGCATAAAAATGTTAGCTTTTATCTTTAAACAATTATTTGAACCAATTACAAAAATTTATTTATTGTATTGTACACCAAAACAATCCAATTTTCTCATATCAAACATGAAAAATTATACACGGGATGGATACATCATCTGAAACAAAGAAACAAAACAAACAAATTAAATTATGACCGTAATATAATGTACAGTTAAAAACTATATTATAGATTTTAACCGTACATTATATTACTGTGAACTAATACCTCAACGGAAAATCACCATGAATTTTACTAGTATAAATTATGACCAACGGACACAATGCATTAATAGAATGTTGCTTGCTATACTAGTCTCTATTACACTTACTGTAAACTCAGCATTAACATTCCATTGACTATTTAACTCATGCCCCAAATGGGAGTCAATGACCAATCACGTTTCAATGATTTCTGTTTTACAACCAAACAGAGTCGTGTTTCACGAAATATTTATCAGTGTCATAATTACCATATTAAAGAAAGCTCCTCCTTTTTAATATTCTGAACAGGTCTGACCGTTATTTTGCAGTGACTGACCCTATAAGAAATATGGTTACCAGATTGTATATATAGTGCATACATGTCAACATTTGTAGCAATTGATTATACCACCAAAAAAAGAAACCACTGTTTGCACTTTCTTAAATGTATTTTTTCCCAGGTAACTAATCCAGAAAAATATAATTGTCATATTTACATCATACGACATCAGAAATGAATTAATATACAGTTTGATGTGGTTTCATTTTTTCTCCACTAGAGAGCATTCTTACAATATTGCGTTCCTTTGGCAATAAATAGTATGATCTGGTTGCAGTGATAAACAAAAGAAGCAGATGAAGCGTACCTATAGTTTCTCATTTGTTTTCAAGCATCGCCGTTTACATTAAATATATAAATATTTTAAAATAACTATAGTTAAATAATGATTTGTGAGTAAACAGCTTAATTTTATTCGTTAAATAGCCCTAACAAATGCCACTCTTGATTTCCAAATTCTCTAGATAAATTGGAAATCACTCGTGACATTACTTATGATAAATTACAAGTAATACGAGTTATAACAACACTACTAGATTTAAGCTCCTTCTCTTCACTCAACCAGTGAAAAAAATACTAGACACACAAAAATAATATAATTCATAGGAAAATTATTATAAGTAAAATTAAATAGAATTATATAAATGAACATAGTACTGGAAAGAGTTATTTGAAATGCTGGTATTCAATTGAGAAGTACAATATTCCATAAATCGGTACAGATATTGACATATGCAAATTATATTGATATTATCTGAAAATGATGCAAGCAAAACATTTAAAGCATTAAATAAAGCAGCAAATATAAAAGAAAGCAAACAAATGAATATAGAGAATTTTAAATTTGAAAAAGTTTAAAGTTTGAAATAACAACACTAATAAGACTAAAGAGGAAATAAGTAAAATAATTCAAAATGTCAATAAATGCTACTACGGAATGACATATTTTAAATAAAAATATCTTACTTTTAACACAAAAACATATTATATAAGACATTACCTCTGCTAACGTATGGAAGTGAGACATGAGTCTTGATTGAAAATACCGTTGCTTAACTCGGAATTTTTTAAAGGAAGATTCTGAGAAGAATATATGAACCCATTCAGGAAAGAGGAGAATGGGAATACAATATAATTAGAAATTATATAAGATCAACACTGGAGTAAGACAGGGACGTGGACGTTTTTATTATTAATTTAACATTTCTCAATGGACTTTCACCAGTGCTTTTCATTATATATATATATATATATGAATAAATTAATAAACAAATGGAGGAAAACACAACAAGGATATATACCCATCAATAGGAACCTCAAACTCGATGCTATTCTTTTTGCAGACGATTTAGCTCTTCTGGCACTTTCCGAAAATGATTTGCAATGATCAATTTATAATTTACAAAACTAAAATTATGGCATTTCATGGGAAGGACCCCATACAAAGTAAAATCTGTCTCCAGAATACAATTTTAGAGAGATCTAATCAATTTAAAGATCTTGGATATTATCTCTCTATTTGGGATGAAAAGGATATCCCTGAAAAATTACTAGTTATAATAAAAGTTTGGGAATTATTAATCAAGTTATGAAACCATCCCTTGTACAAAAAACACCAGATTATGTTTATATAACACTTTGGCTAGACCAGTGTTGACCTATGGTAGTGAAGCATGGACACTAAAAAAAAAAAAAACATGAAAGCAGAATAACGGCTTGTGAAATGAGATTCATGCGCAGAACAGGTTACACCAGATGGGATCGGAAAAGGAACACCAATATCTTAAAAGAATTGAAGACTATGCCAATTTTGGAATATATTAAACAGTACCAACTAAATTGGAAACACTATCTAGAAAGAATGAGTTCAAATCGGATCCCCAAAGCAGTTTATAATTATATACCAAGAGGACAAAGATCACTGGGCCGTCCTATGAAACTCCGGAGGGAAAATTTTCTATAGGATCGTAACAGGCCTTGGCCAAATACTTGGAAGGAAGAAGAAGATATCACTTGTATAAATCACCAAACATTATGGTTGGTTGGTATCAAATGTCGCGCACTTGATAATGAAATCATTCACTCTCTTGCACTCCAATATTTAGCAGAAAGGCTGGTCTCTTCTACAAAAGCTGGACAACGGAGGAGATGGTTTCTTTCCATATCTTCATTTAAATTGCAAAAAGGGCATTTATCACCAGACATTATTGGAGATATTAAAATAGCTAGACTGAGATGGGCAGGACATATCCAGAGAATGGATAACAGTGAAACAGTTAAAAAATGATAGACCACCCAGATCGAAGAAGAAAAGGTGGAAGACCTAGAACGAGGTGGATGGATGGAGTTTTTGGGAGATGTCCAAATCTTAAAATTCGAAATTGGTGGACAGTTGGCAGGAATAGAAAACTCTGGAGGAGAGTTCTTAGGGAGGCTGTGACTCGTTCCGGGTTGTTATGCCAAACATGATGATGTGATATAAATGAATCTTAAGTTAAAATTAATTGAATTAATAATAATATAATGAAAAGAACAGAATTACCAATTAATCTGCTAAGAGTCTAATTGGAAAAAGTTAGATTTAAATTTCTTCCAAACAAATTCAAGTCTGGCAATCCCTAGTCTCATAGTAGATAGTACTGACCCTAGCAGTGGATAATAATAATAATAAGAAAAAAAGGAAGGTTCTGCAATGTGGGATGTCAAGTAGTAAATTACGGTGCAATTCTCTACTAAAATTGTGATTAGAATAAAGTGATGAATGAAGAAGGTAAGTAGTCTGGTGCAGAGGTATGTATAAATTTTGAATAGTCAGGGTTGTCCAGCAAATTATGAATATGAAATTTCCGACCTTTCCTTGGTTTTTTCATGCCACCAAAGAATAATTCCCAAGTTTTTTAGTGCTACATTTAATTCTTCTTCTTCTTCCTTCCAAGTATTAGGCCAAGGCCTGTTACGATCCTATAGAAAATTTTCCCTCCAGCGTTTGAGGGAAATTCTCGTATAAGACTTGAAAGCATAATAATAGTCCCTTCGATTGGTTGCTGGCCAAAGGAAGGCAAGACCAGTGATGGGGCTGCCATCTTATAGCCTCTGGTCAGGCTTTTCTGGAGAAGAAAAGAAAATAAAGGAAAGAAGAAATGGAAGAAAGGAAAGACTCCCTAGCCCTCAGATGCCCTAATAGCGTCGGCGTCAAAAAACAAGAGTTAACCAAGAGAGGTTAGGTAGTAAAGTTAAAAGAGTGCAAAACACAAGTAAGTGGAAGAAATGTTTTGCACAGCTTGGGCACCTTGTGGTCACCATCCACATATCCCCAAGATGAGGACCCCTAATTCCAGTAAAGCTTTGTAAAAGCCTTTTAAATTACTTTATTCTTTAACTGTTTAGCTATTTCGCCAATGACAGTAATTTCTTTGCCTGCTTCATTTTAACAGCTTTTTTAAAATAAAAATCGCAACTTGTCTTTTTTTCTCAACTTTGGCTTTTTCTTCTTTGGTCGATTTATTTTTTCAATCTAATTTTGCTTACTTACATCTTGAAAAGCATTTGTTATAGAAAGAACTAACAATTTGATATATTACACCGAGCTAAAAGTGAGTCTTCTTTCAAATTGTCTATGAGAATATTGTCATTGTCCCGTGCCGTAGCCGAGTGGTTAAGGTAGGAAGCCTTGGCGCAGAGCTACGGAACTTGCGCTGGTTCGAGTCTCCATGGGGGAAGAAATTTCCTCATGGTATTTTAGCCAGTATGGGACCGGTGCCCACCCAGCATCGTGAGGCAATTGGGTAGCTACAATAAGTAGCGGCTCCAGGTTGAGGAACCAGCTATAACGGCTGGGGGACTCGACATGCTAACCACATGTCACCCCATTGACACATGTGGATGTGAAGGGCCAGCAGCCGGCTGGCAAAAGGGCAACCGCTGAAAAGTGGAAAGACCCTCAATCGGAAATCGGAATATTGTCATTAACTGAAAATATTAATAACAGCAAGAATTGGTCAATGAAAAGCAAAAGATCGAACAAAAGACACCTGGCAAGAGTTATGTCAATAAATTGACGGTAAGCTTACTGCATTTCATCTGTGTTGATCTGGCTTATTGAAGTACTTCTGCTCAAGCATTGTTTTGTATATTGTCTAGGGCCAGCATTTTTTAGCGTTGGCAGCTTGACTCCACCAAACATACGCTACAGTTTTATAAACATTTCTTCCAAGAAATATATTGATATCTGTATGCATTTTTAGAATGTGGTTTAACGATTGCAATTATTTTGATTTGAATATATGATAGATGCACGCTGCTTTACAAATTCCTGTCCATTTCCTGGTTACCTTCAAATTCACGACTTATTGCTGGTTTTCAAGATTTTCCCGATTGCTGGGCACCCTGATAGCAGTGTAAGAGAATGCGTTTTAATAAAAACTGTAAGTGGAGATAATGAAACAAATTATCAGAATTGAATCGATCCTCACCTAGGGGATATGTGGATGGCGACCACAAGGTGCCCAAGCTGAGCAAAACATTTCTTCCACTTACTTGTGTTTTGTACTCTTAACTTTACTATCTAACCTATCTTGGTTAACTCTTGTTTTTTTACCCCGACGCTATTAGGGCATCTAAGGGCTAGGGAGTCTTTCCTTTCTTCCATTTCTTCTTTCCTTTATTTTCTTTTCTTCTCCAGAAAAGCCTGACCAGAGGCTATAAGATGGCAGCCCCATCACTGGTCTTGCCTTCCTTTAGCCAGCAACCAATCAAAGGGACTATTATTATGCTTTCAAGTCTTATACGAGAATTTCCCAGAAATTTTCTATAGGATCGTAACAGGCCTTGGCCTAATACTTGGAAGGAAGAAGAAGATAATTGAATCGGAAATTTTTACACCTCATCTTGCAAAAGTATATATTTCTCACTAGGCTAGTTTATCCAAGTTTAGTTAATGATGGAGAAGATTGCCTTTGAAACTAGTAACGAGAGAAATGCATTTTTATGAGCCGAGGTGTAAAAAATTCCTACTTAATATTATGAGAATACATTTTACTATAATCATGGAAATTTTCTATTCATGCCGATTACCAAACCACGAATTTCCTCTGTCATCACCCAAGCAATACCTTTATATCTATTTTTAATTTAACAACTACAGTATAAGAGCACACTAAAATTTTATTTACATAATAATCACAATTTAAGAAATATCTTAACTACTGTCTTCACAAAATTCCACACTTCTGGATGCATATCAATGTATCATGACATTGTCAAATGTAAATCGAATAAAAAAAAATTTCCTCATTATACTGTCTAAGGAATAACTTGAGACAGCTACCTGCTTCGTTTGCCTGGAGTTGGGAGCAGGATTTGTCATTATCTTCTGGACAAGGAAGGTATTACCAATGCCATTGACCCTATAAAGTAGCTCCTGTGCAAAAGAGAGGGTGAATACCTGTTGGTGCTTCTTTCTAAAATCCCATCTCAGGTTGTTCCTTTTAGGCTGATATTCAGAAACAAATCTTTATGCAAAGAGTGACTCTTTCCCCCTCTCTATGACATAGAGAGCATTCATAAAACCGGTTTTATGAATACTCTCTACATCATAGGGAGGGGAAAAGAGTCACTCTTTGTGTAAAGATTCATTTCTGAATACCGGCCTTTGACTATAGACAAGAATTTGGCACTGTAACTAGATAAATCGCCCTTGGATATAGTCGCTTTACAGGAAGTTAGGTGGCCAGGAGAAGGTAGTCAGGAAGCTTTGCATTATACTACGGGGGTGCAGAAAGACCTGATTTTGGAACGGGTTTTTTTAGTCATAAGGAGGATCCTATCTGCTATCCGAGATATTAAGTTTGTTAGTGATAGGGTAAGTAAAGTAAAGTATCATAAATAATTCTAAACGGTAAACAACATGATTTTATAATTGTAAATGTACATGCCCCCACAGAAGATAAAGATGACAGGATCAAGGATGAGTTCTATGAAGAATTAGAATGCTTATTTGATAACCTTTCACGATATCATATGAAAATTTTGTCTTAGGAGATTTTAATGCAAAAGTGGGGCGGGAAGATATATTCAAACCAACAATAGGCAAATTCAGTCTTCATGAAGATAGTAACGACAACGGGGTTAGATTAGTCTCATTTGCCACATCAAAGAATCTCATTGTTAAGAGCACAACATTTCAGCATAAGGATATTCATAAATACACCTGGACGTCCCCAGATGGAGAAACTCGGAACCAGATAGATCATGTATTAGTGGATAAACGTTGGCACAGTAGCATCATCGATGTTAAATCAGTTAGAGGGACAGACTGCAATTCGGATCATCATCTGGTCAGAGTGAAAATCAGACAACGGCCATCGCTTATGAGAGGAACAAATGCTAAAGATGATTCTGTAAAATTTGAATAAAAAAACTTGAAAAATGATGAAATGCGGCAAGAATACCAAATCAAAATTGCTAATAGATTTGAAGTACTGGAATCTTCCGACGACAATGTGGCAAACGAAGAAAAAACTGATATAAATAAAGAATGGGAGGCTATAAGAGATACTATTAAATTGTCACCATCAGAAAGCATTGGTTGTTTAAAAAAGAGGCAAAACAAGAAATGGTTTGATGAGGAATGTGCCGACATTGTAAAGAAAAGAAAGCTAGCAAAAATGAAATGGTTACACGAGCCAAATGAGGTAAATTTAGAGCAATTGGGTAGTATTAGACGGGAAACCGCCAAGTTACTAAAGAGTAAAAAGAGGGAATATTTGAAAGAGAAGATTAATGATCTTGAAATGAATGCAAAAAATAGGAACATTAGAGAATTATATCAGGGAATTAGTATAGAGAAGAAAGGGTTTCAGGCTAGAACAAACATAATTCGGAATGAAAATGGGGATATGATTGCAGATTCCAGGAGTATATTAAATAGATGGAAAAGTTACTTTAATCAGCTATTAAATGTACATACAGAACAGGACATTGAGGAGGATAATTTACAGACAGCAGAAATGCTAGTCGCAGAGCCAAGTGCATTAGAGGTTGAAATGGCGATTGAAAAATTGAAGATGTATAAAGCATCAGGTTCAGATGAGATCCCAGCAGAACTGATAAAATCAGGGGGAGAAAAAAAATTGATGGACAAGATACGCTGGTTGCTTAGTATGATTTGGGAAAAAGAAGCTCTTCCAGATGAATGGAAGGAATCAATTATCGTACCAATAAAACTGATTGTATAAGAAAGGAGATAAAACTGATTGCAACAACTACAGGGGCATCTCATTACTTTCAACTTCGTACAAAATTCTAACAAATATATTAGTAAGCAGACTTACTCCCTATATTGATGACATTCTAGGAGATCATCAATGTGCATTTAGAAGAAACAGGTCTACAACAGATCAGATAGATTTTTAGTATAAGACAGATTTTAGAAAAGAAATGGGAATATAATGGTACTGTACATCAACTATATGTAGACTTCAAAAAAGCATATGATTCAATTAAGAGGGAGAAGTTATATAGTATCCTGCTGGAGTTCGGAATTCCTAAAAAGTTAGTTAGACTTATACGAATGTGTCTAAATGGCACAAAGAGTAGGATGCGTGTAGGCAAACAGTTTTCGGACACTTTTGAAATCCAGAATGGGTTGAAGCAAGGAGATGCACTATCTCCTCTACTATTTAATTTTGTACTAGAGCATGCCATTAAATCTTTAGAGAATGAGGAAGGCTTACAACTCAATGGTATTAATAAGCTGTTAGTTTATGCTGATGATGTAGTACTACTGGCCGATAGCGAGGAGATACTAAAGGCCAACATGCACACACTATTGAGTAACACTAAGAAATTAGGACTGGAAGTAAATATCAATAAAACTAAATATATGGTCACATGTAGAAATTCATTAAATAATGGAAATGGACAGCTAATGACAAATGAGGGAAATTTTGAGGAAGTGGCTGAATTCAAATACCTAGGAACAATAATCACAAATAGGAATGAGATGCACAAAGAAATTAAACATAGGCTCAATTCTGGAAATGCATGCTATTATGCATTGCAGAGACTTTTGATGTCCCAACTCCTTTCAAAAAACGTTAAGCTGAAAATATATAAAACTATTATTCTACCAGTTATATTATATGGGTGCGAAACATGGACTCTTACTTTAAGGGAGGAAAGGAGATTACGAGTATTTGAGAATAAAGTACTTAGGAAAATTTTTGGACCAAAGAGAGATGAACAGACAGGTGAATGGAGAAGACTACATAACAATGAACTACATGGTCTTTATAGGAAGCCAGATATAATAAGAACAGTTAAGTCTCGTAGACTGCGATGGGCAGGACATGTTGCATGTATGGGGAATGAAAGACTTGCATGGAAGCTTCTTGTAGGAAAGCCAGAGGGAAAACGCCCAGTTGGTAGACCAAGAATGAGGTGGGAGAATAACATTAACTATGATTTGAGGGAAGTAGATTATACAGGGAATGATTGGAAAGCATTAGCTCAGGATAGGGATGTATGGAGAGCTTATGTCCGTGCGGCCATGAACCTACGGGTTCAATAGTGCCAGTGAGTAAGTAAGTACAAGTTGTATAACATGTCACGTCATCGTTTGACATGATATACAGGGATGTTATTTTGCAACATAAAATGGCAAGCAACTTTACCCATGTTTTCATGCCTCAACTCCTGGTTAAACACGCTGCTTGTCTGTAGTAACGTACAATGCTTTCATTAAGTTCTCAGTATTTTTGCATTCACGTTTCACATCTTATGAAATTTCTATTAACATGCATGAGTTCTCTAGCGCTCATTGATCATAAACTAAAATTTTTAGGCTTTTAATCTCGATAATTGTAACAGTCTTGAGAGTGATTTTTATGTACATATTGTTATATACACATTATTGTAAAGAATATTTAACTGCTTGCACAATTACATATGGGACATGCCATGGCATAGTTGATCAAGGAAATATGTTACAAGCCAGAAGGTTGAGGGCTTAGGTCTTGGTGGGGGCCAGGATTTTTAAACTGGTCTAAATCCTCTTGTGCCACAATGGCACTAGTCCCATACTGGTCAAAATTTCTACAAAATGGCTCTGCAACAAAGCATGATGTCTGTAACCATTCAGCTACTACAGCACAGGACAGAAAAAAAAAAAGTATATATACTATCAAGTAAAACATTGGAAATGAAAATAGTAAACTAACAATGGACTAAGAATGTTGTATATAGATAAGATAAGGAAAAGCCTATGGGCAAGAGGAGTACATTTAATTAAATGAAACCCACTGAAATTATATAAGAAACATATACTTACAATCCTTATACGCTGTCCCATAGCCTTTGCTGGCAGATTTGTCTTGAATTTGGCTCGCACTGCTCCAGAGGTCCCATGGGGCCTCGTCACTTTACCCCAAATGGCGCGCACTTTTGTTTTTCTCTTGCTATTGCCAGGAACAGGAGTCCTATTCTTAGCCTGTGTGAATTATAGAATAAATAGCCTTATAAAATGTTCTAAGTTTATTTCAATAAGAATGGCAATTGCACATGTTCCCAAATTAGGTCATGTGTCAGATAATTAGCATTGTGAATCAAACTTAGACATGAAATGACAAACAAATTTTGTACAGAGGTAAATTTCTCTTTAGTTGTATAAATGTGGATGGCTTGCCTAGTACATAATTTAAATATTACTTTTGTATAAATTTAAAATCAATCAGAGATTTTTTTGAAAACTCGCTTCATAAATTTCGTGCTTTTCGTATTTAGCTGATATGGTACTGAATAATTCCATCACAATATCTTCTTGATAGAAGCAGATCTTACGCTAATGTGAAAAGTGTTTACCACTACAAGGAGGTAAAAGGGTTTAAAAGTGAGAAAAACTTATGTCTGTCCACAGATGCCTTGATAGCTCAAAGATAAGAGTGCCACTGCACAATGCTGGAGATTCTGGACTCAAAATCTCATTCAGGCATAAATTTTTCTCCAGTTGTAAGAACTCATATCGGATACCCATGGATATTTGGAAGGACCAAATTTCCAGCACTTATCAAATTGCACCAAACTAATTTTATGAATTATTAGTACATCTTACCTTCTGGAAGTTGCAAACTGTACAAAGTATCAGTAAATACAACCTTACTAACGAAGACATCTCTCCTTAACAGCTGAAATCTAGGCAAATCCTAACAAAAAGGGGAGAATCATCCAAGTCCTTGAAAGAAAGAGCAAAAGGATTCACTGGATACCTAATGAGGAATGACCACGGTGTGCATTGCACCTTCAAGATCCCCAGCTAGATGAATTTATGCTGTATCAGAGAATTGTGAGGGAACTTGCTATCACATGAGATGTTACAAATTCACAAGTCATTGGATACTATGCACAATTGACATATTGTTCAAAACATGAAAAACAAAAAAGTAATGTAATGTTAAGTAGCTTAACCCATTCGATTCAGGTGTAAACGCTCAATGCATTTTCCCAGAAAACGGATTTAAGTTACCGTAAATTGTATTGTCTAATTTTAGATATTCAAAACAAATAAAAGAAAACGGTATTCGATATCACAATAAGGGTGAAGGCAAAAACATATTCCTCTATTATTCATAAATGTTAACAAAAGATTACCCTGCCAATGCATGTACAAAAATATTGCAAAATATATAACAGCAGAGTGAAGCGAGTGTACCTCGTCTTCTGAGTCGAAGGTCATTTAACTGCCGGCGAGTCTACCTCGTCTTCCGAGGCGAATGGGTTAAAAGTAGCACATACAATTTTTTTAGATTTAAATAGAATGAAACTAAGGTAATTACTAATATACAAATTACATTATTTAAAAAATGTTCGAACTGGGAATGTTATTTTAACAAACCCAGTTCTTCCTAAAACAGAACTATATCCAATTCTGAAAAATGTTTATAAAATACAACATTAAAATACAAATTATTGCCACCAGCTGAATTTAGCTGTGCCCTTGTTCCCTCCAAGTGGGACTTAACATTTAACAGTAGAAACGAAAACAAAGTTGCCTCAAAATACTGTAACATTTTTTATATTTGAAAAAAAAAACAAAAAAAAACAAAAAAAAAAACAAAATCACACATAGTATATCTTTGTTTTTACTCTGGGCAGGCTATTGGCAGCTACTAGCAAAATTTTAACCAAAATAACCGGGTAAACTTTCTAATGTGTGACATGAAAATTTTTTAAGTCCAAAGAAAAAATCAAGTGCAATTGAAATATTGTAGGAAATATCACTATGACATTTAATTTAAGATTTAAATTAAAAAATTTTTTACACTTTACCTCATATCCAGTCTTCTAATCATACTTTTTTCATCATCAGTAATTTCACGACCAATGTTCTTGCATTCCAGCAGTTCTCGTGGATGACAGAATATCACATGTGAAATTACCGATAATGAAACATCCAAAGTTTTAAAACAGGTTTAATTAGAAGACTGGATATGAGGTGAGATGTAAAGAATTTTAATTTAAATATCAAGAATACACACTTTAATCTTCTGTGGAAATCAACGGGAAGGTACCACATCTATAATTCCTTCGTAAAGCTGCAAAGCATAGCATGAAAATGCTATGATTGCAGTGACATACCTGCTTTCAGGCAGAACACTATACATGTTGTTGTTGTTTTCAAATGCTGGGCCTTGGCACCGAAGCCATTAGCGTTCTTGCTCTCCAATATTTCTCTATGGTGGATCCAACAGGTAATACTTCACAGGTTTGTAGGTGTTCTTCATTCATTTCGTCTTTATTGCATAGAGGACAATTTGGATTCGTGTATATTCCTATTTTATATAAATGTTTGGCCAAATAGTCATGTTCTGTAAGCAGTCTAAATTTTGCTACTGTAGTTTTACGTGGAATTTCTGGAATAATATCTGGCTTCTTTACTAAAATATTCCATTTTTTGTCTTTGGCTTTATTACATAGGTCTTGGTTTTGTTTGATTTTATATTTGTTTTTAATTATTCTTTTTATGGATGTGAAAGGTAAGCTTTCAGTAGTATTCTGAATTAAATTGGAGCCTTTTTTGGCAAGAAAATCAGCAGTGTCATTTTCAGCAATTCCACAATGTGCCGGTATCCATTGCAATTTAATTCTTTTCTGTAGTTTTTGGAGTTGCTGAATAATTTTGTACCACTCTAATTCGTATTAACTTCATTTTGGGTGAATTTATTGTATATATTGCTGCCTTAGAATCAGAGAGTATGACAGCATTTTGAAATTTATTTATTCTGTACAGGAATTGTTGAAGTGAAATATGAATAGCCATTATTTCCTCATCAAAATTTGTTGTGGGGTATCCTGCTGGTTGATAAAATGAAAATAATGCACATGTAATTCCTGATCCTGAGTCGTTATCAATAGTAGATCCACTGTATAGACATGTAACCATTCTGCTGGTGGATATCTTATTCACAGCTTCTAACACTACAGCTTTTAGTACAAGTGTGGGAGTTTCAGATTTTGTAACTGGTTCTTCTAGATTTAGCTGAATGTTAATTGGTTCAAAGGTAAGAGGGTTTAATCTGATCAAAATATTTTCTTTAGATTTAGGAAGATTCAAATCTGTTTTTATTTCTGTTACTTTGGACAAGAAACTTGTTTGTGTATTCAGTTCACATAAATATTTAAGATTTGCAAAAAAATGTCCTCAAGCCAAGATACATATGCTGTAACTATGTACACCCAAGTAACACTTCTTCTTCTTCCGAATGCAGTATTGGGTGATGATGCCCGTTCTGCAACTACAAAAACTGATCTTTCCATCGGTTGAAGGGTCTTCCGAGGTCTCTTTTGCATTTAGGGTTGAGGTGGTAAATCATCTTTGGTAAACGGGAATTTGACATTCTCTGGACGTGTTGGAACCATTTAATCTGATAATTTTGTATATGTTCAACCATTTCCCTACTATTCCACTGCATCCTTATCTCATCACTTTTCATTCTATCCCTTAATGTTACTCCAGTTAGTGATCGGAGGAATCTCATTTGTGAACTATTAATGCAGGATTTATCTTTTGCTCGAAGTGTCCAGCATTCACTGCCGTATAGTAGAGCAGGTTTGGCTATGGCATTATGAAATCTCAATTGGATTTCTTTCCTCATTAATGTTACTCCAGTTAGTGATCGGAGGAATCTCATTTGTGAACTATTAATGCAGGATTTATCTTTTGCTCGAAGTGTCCAGCATTCACTGCCGTATAGTAGAGCAGGTTTGGCTATGGCATTATGAAATCTCAATTGGATTTCTTTCCTCATTTGTTTTCCAAAATTTCTCCTAATTATACCATTTAATCTGTTATATTTTTCTAAATTTGTATCCACATCTTTTTGATTATGAAACTGTGATATATTATTACCTAAATAAATAAAGTGTGTTACTTGTTCTATTGGTTTATTATTTATTATTATTTTTACTCTCGAAAGTCCCTTTCCAGTGATTGCCATGGATTTGGTTTTATTTTCCAGATATTTTCATGTTGTATTTTTCCAGGGTATTCTGCAATTTAAACACTGATCTCTGCAAATCATCTTAATTTTCAGCTAGAAGTACTTGATCATCGCGAAGATTATTGTTTGTATTTGATTTCCTCTACATATTTTTACTCCAGGGGGGTTTAGTTTTTTCCACTCCTGGACAATTTTATTTAGATATAGAATAAACAGTAATGGAGATAGTCCACATCCCTGTCTTAAACCCAAGTAACACTTGATAATAAAAAATTAGTCGTATCTCACCTCGTACTTTGTGTTCGGAAACTGCAGTTTTCAAGAGGAATCCCTCCCATCTTCAGCCATCATTATTATGACTGTCAAATTTCAATCTATATCTTCAAAGTTGCCATCTGGTGTTGATTTGATGAACTTTGAGATCAAATATTGCTCGCTGGTTGAAGATGGGAGGGATTCCTGTTGAAAACGGCAATTTCTGTGCTTGAAGAACATGAAATAAGAGGTAAGATACTACTCCTTTTATTAATTGAAAACCTCAATGTTATTTCCCATAATTTATGAACACCCGATAAATCCATCCATGTTGTAGGGGTGGTCATTATTTAGTGGCTAAGATTCATCAGGGACCGAGCATCAGTGGTATAACTGCAACATCACAAATGGAGAAAATGTAATTTGCAAGCTTGTTCTGAAGGCTGAAAGGTGGCAGCTCCACCACTGGAAGTACCTTGCAGTGGACTCGTAATCTACTCAAGGGAAACTCACTTTACTTGCAATAATCTCAACATAAGAATTCCAATTGACGATTTTATTATTAATTTAATACTTCTCACTGAAGGATAAATTATATTTGAAGAGAAAAATTTTCTCGGTCTAGGCAAACATTTTTCTCTTCAAATATAAGTATTCCAATATCAATCTAGAGGACACAGAGACAGAGGAAAATAACACTGGAGAAACCAAGAACATTTTGCGGTATAGGAACAGGCTCAACTAAGCCTAACCCTAAAATGGTATATAGTGTCCAGTAGGCGAAGCGAAACTTTTTTCTAAGCCGAAGCAAACACCATATGGATGTGCCAGCAGATGAAAGTGGATACAATTTAGAACAATGCAATGCTGCCAACATATAAGACTTGTTACCAATACAGTCTTAAAATTAAAAGTTAACCAAAATACAAATACTCGCTCTAACTAGACTTGTCCTATGTAGGAGTTTAATCATGAACAGAAGCCATTATAGAAACTTTGGTTTAAAATAGTAACAGCGTAACTCTATCTTACTTTAAGGGAGGAAAGGAGATTACGAGTATTTGAGAATAAAGTTCTTAGGAAAATTTTTGGACCAAAGAGAGATGAACAGACAGGTGAATGGAGAAGACTACATAACAATGAACTACATGGTCTTTATAGGAAGCCAGATATAATAAGAACAGTTAAGCATCGTAGACTGCGATGGGCAGGACATGTTGCGCGTATGGGGAATGAAAGACGTGCATGGAAACTTCTTGTAGGAAAGCCAGAAGGAAAACGGCCAGTTGGCAGACCAAGAATGAGGTGGGAGAACAACATTAACTATGATTTGAGGGAAGTAGATTATACAGGGAATGATTGGAAAGCATTCGCTCAGGATAGGGATGTATGGAGAGCTTATGTCCGCGCGGCCATGAATCTATGGGTTCGATAGTGCCAGTGAGTAAGTAAGTAAGTAACAGCATAACTCTACAAGTTGACAAAAAATATTGTATATTTCAAGACTTGTATCGTATACTGGATACTAGAACCATAAAATCATTACATACAATATTTGGCTCATGTATCCAGGACACAACACAATTTTTAAACAAATAAGGCCAGCCTGTCACATCTTACCACACAAAAAGTTGAATTCTTTTGGACATTGATGTTTTTATTATTAATTTAACAATTCTCACTGAAGGATAAATTAAATTTGAAGAGAAAATTTTTCACTCAGGCCAAGACTCGAACCCGGGACCATTAGCTTTCCGCACAAATGCTCTACCAACTGAGCTACTGGGGCGAGTTCCAATCTAGATGCAAAAATTTTCTCTCATATATGTTGTAATTCCCGCACACCAAATGCTTGAAGCCTTGGCTTCTATTTATCCAAATGGCGGTTTCTAAGTTAAGAAAACTTTTATTTGGGAATTTAAACACTGCTTTTAAAAGCCAGTAGGGCTTCTATTGATGTTTTTATTATTAATTTTATCACTTCTCACTTAAGGATAAATTTAATTTGAAGAGAAAATTTTTTTGTCCAGACAGAGACTCAAACCCGGGACCTTTGCCCTTCTGTACCAACTGAGCTACCAGGGCGAGTTCCAATCTAGACACAAATTTTTCTCTTATATACGTTGTAATTCCCGTACACCAAATGCTTGGAAGATATATTACAATATTTTGAGAATATTGAGGTAAGATAAACAGACTGAAAATAATTTAATATTACGATATATTACTTCTTAACTAGGAAGCCGCCATTTGCATAGGTAGAAGCCAAGGCTTCAAGCACTTGGTGCGCAGGAATTACAACGTATATAAGAGAAAAATTTGTGTCCAGATTGGAAATTGCCCCATTAGCTCAGTTGGTGATGCATTAGTATGGAAAGCCAAAGGTCCCGGGTTCGAGTCTTGGTCTGGGCAAAAATTTTTCTCTTCAAATTTAACTTATCTTTTGTACATGTTTCAACATGCCTATGTAGCATCTTCAGTTTGTCCAGACTGTTGAATTTCACAAAGTTTACACCCACTCCATCTTTTGATGGACTGAAGAACTCTCAAATCAAATCCCTCTCTCTGGAACTTCAAAATTCATAATTCTATTGCTGTTCAAAACAGGGACATCCAGGCTGACGATCTAAAATTCAACAATCTGGACAAGCTGAAGATGATACTCAAGCACATTGAAACAAGTAAACAAACTCAACTTTTTATGAGGTAAGATTTAACAGAACCGCCTTATTTATTAAGAACCTCAATGTTACTTCCTATTGCAATTAATAACACTTATTGTTTTAAATATTTTGTAGAGATTATTAAAACTTTTTAAAATAATATACAGCAATGGCTCAAGTAGCGAGCATAGGCTATGACAAGTTTAAAATACCACAAACAAGTTTTGTTGATTGTAGAGTTATGATATTGTTTTTAATAAAGCCATAATTCTAAACATTTTGCAATGATTGTTACAAATATTTTTTAAATTCTTAATAATATATGGTAACTGTCCACTGCTGTGGTCTCGAGGTAGCCTGCTGCCTTGCCACACAGCAGGTCCGGGTTCGATCCCCGGTCGGAGCAGTTTTTCTGGGTGAGGTTTTCACAGGGGTTTTTCCTCACCTGCAAAACAAATGTCAGGAAAACTTCCAAGGCCCAAACGGTCCCCGAATCATATGGCCATCATTGGTGTGGAAAGCACGAGGTTCTCCTACGTATCATAAATTTATGACGCGGGACTCACGGATTTCCTTCCTTCTGGAGAAAGATATTCAGAATTGTTACGCCTTTAAAGTTCCACTGATTCCTATCGAGTTTGAACCCGCAAAGCTCGGAATTGGAGGCATGCAGAATAACCACTAGTCCATGGTGATGATGATGATAAAAAATATTTGTAAGTGTGCAAATTCCTTCTGGAGAAAGCTACATTCAGAATTGTTACACCTTTAAAGTTCCACTGATTCCTATCGAGTTTGAACCTGCGAAGCTCGGAATTGGAGGCATGCAGAGTAACCACTAGTCCACGATGATGATAATAATACAATAATTGTATTAATGATAATAAAAATAATGTAAAGATTATAATAAAAAATATTTGTAAGTGTGCAAAGGACTATTACCAAGTAGCTCCATCATTGTTTGTACGAGCGAGCAATCTTCACTCATGCGAAAGGCAGTCTACACATAGGAGATTTCAGGGAAAATAATTATTTTTGATAGTTTCCTTTAAAAACTCCACCTTAATACTAATTACAAAAAATTAACTGGTGTTCAGGTAATAATGTGGCACTTTTTGATTTTATAAAATTTTTGGTGAAAGGTCAATTGCATATTAATTGCATTTAGGCCCTTCAGAAAAACGTAAGTATTAACATATTAATTTTCGAGTGATAGAGCATAAAATCATCTCCATCCATCCATAGTAATTCTGCCCGAAGCCAGGTCCTTCACTGCAATCATAGCATTTTCATGCTATGCTTGCAAGCTTTACTAGGGAATTGTAGGTGTGGTAGCTTCCCGTTGCTTTCCACACCGTAAGGATGACGATGATGATAAGGATGATGATGATGATGGCCATATGATTTCGGGGACCGTTTGGGCCTTAAAGTTTTCCTGACATTTGTCTTACAGGTGAGGAAAAACCCCGATAAAAACCTCACCCAGAAAAACTGCCCCGACCGGGGATCGAACCCGGGCCCGCTGCGTGACAAGGCAGGACGCTACCTCGAGACCACAGCGGTCTATAATGCGACTATCTTCTCAAGTTGAGGGAGTAGTTATACTTCGAGAAATTTATTTTATAAAAGAGACTATTTAAAACAATACGATAAATTGACAGCTCTATTACTCTTTAATTACACCAAGCAAAGACTTGAAATTTGGTTCAGATATTCAGTATATCATAAAGTTTCACTGTAAAAATGTAAACATTTAAAGATGTGAGTTCAATTTTCAGAATTTTTTTGCCGATTTTGTATGGAATGTCCCATTTAACAAACCTGAAAGCTAACCTAACACAACTTAAGTACTCTAACCTGTGGATGACCAACCTAAAAGCTAGAAAACACAATTTAAGCACTGACCTGTGGAAGAATGCAACACCCTAAAATAAATAGTAAGTTCTGAAATTCTAAAGTACATACTCTATGTTGTGTAGAATCAATATGGCTGCCATGCCTTCATGTTATGTATATAGTTAAATATCATAGAGATATACGTTAGAAAAAACATAAAATTTATTGTAAATAGTGGCCGAGGTTCACTTTAAGACGCATACAATTTTTCATCTAACATTCTTATGCCACTGATGCACTAAACATTTTTCAACCATTTATAATAATGTTTTGTACTATTTTAAGCATTTTGGAACCATTTTATAAGCATTTATGATTTTTAAATATTTATAAATTACGCAAATATTGTGCATTGGGTTCTAGAGACGCAGAAATGCTTCATGTAATATCCACAAGGTGGTTCTCAAATCGGAGTTACCAATATTTGAAAATAATTCCAAACCATATTTAGTCTTAGTGTACGTAAAATTAATTTATAGTTTACTAAATAATATGCATGTAAATTGTTTTGTTAGGTTAGGAAATGGGAAGTTAGCTTAAGGTAGAATATTTTTTATCACTCACCTCATATTGTTCTTCTTATTTGACTATAAACTAGTTTCGGAGCATAGTTTCTGTACCATCCTCAGTATCGTCACGACCGTTGTTCTGTCGTCTTGAAGAGCTGTCCTCTCCTTCCATTGGCTGACTGAAAAACCTCGAAACCAGGTCATTCTCACCGGGAATTTCAAAGTTCATTAATTTCTTCTTTTCGCTCTTTTGAATGTAGATCTTTCCCCAAACAGTAAGTTCTTTTGGTTTTTCTATTTGTTTTAATAATTTAGCTTCTTTCTCAATAAGATGTTTTTCAGACCATGCATGGGCAGCCACTGCAGATTTTTCTACTTCCCCTTTTTTGACATTCCTGAGATGAGGAAGGACAGCTCTTCAAGACGATAGAACAACGGACGTGACGATACTGAGGATGGAACAGAAACTATGTTCCGAAACTAGTTTATAATCAAATAAGAAGAACAATATGAGGTGAGTGATAAAAAATATTCTACCTTAATGAATATACCTCATAGTGAGAATTCCTAAAATAAGTAAGTTAGCTTAGTCTATTTTTTAGTATTTGGGAATTTATTCCAAACGTTGGTAATGCCAAATTCAGAGCCATCTACCGGAAGCTACATTAACCATTACGAAACTCCTGCATGTGCACTGCGATTCTGTGGAACTTAAAATTTGTGTGCAATCATTTCTCGACCTTATCCGAAATAATTTAAAATTATAACCCATTGGCGTATGCGTGTGGTGTCTTTCTAGTCCTCACTGCTCTTAATGGAAACCTCATCCAAAAAATTGGACTAAGGTCCAGTAATGGGTGCACATAATTTTACACTTACATTCTTATGCCACTGATGCACTGAACACTTTTCAACCATTTATAATAATAATAATTTGGAACTATTTTATAAATATTTCTCAGGATTTTTAAATATTTATAAATTACGAGAATATTGTGCATCGGGTTCTAGAGACGCAGAAATGCTTCATGTAACATCTGCAAGGTGGCTCTCAAATCGGAGTTACCCAACATTTGAAAACAATTTCAAACCATATTTAGTGTTAACTCCTGGCGCGACTGGCCTACAAGGCCCTTAGCCTACCAGCCGGCCTCACATCCACATGTGTTAATCACAGAGGTAGATGATAATCAACCAGTGTAGGGGTGACATGTGGTCAGCATGTCGAGTCCCCCAGCCATTATAGCTGGTTTTCTCAACCTGGAGCCGCTACTTATTGTAGCTACCCAAATGCATCACGATGCTGGGTGGGCACCGGTCCCATACTGGTCGAAATACCATGAGAAAATTTCTTCCCCCATGGAGACTAGAACCAGCGCAAGTCCCGTAGCTCTGCGCCAAGGCTTCCTGCCTTAACCACTCGGCTACAGCGCGGGACATATTTAGTGTTAGTGTACGTAAAATTAGTTTATAGTTTTTTAAATAATATGCATGTAAATTTTTTGTTAGGTTAGGAAATGGGAAGTTAGTTTATGTCCATTTTTTAGCATTTGGGAATTAACGCCGACTTCAGAGGCATCTACCAGAAAATACATTAACCATTACAGCAACTCCCGCATGCGCACTGCGATTCTGTAGGACTTAGAGAAGAATTCACGTGTAACCGTTTCTCCACCTTATCCAATGTTACCAAATACAGAAGAAGAGTTATAATTCACAACAATAAACAAAAAAATAAGGGTTAAATGTTTATAAACATGTTATACATACTGTTGCAAAATGATTAGAGCAGTATGGAAGGTATGTAAAGGAAGAAGTACTTAGAGCTACAGTATTTACAAGAATAGGCTATAGTATGGAAAATCAAGGGGAAATTAAAGTTGAGCCCTACTATTCTATACAACACGAAAAAATTCGGATAAGGTCCAGAAATGGGTCCACAGAATCGCAGTGCGCATGTTGCTGTAATGGTTAATGTAGCTTCCGGTAGATGGCTCTTAAGTCGGCATCACCAACTTTGGGAATAAAATCCTAAATGCTAAAAAAAAAATGGACGTAAATTAACTTCCCATTTCCTAACCTAACAAAACAATTTACATGCATATTATTTATTCCCAAATGCTAAAAAAATGGACATAAACCAACTTCCCATTTCCTAACCTAACAAAACTATTTACATGCATATAAACTAATGACTCATGTTTCTATTTAGCGCAGTGAGAATTTTTTCTAAGTCCGAGGCAGATACCACATGCATGTGCCAACAGGGTTATATTTTCAAATTATTTCCCACCTTTTGCAACAAATTTTACATTTTTTTCTAATGATTTGCACATATGGATAAAGTATACTTACAGTCGCAAATAAACTTTTCTATGTTCTATAGAATCGCAGTGCGTATGCGCTAGTGCTCAATGTAATCCCAGAAAGATAAATGCAACCTCCAGCAGTTGGCAGTATATATATATGTGAAATCAGTATGACCAACAATGACACAAAATTCCCAGAACTTGTCTAAATATGTATAATTAACATGAAATGAACTGGTGGAAATATGATTTTACGTGGTAACCGTCCGACATTTTGAATTTTTCATAGAATGACAGATATGAAGAGGTAATTTATTTTACGTATCAAATCACATTTAAAAAGCAAGGAATCTAAAAGCAAACCAAATCTAAATCAATTACTGTAACACAAATCAATTACTCTAACGTGGGTGAAATCCAGGGAACGTGGAAATGATGTTGGCAACATCTGGAGTATTTTGGGTTGTTGATGGTGGCAACGCTGGAACAACATAGGAAGAGGGAAAATAGCAGAAAGTAGCAACTAAGCAATGTAGGACGATCATGTTTTACGTAAATATATAAAAAAAGATCATTGCAACATTGGGAGATGTTTAAAACGTGTTTAAAAGTGTTACAAAATGTTTTAAACGTGTTTAGTGCATCAGTGGCATAAGAAATTAAATTGAAAATTTGTTGCAAAGGTTAGTATACCACACCCGAACATATTTTGGAAAAAGTTGGAGGATAAGGTGCATAAACAATTGCACATGAATTCTTCTAAGTTCTATAGAATCGCAGTGCGCACGCACAAGTTGCAGTAATGGTTGATGTAGCTTCTGAGTTGGCGTTACCAACTTTGGGAATAAATTCCCAAACGCTAAAAAATGGACGTAAACTAACTTCCCATTGTTTAGTGCACCAGTGGCATAAGAAATTAAATCGAACATTTTTTTGTGACGGTTAGTATACCACACCCGAACATATTTTGGAAAAAGTTGGAGGATAAGGTGCATAAACACATGAATTCTTCTAAGTTCTATAGAATCGCAGTGCGCACGCACAAGTTGCAGTAATGGTTGATGTAGCTTCTGGTAGATGGCTCTGAGTTGGCGTTACCAACTCTGGGAATAAATTCCCAAATGCTAAAAAATGGACATAAACTAACTTCCTATTTCCTAACCTAACAAAACAGTTTACATGCATATTATTTAACAAACTATAAACTAATTTTATGTACACTAACACTAAGTATGGTTTTCAATTATTTTCAAATGTTGGTAACTGCGATGCGAGTCGCCTAGCGGATGTTACATGAAGCATTCTGCACCTATAGAACTCGATGTACAATATTCGCGTAATTTAGAAATATTTAAAAATTATAAGAGATGTTAATAAAATAGAACCAAATGCTATTATAAAAGGTTGAAAAGTGTTTAGTGCATCAGTGGCATAATAATATTAGATGGAAAATTGTGTGCGATGGTTTATACACCACAGCCAAGTTGGGTATTTGGCAGACACAAATTCTTCTAAGTTCCACAGAATCGTGGGTATTTGGCAGACACAAATTCTTCTAAGTTCCACAGAATCGTAGCGCACATGCACGAGTTGCTGTAATGGTTAATGTAAGCCTCCAGTAGATGGCTCTGCAGCCGGCATTACCAACTTTGGGAATAAATTCCCAAATGCTAAAAAAAATGGACATAAACTAACTTGCCATTTCCTAACCAAAGAAAACAAGGAAAAAGTCTGGTATATGCCAGACACAAATTCTTCTAAGTTCCACAGGATCGCAGTGCTCATGCACAAGTTGCTGTAATGGTTAATATAGCCTCCGGTAGATGGCTCTGCAGTCAGCGTTACCAACTTTGGGAATAGATTCCCAAATGCAAAAGAAAAATAGGCGTTAACTAACTTGCCATTTCCTAACTTAAGAAAACAATTTACATGCATATTATTTATTCCCAAATGCTTAAAAAAATGGACGTAACCAACTTCCAATTTCCTAACATAACAAAACAATTTACATGCATACTATTTCTTCTTCCTTCCAAGTATTAGGCCAAGGCCTGTTACGATCCTATAGAAAATTTTCCCTCCAGCGTACCTCAGGAAATTCTCGTATAAGACTTGAAAGCATAATAATAGTCCATTCGATGGGTTGCTGGCCAAAGGAAGGCAAGACCAGTGATGGGGCTGCCATCTTATAGCCTCTGGTCAGGCTTTTCTGGAGAAGAAAAGAAAATAAAGGAAAGAAGAAATGGAAGAAAGGAAAGATTCCCTAGCCCTCCGATGCCCTAATAGCATCGGGGTTGAAAAAACAAGAGTTAACCAAGAGAGGTTAGATAGTAAAGTTAAAAGAGTGCAAAACACAAGTAAGCGGAAGAAATGTTTTGCACAGCTTTTGGGCACCTTGTGGTCGCCATCCACATATCCCCTAGATGAGGACCCCTGATAATAAACTATAAACTAATTTTACGTACACTAACACTAAATATGGTTTGAAATTATTTTCAAATGGTGGCAACGTTGGAACAACATGGTAAAGTAGCAAGTAAGTAATGTATCCACGATCATGTTTTACGTAAATATATAAATATAAAATATTGTGAAGAAATATATTGACTTAGGCTTTCACGGCCAGTTACTATGATGATCTTGTAGAAGATTTCCGGGCAGGACTCAGACAACCCTTGATGATGTCGGATGCAGTCTCTGGCAAAACGCAGGGAAACTACAAGCCTCAAGACCATGGCCAACAGCCCGGAAATCTTCTACAAGATCATTGTGAAGAAAGCTTGAAGATCGTTGCAAAACGTTTAAAACAGTACAAAACGTGTTTACAAGTGTTTAGTGCATCAGTGGCATAAGAATGTAAGTGTAGAATTGTGACGGGCATATAACCTACTTCACCCGAAAACAATTTACATGCATATTATTTATTCCCAAATGCTTAAAAAAATGGACTTAAACCAACTTCCCATTTCCTAACGTAACAAAGCAATTTACATGCATACTATTTAATGAACTATAAACTAATTTTACGTACACTAACACTAAATATGGTTGGAAATTATTTTCAAATGGTGGCAACGTTGGAACAACATGGGAAAGTAGCAAGCAAGTAATTTATCCATGATCATGTTTTACGTAAATATATAAAATACTGTAAAGAAAGCTTGAAGATCATTGGAAAATGTTTAAAACAGTACAAAACGTGTTTACAAGTGTTTAGTGCATCAGTGGCATAAGAGTGTAAGTTTAGAATTGTGAGACATAAAACCTACCACATCCAAAGAATATTCTATACAACAGTACAGCGAACATAGGTTATGTACGTCAGAATTTGAGAACTTACGGCTGTTGTACACTTCAGGTTGCAACAATTTTTCAATTTAATATCTTATTCCACTGATGTATTAAACACTTTTAAAACATTTTGCAACACTTTTAAACAGCTTCCAATGTTGCAACGATCTTTTTTTATATTTATATATTTACGTAAAACATGGTTGTGCTACATTGCTCACTGCTATTTTCCCTCCTCTTCCTATGTTGTTCCAGCGTAGCCACCATCAACAACCCAAAATACTCCAGATGTTGCCAACCATTTCCATGTTCCCTGGATTTCACCTACGTTAGAGTAATTGATTTGTGTTACAGTAATTGATTTAGGTTTGTTTAGCTTTTAGGTTCCTTGCTTTTTAAATGTGATTTGATACGTAAAATAAATTACCTCTTCATATCTGTTATTCTATGAAAAATTCAAAATATCGGACGGTTACCACGTAAAATCATATTTCCACTAGTTCATTTCGTGTTAATTATACATTTTTAGACAAGTTCTGGGAATTTTGTGTCAATGTTGGTCATACTGATTTCTCATACATATACCGCCAACTGCTGGAGGTTGCATTTATCTACCTGGGATAATTGGAGCACTAGCGCATGCGCACTGCGATTCTATAGAACTTAGAAAAATTTTGGTGCAACCCGAAGTGTAGCATATCCGAACTTACTAATTATTCTTGCGCGTTGGATTCTTTCACAGGTTAAAGTGCTTAAATTGCGTTAGGTTAGCATTTAGGTTGGCCTTTCACAGGTTGGAATACTTAAATTGAGTTAGGTTAGCTTTTAGGTTTGTTAAATAGCATATATAATGTTGGCTGCATCGTGATACTCCATAGAATAAACTGCTTCGCGTTTGTTGGCGCATTCACGTGTTGTCTGCCTGGGACTTAGTAAAAAATTCTCACTGCGCTTAATGGAAAGATTATCAAAACTAATTTTACATACGCTAACACTAAATATGGTTTGGATTTTTCGGAAAAAGGTTCCAGACAGTAAGAAATCTGAAATTTATCAAATAAATTGTGAAGATTGCAATAAAGTTTATATAGGAAAAACAAAAAGGAATTTGGAAATTCGGACAAGAGAACATTTCAGAAATATTAAAAATTGTGAAATTGAAAAATCTGCAATTGCTGCACATAGTTTATTAGAACATAAAATTGGAAGAGAAGCTAAACTTTTAAAACAAGTAGAGAAACCTTTGGAATTGACAGTTTGGGAAAAAAATATACATTCAGAAAAACAAAAATAGATCAATGAATTTTGATATCCCTAACGAAATTACATTGATTTCGAAGTTCATAAATTCAATCATAGATGGCAGCACTGAAGATGGCGACAATAGAATAGTTGACGGCCGAAGAATTTCATCAGTCGGAGTTATGGCTGACGATGAACATGATTATGTTTGAAATCGCGATATCATGGAAGCATGAATCCTATGAGGTGAGTTGTTTAAACAATATGTTCTCCGATGAATTTTAATAATTTACATGCATATTATTTATTCCCAAATGCTTAAAAAATGGACATAAACCAACTTCCCATTTCCTAACGTAACAAAGCAATTTATATGCATACTATTTAACGAACTATAAACTAATTTTACGTACACTAAAACTAAACATGGTTTGAAATTATTTTCAAATGGTGGCAACGTTGGAACAACATGGGAAAGTAATGTAGCCACAAACATGTTTTATGTAAATATATAAATATAAAATACTGTAAAGAAAGCTTGAAGATCATTGGAAAATGTTTAAAACAGTACAAAACGTGTTTACAAGTGTTTAGTGCATCAGTGGCATAAGAGTGTAAGTGTAGAATTGTGAGACATAAAACCTACCACATCCGAATATTCAAATGTTGGTAACTCCGATTTGAGAGCCACCTAGCGGATTTTACATGAAGCATTTCCACATCTCTAGAACCCTATGCACAATATTCAAGTAATTTATAAATATTTAAAAATCCTAAGAAATGTTATAAAATTGTTCCGGATATACTTTCCTTTAGGACCGGAGAAAATTTTTCTAAGTACTATAGAATCGCAGTGCGCATGCGCTAGTGCTCCAATTATCCCAGGTAGATAAATGCAGCCTCCAGCAGTTGGCGGTATCTGTATGAGAAGTCAGTATGACCAACATTGACACAATAATCCCAGAACTTGTCTAAAAATGTATAATTTATTTTACGTATGAAATCACTTTTAAAAAGCAAGGAACCTAAAAGCTAACCAAACCTAAATCAATTACTGTAATACAAATCAATTACTCTAACGTAGGTGAAATCCAGGGAACGTGGAATCACATTTAAAAAGCAAGTTCGGGTTGTTGATGGTGGCAACGCTGGAACAACATGAGGAAGTGGAGGGAAAAAGACAAAGAGCAGGAAGTAAGAAATGTAGCACGACCATGTTTTACGCAAATATATAAATATGGAAAAAAAACTCGTTGGAACATTGGAATATGTTTAAAATGTGTTAAAAAGTGTTGCAAAATGTTTAAGAGTGTTTAGTGCATCATTGGAATAAGATATAAAATTGGAAAATTTTTCTGTCCTAAAGGAAAGTACAGCCCTAATTTTACGTACACTAAAACTAAACATGGTTTGAAATTATTTTCAAATGGTGGCAACGTTGGAACAACATGGGAAAGTAATGTAGCCACAAACATGTTTTATGTAAATATATAAATATAAAATACTGTAAAGAAAGCTTGAAGATCATTGGAAAATGTTTAAAACAGTACAAAACGTGTTTACAAGTGTTTAGTGCATCAGTGGCATAAGAGTGTAAGTGTAGAATTGTGAGACATAAAACCTACCACATCCGAATATTCAAATGTTGGTAACTCCGATTTGAGAGCCACCTAGCGGATTTTACATGAAGCATTTCCACATCTCTAGAACCCTATGCACAATATTCAAGTAATTTATAAATATTTAAAAATCCTAAGAAATGTTATAAAATTGTTCCAAAATGTTTTAAACAGTACGAAACATTATAAATGGTTGAAAGTGTTTAGTGCATCAATGGCATAAGAATGTAAGTGTAAAATCGTGTGAACCCATTTCTGGACCACAGGCATGTTTTCCATTTAAGAATGCACAAGCCAACATTTATGAAATTAGCATACCTTGTAAACATATACACACTTCTTCCCGACGTAAAACCAGCTCTCTGGTTTCTTGCTACATCCTTCAATTTTGAGTAAAGCAGTATTTTCATGCTGATTTCTCAAGCCTCTCTTATATCCGGTAAAAACAGCTTTCGCATAAAGACGTCCATGGCGCTTTTTTGGACGTCTTTTAAGGGGAGGTTGCTCTGCAGGTTTTTCTTTAGGCGCTTTCTCTTTTTTCTCCTTAGGTTTCTTTTCAACCTTCGGTTTAGCTGATTTTTCTGCGTCTGCCATGTCTTCACCTTACTAGAACGGAAAACAAAATTTTGCACCACATGTTCATAACCTTAAAATAGACATACACATAAGAAATATATCCATTATCATCGCGAATGTTCAATAACAAATTTTAAAAATAAATAGTTGATATATAAATATACATAATTCAGTTACATTTTCAATAGTTGAACAAAAGCTAATTTGCAAAATAGTAGTTCATAACATAAAATACGTAAATCATTACACTCACCTCCAATCCCGGAAATAAACTACAATCAAAAGAAGAAAGATGTGGAAATCGTTCTCTATGGTGGAAATACCAGGGATTATGGGAAATACTGTCACACAGAGCATCATGGTTGCAGCGTAGCCAAATTAACAAAATATTTTCTTTGGTCTGGAAAACTAAAATTTTGGGTCACATTTAAATCGATAACATTTATGATATATATGTTTATAGTGTTGATTCTTTAATGTTTTCCCACAATTTAAATATTTTATATAAGTTTAAGTACATATTAGTTTCTTGACATTTTGCAGCTTCTGAAACTCATCAATGTTACCAATACTGGTAATTTCCATGGATTCTTTAGGCATCGATAACTCACCAGGTCTCCAGGCCGACGCAAATAGAAGTGAGCGATGCCAGACCTAGTTTTTTCTGCTAACGCATGGAGCGCTGCAGTCACTAATGCTACGGTTTATTATACAGCGTGTCGCGCCCGACGTGACGCAATCTCGCGTTACGCTCGGCGTGATACTGGTTTAGCATGGAGCGCATACGCTACAGCGCTTATGTTTATGGAATTGTCGCCAGATGGGACCACATATATGGGAAATCAAAATGACCAACGTTCATAATAAATTTCCAAATGTGTTTACAAAAATTAACCCTAGTACTGTACACGTCTGAAATTGGCACGTGAAACGTACACCAGGGTCCTACAGACCCACAATTATTTCCTGGATAATTAAGCACAATTTAGCATACATTATAAAATAACTGTATTTTGATACATTATAACATCTTATTAGTACTCAATGATATCCTTTTTCAATCAATTTTAGTAACAATGTATCGCAAAATTGTGATAAAAAATGAAATGGGAAAAAAATAAAGTAATAGAACTTGATTGTGTTCCATGTCTAAATAATTTTACTTTGAATTCAATTAAGACCATTATAATGATGAATACACATATTACACAAATATTTTGAAAAGTCCTCAATTCATTAATTATTTATTTGCACACTCTTGGCACCACTTAGCACTGTGTGGATTGTATAATGTCTTATTATTATTTATGTATGTATCCCACACATCTCTGATAGGAGCCAGTTTATCAAATTCCCGCCTTTTTGTCCTTGTGGCTTTATCATCAAATCTTAAGCAGACTGCGAGAAACCGAAAAGCTTTAGACTTATTGTTGCACGAAATAATGCAATCCCAAAATCATCAGACCACAGTCCAAAGCTTCTGGAGGGGCATCATCTTCAGGAAAGTCACTTAGTTCACTTTCATGATTAAGCTGATCTAACAATGCTGTCTGTATATCGTTTTCTGTTAATAGTACACCATTTCTACGCGCCATTTTTCACAAAAATAGAGTTCACTGTGAGGAACAGAAAAGTTACACAAACTGTACACCATGGTCACAATGACCCTTAATAAGGTATACCTAAAAAAATAATTAACTGTTATTGACCAACGAAGTTGTACATCCGTCCTCTAGTAGGTCCCACTGAATACTGAATTTACATCGGTAGCAGAGGTATGTAAACGCCATGTACTCCATGTGCAGGAGGAAATAAAAATCTGCAATGTCAGAATGACCCTGGTGTACAGTTGTAGGGTTAATGTATACAATCCTGTCCCTGCATAACCTAATGAAATAAATTACATACATACTATTTAGTAAACTATAAACTAATCTGATGTACATTAAACTGACCCATCGGAACTTAATAAAATGAAGTGATTGAACATTTATTTCTTAAAATATGGTTTGGAATTAAATGCAAATGATGGTCATTCACACATATGTCCTGCCACCTGGTGGATTTAATTTTATAAGCGTTCACGTATGCCAACTTCAATTCTAATAAAGAACTTTGAAAATAAATTGAGAGGAAAAGTTATAATTTGTGTACACAGATAAGCATATTAAAATTCTTTATAAAAAAGTTTTAAGTATCGCTGCAAAACGTTTAAAATAGTACCGAAATATTAGTAAAGACAGAAAAAGTACCTAGAACAACAGCATCATATAAATGTTGTATGGAAAATTATACTTACTTACTTACTTACTCACTGGCACTATCGAACCCATAGGTTCATGGCCGCGCAGACATAAGCTCTCCATACATCCCTATCCTGAGCTAATGCTTTCCAATCATTCCCTGTATAATCTACTTCCCTCAAATCATAGTTAATGTTATTCTCCCACCTCATTCATGGTCTACCAAATGGACGTTTTCCCTCTGGCTTTCCTACAAGAAGCTTCCATGCAAGTCTTTCATTCCCCATACGTGCAACATGTCCTGCCCATCACAGTCTATGAGACTTAACAATTCTTATTATATCTGGCTTCCTATAAAGACCATGTAGTTCATTGTTATGTAGTCTTCTCCATTCACCTGTCTGTTCATCTCTCTTTGGTCCAAAAATTTTCCTTAAGTACTTTATTCTCAAATACTTGTAATCTCCTTTCCTCCCTTAAAGTAAGAGTCCATGTTTCGCATCCATATAATATAACTGGTAGAATAATAGTTTATATATATTTTCAGTTTAACGTTTTTTGAAAGGAGTTGGGACATCAAAAGTCTCTGCAATGCATAATAGCACGCATTTCCAGAATTGAGCCTATGTTTAATTTATTTGTGCATCTCATTCTTATTTGTGATTATTGTTCCTAGGTATTTGAATTCAGCCACTTCCTCAAAATTTCCCTCATTTGTCATTAGCTGTCCATTTCCATTATATAATGAATTTCTACGTGTGACCATATATTTAGTTTTATTGATATTTACTTCCAGTCCTAATTTCTTAGTGTTACTCAATAGTGTGTGCGTGTTGTCCTTTAGTATCTCCTCGCTATCGGCCAATAATACTACATCATCAGCATAAACTAACAGCTTATTAATACCATTGAGTTGTAAGCCTTCCTCATTCTCTAAAGATTTAATGGCATGCTCTAGTACAAAATTAAATAGTAGAGGAGATAGTGCATCTCCTTGCTTCAACCCATTCTGGATTTCAAAAGTGTCCGAAAATTGTTTGCCTACACGCACCCTACTCTTTGTGCCATTTAGACACATTCGTATAAGTCTAACTAACTTTTTAGGAATTCCGAACTCCAGCAGGATACTATATAACTTCTCCCTCTTAATTGAATCATATGTTTTATGAAGTCTACATATAGTTGATGTATAGTACCATTATATTCCCACTTCTTTTCTAAAATCTGTCTTATACTAAAAATCTGATCTGTTGTACACCTGTTTCTTCTAAATCCACATTGATGATCTCCTAGAATGTCATTAATATAGGGAGTAAGTCTGCTTACTAATATATTTGTTAGAATTTTGTACGAAGTTGAAAGTAATGAGATGCCCCTGTAGTTGTTGCAATCAGTTTTATCTCCTTTCTTATAAATTGGTAAGGTAATTGATTCTTTACATTCATCTGGAAGAGCTTCTATTTCCCAAATCATACTAAGCAACCAGCGTATCTTGTCCATCAATTTTTCTCCCCCTGATTTTATCAGTTCTGCTGGGATCTCATCCGAACTTGATGCTTTATACATCTACAATTTTTCTATTGCCATTTCAACCTCTAATGCACTTGGTTCTGCGACTAGCATTTCTGCTGTCTGTAAATTACCCTCCTCAATGTCCCATTCTGTATGTACATTTAATAGCTGATTAAAGTAACTTTTCCATCTATTTAATATACTCTTGGAATCTGCAATCATATCCCCATTTTCATTCCGAATTATGTTTGTTCTAGCCCGAAACCCTTTCTTCTCTATACTAATTCCCTGATATAATTCTCTAATGTTCCTATTTTTTGCATTCATTTCAAGATCATTAATCTTCTCTCTCAAATATTCCCTCTTTTTTACTCTTTAGTAACTTGGTGATTTCCCGTCTAATACTACCCAATTGCTCTAAATTTACCTCATTTGGCTTGTGTAATCATTACAATTTTGCTAGTTTTCTTTTTTTCACAATGTCGGCACATTCCTCATCAAAACCATTTCTTGTTTTGCCTCTTTTTTAAACAACCAATGTTTTCTGATGCTGACAATTTAATACTATCTCTTATAGCCTCCCATTCTTTATTTATATCAGTTTCTTTTTCTTCTTCGTTTGCCACATAGTCATCTGAAGATTTCAGTACTTTAAATCTATTAGCAATTTTGATTTGGTATTCTTGCCGCATTTCATCATTTTTCAAGTTTTTTAATTCAAATTTTACAGAATCATCTTTAGCGTTTGTTCCTCTCATAAGCGATAGCCGTTGTCTGATTTTGGCTCTGACCATTTGATGATCCGAATTGCAGTGTCCCTCTAACTGATCTAACATCGATGATGCTACTGTGCCAGCGTTTATCCACTAATACATGATCCATCTGGTTCCAAGTTTCTCCACCTGGAGACGTCCAGGTGTATTTATGAATATCCTTATGCTGAAATGTTGTGCTCTTAACAATGAGATTCTTTCATGTGGCAAATGTGACTAATCTAACCCCGTTGCCGTTACTATCTTCATGAAGACTGAAGCCTATTGTTGGTTTGAATATATCTTCCTGCCCCAGTTTTGCATTAAAATCTCCTAAGACAATTTTCATATGATATCGTGAAAGGTTATCAAATAAGCATTCTAATTCTTCATAGAACTCATCCTTGATCTTGTCATCTTTATCTTCTGTGGGGGCATGTACATTTACAATTATAAAATCATGGAAAATTATAGAATAAATTATTCTTTAGTTCTTAAATAATCATATGGTTGATGGAAATACCAAATTTTAGAATACTTCAGATTTTCGCCTGAGCAGTTTTATCAGGTTTTGAATTTAATAGAAGACGAAATTTATGTACATCCATAATATCCCCAAGATACAATACAATATTTACAGCTTTTATTTATCTCTTGACTAAGTTCAAGCCACAATAACTCTTTTTTTCTGTACATCTCTGTACTCCTTCATGCTCATATTGTATAGAACATGTATAGAACTCGATGATTTGCAACAAGACTATCTAACTATCGTCGTTAAAATTGGAAAGTTATAAAACGAGTACTGTATTTCCGACATTTTGTCATAAAATCTTTAGTTTGTTTTTAGCAATTACACCAATGAGTACGGGTAATATCTTCTATAATCTTTGTTTGCGCTGGCAAATTGCGTCCCGGATTCAAGTGATTCCAATACACGACGCGACATGTCAGCGCAAAATTTTTCGCGCCAGCAATTTGCGTTGTAGATAAACCACCTCCATTTAAATACATGGGGAGCAATTTTTGCGCTGGCGCTTTGCGTCGTAGATAAACCACAGCATAAGGCTATATCGTCTGCAGCAAGTTCTGCAGTGAGAGTGCAGTCAACAGACTAATTAACTAACTCACTGGCACTATCGAACCCGTAGGTTCATGGCCGCGCGGATATAAGCTCTCCATATATCCCTATCTTGAGCTAACGTTTTCCATTAATTCCCTATATAATCTACTTCCCTCAAATCATAGTTAATGTTACTCTCCCACCTCATTCTTGGTCTACCAACTGGGCGTTTTCCCTCTGGTCTTCCTACATGAAGCTTCCATGCATGTCTTTCATTCCTATTCGTGACACATGTCCTGCCCATCGCAGTCTACGAGACTTAACTGTTCTTATTATATCTGACTTCCTATAAAGACCATGTAGTTCATTGTTAAGTAGTCTTCTCCATTCACCTGTTTGTTCATCTCTCTTTGGTCCAAAAATTTTCCTAAGAACTTCATTCTCAAATACCGTAATATCATTTCCTCCCTTAAAGTAAGAGTCCATGTTTTGCATCAATATAATATAACTGGTAGAATAATAGTTTTATATATTTTCATTTTTACGTTTTTTTTAGATAAGTAGTAATAAATGTCCCCTGACCGCGTTACGCTGTGTAGGGTAAGGATAATGACAGAGCTGCTGTGTCTCTGAGCATCTATTCATGCTCCTCAGTATTAACCTCTTTAGAGTGGGTTGCTGCTTCCGTCCCTTGAGCCGTTGTGATGATCGCCTGGTATCATGTCGTCTCGTAAACCGTTGCAGACTTCTTGGTCGATGTCAACCTTCTGGCCGACGTCTCCCGATGTTGAGAGCAATAGTAGGATACCAAAGGACCGATAAAAAGAAAAAACGAATATATAAGAACAGAACTTAATATATTTAATCTCTGTGAAAGAATAAAATACTATCAAAATGCTTACTTTCAGCACGTATTACGAATGAATGAACAGGGCATACCACGAGGAATGTATAATTATAAACCAAAAGGGAGAAGATTGTTGTGAAGACCATTGAAGAGATGAAAGGACCAATTCGACCTATAATAAGATCAGAACAGGCCATTAGGCTTAATCCTTGTTGTTGATAATGACGTTTTTTGAAAGGAATTGGGAAGTCAATAGTCTCTGTAAAGCATAATAGCACGCATTTCCAGAATTGAGCCTATGTTTAATTTCTTTGTGTATCTCATTCCTATTTGTGATTATTGTTCCTAGGTATTTCAATTCAGCCACTTCCTCAACATTTCCTTCATTTGTCATTAGCTGTCCATAATGTATTTCTATGTGTGACCATATATTTAGTTTTATTGATATTTACTTCCAGTCCCAACAGCCAACAGACTTTCTGAATTAAATATTTTTATTATTTGAAATAAGCTGACTTGTTCTTAATTTTAGTAGAAAAATAATCATGATATATACGTTTGTTTGAAGTATTTCATGACAGTGTATATTAGTTTTGAATAATTTTCGTACTTTTTTATTTATATCATAATAAACTGTATATTTTATTCCATTATGTTCGCTGAGTATTTTAAAATGTTGGAGCAATCATGCAACCATTTTTGTTTCTGTAATTAGAATTAATCGTCTGTCAAAATAATGTTTTCTAGTAAGTATTATTGCGGCACGCCGTAGCGTAGTGGTTAAGGCACTGAGCTACAAGCCGGAGGGTCGAGAGTTCAAGTCCCGTTGGGGTCAGGATTTTTAAACTGACCCAAACCCTCTGGCGGCACTATGGTCCTGGGGTCGACTCAGCCTCTAACGGAAATGAGTACCAGACGCTTGTTCTGGGGGTAAAGGCGGCCGTCACACAGGGCTGACAACCCGGCTGACATAAAGTGCCGATTGTCTAGAAAAAGTGGGAGCCTTAACCTCCTACTACCCCAAGGGCCTCCGGGTCTGTTGTGGGATCACTTCACTTCAGTAAGTATTATTAATAATTTTAGCATCAAAATACAATATTAAAATATATGAATTGGCTCATGTTTCCATTACGTCACGGAATTTTTAAAATTACTTTTACGAAATTATTTGGTTACGATTTTGTTTTTACTAACATTTCCTACTTTATAAACATTTTCTAATGCTTGTTAAAATGTTGTTTGCAATTCTTAATATTTTTCCTGCGCATAATACAAGATTTTTATGCCACTGTACCACTACTTACGTGATCTAATGGAAAATCTTCCTATGTATAATTTTTATTCTATATATTGTGTAGAGAAATATTAGTACAGTGTACGGTGTTAAAAATAATACCCTTTTCTTCTTCTTCTTCTTCTTCTTCTTCTTCTTCTGCTTCATGAAATTAGGCCTTTTGACCTGTTTTCACATCAAGTGGGATTTAATGAATCCTCCCATCTAGTAAATGGGCGTCCAACATTTCTATGTCCTATTGGTTTGTACTTTAGTAACAGCTGAGGGATTCTATCTGTAGGCATTCTCTTGACATGTTCATACCAGTTGTTTCTCATGTTGTCAATTCTATTTGTTAAATTGAAAATATTTAAGTCATTCCTAATATCCTCACTTCTTTTCTTGTCCAAAATTGTCACACCTGCTACTGAACGTAGGAACTTCATTTCTGCAGTTTCTATTTTCCTTCTGTCTGAACGGTTAAGAGTCCAATTTTCACTTGCATATGTTAAGACAGGCACTGCCATAATTTTGTAAAATACCCTTTTATGTAACTTATTTTTTCTAGTAACAGGTATATCTTTGACGTAACTGTATTGAATTATTATTCTTCATCTAGCCCCCTATCATTGTTCTGAGAGTTAAATTTAAATACGATTATCCATCTAACTTGGTCATTCCAAGTCTATTCTTCCATAATTACCATCCATTGAATTACCATTTCCTAGACATTCTCCTTAACATGTTCTACATACTTTGTCTATATCTTGGTCAATCTCTGAAAAGATGGTGTTAATAAAAGCCAGTGAAGTTACGTCAAGCATATCAAGCCATAGTAGGCAACTGTATGCTTTCGAAGGATAACCATATATCGAATTTATATATAATATATTGTAACTTGAACCCCAGAATGTGTACTTGAGACTGAAGACATATTACATCAATTAAAACTTAAAAAAATGAAGGAATATTTAATTCTAAGTACTTGTTTTATAATTTGTTATTAATATAAAATTATAGAATATTCACCTGAAAGGTCCGTCTCCTCAACTTAATTAATCATTTAACTGTAGCGCTTTCGGGACTTGTCCCATCATCGGCAGGATTCAAAACTGGTGTTTAGCCAGTCAGGCTAAAATTACGGACCTTTCAGGTGAATATTCTATAATTTTATATTAATTTTGAATAAACCTCAACGGAACACACCATGAATCTTATAAAAGTTGATTATGCAGTCAGTCAGGCTAAAATTAAGGACCTTTCAGGTGAATATTCTATAATTTTATATTAATTTTGAATAAACCTCAACGGAACACATCATGAATCTTATAAAAGTTAATTTGTTATTTCAGCTAAAGAACGGATATTTTAGATGGGAGAATGTTTGTTTTCTACCATTTCTTTTATAGCTTACTTTATGGTTATTCTGTTGAAATAATATGTAGGATTTTGTATTTTTTCATGTTCATATAACTGTAGTATGTTTATAAAGATTCAAAAAGCTATGTAGTGTCCATTACAGTACGTACTTTGTATAACTTTTTTTTCCCCATTCAGATGTGCAAATATCCAGTAATGCTGCTCTTGACCTCCATCTGGAAAGGTAACATTCATAACTGAATTCACCATCAATACAGTGAAATGAATGGTTTATTGTAATTTAAGGCATTGTTTGATTGAGATTATGTTATGTTAAGATCAGTACTTACTTACTTACTTACTCACTGGCACTATCGAACCCGTAGGTTCATGGCCGCGCGGACATAAGCTCTCCATACATCCCTATCCTGAGCCAATGCTTTCCAATCATTCCCTGTATAATCTACTTCCCTCAAATCATAGTTAATGTTGTTCTCCCATCTCATTCTTGGTCTACCAACTGGGCGTTTTCCCTCAGGCTTTCCTACGAAAAGCTTCCATGCAAGTCTTTCATTCCCCATTCGTGCAACATGTCCTGCCCATCGCAGTCTACGAAACTTAACTGTTCTTATTATATCTAGCTTCCTATAAAGACCATGTACTTCATTGGTATGTAGTCTTCTCCATTCACTTCTCTCTCTGGTCCAAACATTTTCCTAAGTACTTTATTCTCAAATACTTGTAATCTCCTTTCCTCCCTTAAAGTAAGAGTCCATGTTTCGCATCCATATAGTATAACTGGTAGAATAATAGTTTTATATATTTTCAGTTTAACGTTTTTTGAAAGGAGTTGGGACATCAAGAGTCTCTGCAATGCATAATAGCACGCATTTCCAGAATTGAGCCTATGTTTAATTTCTTTGTGCACCTCATTCCTATTAGTGATTACTGTTCCTAGATACCGGTATCTGAATTCTATGTTAAGATCAGTAAGATAGTAAAATACCTGTAATTTTGAACGACCAAATTTTATTTGCAAAATATGCAGGGAAAGAAATTAAAAAAAAAATTAAATATGCTGTAAATTCGAGTCTGGCTTATAAATTCTGAGGGCAGAATAAGCTTTTGATAACTTAAATCCTTGAATGCTCAATGCTATACATGTACATTTCCTCATTCTTCTTTTTTCCCTTTGCACGCTTGTTTGTATAATGAAATTAGTAACCAGTTTGTTTTGCAGGTCATCTCAATGCATTAATTCTTCATAATTACTTAAATTCTCTATTGTTTGTTATTATTTGTTCATATGTCTAAAGTAAATAAATGTTATTAAATGATATCTCTATTTTTATTTGAACCTTTCCTTGAAAATTAGGATTGTCCTTTCTTTAAATTGTAAGAAAATGTAATGCAAAAAAATAATGTTATTTCTAAGAAAATTTTGAACAGAAAACCAGTTTACATGAATACTTTAAAATAATTAATTGGATTAAAACATATTTTTCAAGTTTTCGGGGATTCTTAATTTAATTTACTTGATATATTTTCAAAGTCCTATAGAACAACAGTGCAAATGCATAAGAGATTATAGAGCTAGCAATAACCCACCATCAAACCACATATAGATTATTATTGTTGTTTCAATTATTATAGTTTTTTTTTGTTTAATGTATTTAGACACATTAAAAATGTAACGAACCTAAAAGCTAACTAACTAACTCACACTTAACCTAATTCAATTACTCTAACCCAAGGTGAATCCCATGAAACGCCCTTTTCTTCACTACTTAATAATCGCAATCATCGATATCCTACTGTTTCCAAATATATAATATAGGCCTACTCTTCCAAGTAGAAAAGTTAGTTAGACTTATACGAATGTGTCTAAATGGCACAAAGAGTAGGGTGAGTGTAGGCAAACAGTTTTCGGATACTTTTGAAATCCAGAATGAGTTGAAACAAGGAGATGCACTATCTCCTCTACTATTTAATTTTGTACTAGAGCATGCCATCAAATCTTTAGAGGATGAAGAAGGCCTACAACTCAATGGTATTAATAAGCTGTTAGTTTATGCTGATGATGTAGTACTACTGGCCGATAGCAAGGAGATACTAAAGGCCAACACGCACACACTACTGAGTAACACTAGGAAATTGGGACTGGAAGTAAATATCAATAAAACTAAATATATGGTCACAAATAAAAATACATTATATAATGGAAATGAACAACTAATGACAAATGAGGGAAATTTTGAGGAAGCGGCTGAATTCAAATACCCAGGAACAATAATCACAAACAGGAATGAGATGCACAAGGAAATTAAACATAGACTCAATTCTGGAAATGCATGTTATTATGCATTACAGAGACTCTTGACTTCCCAACTCCTTTACAAAAAACGTTAAACTTAAAAGATTTAACTATTATTCTACCAGTTATATTATATGGATGCGAAACATGGACTCTTACTTTAAGGCAGAAAAGGAGATTATAGGTATTTGAGAATAAAGTTCTTAGGAAAATTTTTGGACCAAAGAGAGATGAACAGACAGGTGAATGGAGAAGACTACATAACAGTGAATTACATGGTCTTTATAGGAAGCCAGATATAATGAGAACAGTTAAGTCTCAGACTGCGATGGGCGGGACATGTGGCATGAATGGGGAATGAAAGACGTGCATGGAAGATTCTTGTAGGAAAACCAGAGGGAAAACGCCCAGTTGGTAGACCAAGAATGAGGTGGGAGAATAACATTAACTATGATTTGAGGGAAGTAGATTATACAGGGGAGGATTGGAAAACATTGGCTCAGGATAGGGATATATGGAGAGCTTATGTCTACGCGGCCATGAACCTACAGGTTCGATAGTGCCAGTGAGTGAGGGAGTGAGTGAGTGAGTGAAGAGGACGAAGATCTCTGGGCCGTCCTATGAAACGTTGGAGGGAAAATTTTCTATAGGATCGTAGCAGGCCTTGGCCTAATGCTATGGTTTATCTACGATGCAAAGCGCCAGCGTAAAAATTGCTCCCCATTTATTTAAATCGATGTGGTTTATCTACAACGCAAATTGCTGATGTGAAAAATTTTGCGCTGACATGTCGCGTCGTGCATTTGAATCTCTTGAATCCAGGACATAATTTGCCAGCGCAAAGAAATAATATAGAAGATATTACCCGTACTCATTGGTATATGTAATTGCTAAACACAAAGATTTTATGACAAAATGTCGGAAATATAGTACTTGTTTTATAACTTTCCAATTTTAGCGACGAAAGTTAGATAGTTTTGTTGCAAATCATCGAGTTCTATACATGTTCTATACAATATGAGCATGAAGGAGTACAGAGATGTACAGAAGAAAGAGTTATTGTGGCTTCAACTTAGTCAAGAGATAAATAAAAGCTGTAAATATTGTATTGTATCTTGGGGATATTATGGATGTACATAAATTTCGTCTTCTATTAAATTCAAAACCTGATGTTAGATTAATAACTCACGCAAATTTCAACTTGATCACTCCACCGTAACGGTCGCACATGCGCCGTGTGCAGAACTTTTGAAATCGCCCTCGTAATACACGACGCATCATTCAGCGTAAAATTCTAGCGCCACCGCTCTGCGTTGTAGAGAAATCACATGCATTCATAAACAAGGGGAGCGATTATAAGGACAGTTTGAGCTGGCGTTTTGCGTCGTAGATAAACCATAGCTTTAGAATGTTCATGGAGTATTTATTTCGAGGAATATGTGAACAGAGAATACATTTGCGAGTTTCAAATTTAATTTTTATCTTATTTTAGAACTCCGCCGTGGCCGGTCCCAAGCTCGGATGAGAAAGGAGGAGGGGGAGGAGTAACAACCTCGTTAAAAAACCAGGTTCAGTTGGCTCCGACTGATAGTACTCTGTAAGGGTCCTAGCCAGGGTTACGGTGAAGACCTCAACGGCAGAGTCGGCGCAGAAGGAGTCCTTCATCACGGCGGATCTGGCGGAAGAGGCAACCCTATCTCTAAGGGAAATAGAGAAACGCTGCCTTGCGGTGAAGAGGGATCTTCAAAGGCTATGGGAGGAAAACCCAGTCAGAAATTTTCCTGGTCCTCCAGGTTGGGGGTTTATGCTGTGGGCCAGCTCCCCACACATTAGAAAAAAAAACAAAATGCTAAAAGACCAAATCAATCAAAGCCGGACAGAAAAAAGTACGAAAGACAAAAGCAACGAAAACGGACATTGAATATAGGCACGTGGCATGTCACAAATAAGGAAATTAGAAACATAATGGAAGCAGAACAAAGCATAATTGAAAGAATTGAGGAGAAGGAATTAAAGTGGTTAGGACATGTCTTAAGAATGGAAGATGAGCGATGGCCGAAGCAACTATATGAATGGCATCCGAACAGAAAGAAGAAAAGAGGGAGACCAAGGTTAACATGGAAGGAAAACATGAAGACAGTAATGCAAGCTAGAGGGCTAAGCATCGAAGATGCCCAAGACCGTAGGCTTTGGAGGTTTGGCACGGGAAGACGGCAGCAGCTGTAAAAACCCGAAGATAGATAGAGATCTTATTTATTGTTTATTCTTGAATTAAGGAATGGCTACAACATCACGCATACCGGTCATCTTCATGCAACTTACTATCTGCATTCATAAAATATGTTATCCTTATTATTATCCGTAATGATTATGTTACGTACTCGAAGTTTCTCTATGATGTTACGCCTGTAGAATCACAACAATGCAAGAAAAAAGACAGTAGGATCTGAACAGAATCGTTAATCATTTCAGTATTTTACGTAAGTTAAACTGCTTGTAATCATTAAAGCTTCATCGATGGATGTTGAAGAAAGTAAAGGGCAAAATAATATACTAGAACTAATAAAGCTTGCAGTATTTAAGTTAGGAAGAGATATTAGCGATATTTATCGTTATGAAGAGTCTCTGTTTCCTAAATCATCTTCTGCGTCCGAATCTCTGTCAGGGGATTCAACGTTGTCATCCGATTCAGAACATAAACTATCACCAATAACAGTAAAGCATATAATTTCTATTGACACATATGTGACGAAATTAAATTCATTGGAAATAGCTGGAATTATTGCAGTTTTAGAAGATTCAGTAGACGAATTAACTATTTTGAAATATGCCTTATCCAGAAGCGACTTCAGAAAGTAAGTTGAAATTTTCAATAAGGATAAAAGGTAATTATGAATGTTCACTCCATTTTGACAGAATTTCAATAATACAATGAAATGGTTCTGAACCACATGTAATGAACAATGTGCATTTATCGGCTCATCACAATTTAGGAACAAGATCACAAGACTCTTCTTTACTTTTGATACCACAACACAGGACCTGTCTGTACTCAGAATCTTACACAATATCTATGGCTAGAGCATGGAACTCACTTCCCAGTCATGTCAGGGACTGTCAATCGCTATCATTATTTAAATCCAAATTAACTGATATCTTAAGTTCGACACAATGAAAACATTAACTGTCTGACAACTATATAGAGCATCCCATTAATAATCATGTAGGAAGCTACTTACTTTATTTTATATCATTTTAATTTTATTATATTCTATGTCTTTGTTAGTATTAGCTAGTATTAGATTACATCATCATTGTATTTTGTTTAGTCTGTATTTTAATATCTTAAAATTGTAATATGTACGTAATTTTTGTATAATTTTACTATTCGCTGGTTGAGTGGAAGAGAAGGCCTTATGACCTTAACTCTGCCAGCTAAAATAAATAAATAATAATAATAATTATTACTGGATAGTATAATAGCCTTAAATAAGTCTATAGCCAGTAGAGTATTTGCAGTCTATTTAGAGAACAATACGATTATTTATGCACAATATTTCGCAAAAGTATCGATAGTACACTTGAATAGGTGAAAACGATAACGGTATAAGTAACATTTAGAGCATTCAGAAAAACTTTAGTTTAAATATTTACTCTACGTACCAAACCGATGAAAATTGTTGTAGGTGTATTCATCCGTCGCCAAACAGCATTGGTTGACAACATACACTTGAATCTCTCTGCTATTCGAAAGTAGGAACCAATACCATGCGATATCTCAAGTTTCACTACGGTTTTCATCCATTAATTTTTGAACGATTAGTTTAGTCAATACAAGTTTATAAATTAGATACTAGATGTCACTATCCTCCTTCTCTTTCTCCTCTTAACACTACCCTGGTTACTTTTATGCTAACTAGTTCTACCTAATTATAACTATTGCTGCCAATTTTTGCACTTACCTCATCGAGTCTCGAACCCTCTTTCCTAGGTTTAAAGAAATTGCGCCTCAATTATGTGATACAAACTGGCAACATTAATATGTCTCTTATTTTGAGGGAAGTAAATTCTACAGGAGATGATTGGAAATATTAGTAAGGATAGGGATGTATGGAAAGGTTATGTCCCGCGGCACGAACTTACGGGTTCGACAGTGCCAGTGAAATAATTATTTTTATGGAAAGAAAAATGTAAAATTATTTTGATGTTATGCGTTATGCTAATATTAATAAAATATCTCACAGCCTTCTAATGGACGAATTTACATAATTACATAGAACATTAATAAACACGTAAATTAAAACCAGTTTTAGAGTAGTAATCCTCATGACGTCATTCACATTATTGCCCGGAATTTTCAAAGTTTATAAGACATTTTTTAGCGTATTCCAAACGAATGTGCCTGTTGAGGTTGTTATCATGAAAATATAAAATGTATTTATTTTTAAATCTTCATCGATCCTATTTAGTAGACACCGAAAATGACCGAGACAAAGATAAAGTATATATATATTTAGATGTTATAACTATATTTTTGACATTTGGCAATGAAGGCAAATATGATATGAAAAGAAAAATGAATGCTTGAGTCGGGATTTGAACCCGAGTCTCTAAACTCTGTACGTTTAGCGCTCTAACCAACTGAGCTACTCAAGAATTCCAACACAAACATACATTTTTCTTATATATATAGTATTCTCAATTCACACAAGAGGTAGTGGGAATTCGTTCCAACACCATCTAGTGGCCAACATAACAGTTAAGCAATTTAAAAAAAATTGCTTAACTGTTATGTTGGCCACTAGATGGTGTTGGAACGAATTCCCACTACCTCTTGTGTGAATTGAGAATACTACATATATAAGAAAAAAACATGTATGTTTGTGTTGGAATTCTTGAGTAGCTCAGTTGGTTAAAGCGCTAAACGTACAGAGTTTAGAGACTCGGGTTCAAATCCCGACTCAAGCATTCATTTTTATTTTCATATATATATAATGTGTTAGTATTCCTAAGTGGCTCAACTGGTTAGAGCGCTAACATATAGAGTTAGAGGTCTCAGGTTCAAATCTCGACTCAGGCATTTATTTTCATTTCATGTCATTTATTTGTGTGTATGTGTGTTACAGTGCCACCCACTGTATGTTTTGTGCTTCGAATTCCGCATTAATGTGGTCTAATTTCAATTTACTCACCAGTTCGGCAGACCATTTTGTGCAGATGATGTATTGTTGATTTGTGTATAGGATGTGTTGTATGAGGGACGGTGCCGACACATAGCCTACTTCTGTCAGACCGCTTGGCTTAAAGTCCCATCCGACCTGATGTCATCATTCGTTCTCTATGATCAGTACCACATACTTTCTCAACTCATATATTGCGGATGAACGTGCATTTTAATGTAAGAATCTGGTGGACAAACTAGGGATTAAAAATTGTACACCACCACCCCTCTTGGTCGAATTGAAACATTTACAATTTAAATTAATCTTATTCAATTAAGTTTATAATTCTTCTTCTTCTTCTTCTTCCTTCCAAGTATTAGGCCAAGGCCTGTTACGATCCTATAGAAAATTTTCCCTCCAGCTTCTTCCGGAAAATTCTCGTATAAGACTTAAAAGCATAATAATAGTCCCTTCGATTGGTTGCTGGCCAAAGGAAGGCAAGACCAGTGATGGGCCTGCCATCTTATAGCCTCTGGTCAGGCTTTTCTGGAGAAGAAAAGAAAATAAAGGAAAGAAGAAATGGAAAAAAGGAAAACTTAAACATTTAAAACCCGGGCCCTCTAGCCAGGAAAGAGGCATGCTACTATGTGGACCAGATATACCTCTATTAACGCTCTGACAGAAGACGAGAAGCATTTTCTGCGGACCTTTGGCAAAAGAATTACGGAAGAGGCTAGTGAAGTGCTTTGTGTGGAGTATAGTATTATATGGTGCAGATACTTGGACATTACGACGGAATGAGGAAAAGCGACTGGAAGCTTTTGAGATGTGGGTATGGAGAAGAATGGAACGTATAAAATGGACAGACAAAATAAAAAAAATAAGGTGTGCTAGACAGAGTGGGTGAAGGAAGAACAATGCTGGAACTCATAAAGAAGAGGAAAAGAAATTGCATTGGCCACTGGCTAAGAAAAAACTGCCTGCTGACGGATTCCCTAGAACGAATGGTCAACGGAAAGAAAGTCAGAGGCAGAAAAATACATCAGATGATAGACAATATTAAAATAAATGGTTTGTATGCGGATAAAAAAAGGAAGGCTGAGTTAAGAAAAGAGCGGAGAATGCTGAGTTTGCAGTGAAAGACCTGCTTTTGGGCAGAACACTATGTATGTATGTGTGTATGTAGCATCATTTTTTTCCGAAACGAAAGATGATATATAGAACTAAATTAAGAAAAGTCCACCGCTGTGGTCTAGAGGTAGCGTGCTGCCTTGTCACGCAGCGGGCCCGGGTTCGATCACCGGTCGGGGCAGTTTTTCTGGGTGAGGTTTTTATCGGGGTTTTTCTCACCTGTAAGACAAATGTCAGGAAAACTTTAATGTCCAAATGGTCCCCGAAATCATATGGCCATCATCATCATCCTTAACATTATCATCTCATCTTCATCATCATCCTTCTCCAGTGTGGAAAGCAACGGGGAGCTACCACACCTACAATTCCCTAGTAAAGCTGCAAGCATTTTCATGCTATGCTTGCAGCTTATTCCCGTTGGGGTCAGGATTTTTAAAACTGACCCAAACCCTCTGGCGGCACTATGGCCCTGGGGTCGACTCAGCCTCTAACTGAAATAAGTACCAGACGCTTGTTCTGGGGGTAAAGGTGGCCGTCACGCAGGGCTGACAACCCGGCTGACATAAAGTGCCGATTGTCTAGAAAAAGTGGGAGCCTTAACCTCCTACTACCCCAAGGGCTTCCGGGCCTGTTGTGGGATCACTTTACTTTTTACTTTTAAGGTAGAGTTTATTAACGAGCAAAATCGGAGTGGGAGTTGATATTAAAAAAAAAACTAAAAATCGATTTAGCGGTCACAATTATTATATTTTCGCAACAAGACTCAACGAGCAACTGAAATGAAATGAAACATATTATTCTAAAAGAAGAAAAAAGAAAAAAAAACGGATATGGATCATTGCGAGTGGGGTTTTAGCCTACACGAAAGCCGAAATTTACAAATTACTTAAGAGGCCGCCATGTTGTTCTCGCAATGGAACTACAAACCAGCAAAATGGGACCATAAATTCGATTTCTTGAAGAATTCGCTTAGTTTACGCAGTGACGACTTTCTTTCAAGTTTACAATCATTTTCTTATCGAGTTTCCCTAACGCACAGTATATGCAAGAACTCAGAGATATTTCGTTAAAAAATCCAGCCTTACTCTTATGCAAGATATTGCTTTCTCATATGAATCATACTTAAAAATTCTCTGTTACATTTTGTGACATTACAAAAATTACCAATTAATAAATTCTATCTTCAAGCCACAGTTAGTCCAAAAGCATTCAAAATTAAAAGTGTATAAAACAGTGGTTCTTCCAACTCTTTTGTATGGTAACGAAGTATGGACGTTGAAACAGGATATACAGAGACTTAGATCTGCTGAAATGAGATACCTTCGGTGGACTGCAGGATACACACTACTAGATCACAAAAAATGAAGACATCTTAGAAGAATTATACATGGAACCTTTAGAAAACAAAATTTCTGATTATAAGTCAAGATGGATGCAACATGTTCATCGAATGGAAGATCACAGAATACCCAAACAAATGTTAAGATATCAACCTGCAGGAAGAAGAAGACCAGGACGTCCACTCAAAAGACTTTTGGATGGTGTTTCTCTTAGGACCGAAACAGGTCAACAAATGGCCTAAATTCGTGAATGTACTATGATGATGATGACAAAATTACCAATATACGTATATCGTTTAAGAAATTATCATGTTTGTAAGCTCACAATACGATTTTATTCACAAAACTGAGGATCAGAATTGAGGGTTATCAGTAGGCCCTACACGTTCGTAGCACCATAATATATTGAATTTAAAGAGAACACAGAAAGATAAATTATGGCACTCCCAGAAGAAGAATCCATGCTTGTAAATTCAAACTTTCTTAAATTATGTCATAAACGTATAGTTAATGTCTTCTTCTTCTTCTTCTTCTTCTTCTTCAGCTTTCCCCCACTTATAGGTTTGCCGTCTTCAGTTTCCATTTATCTCTTTCATTACAATCTCCCTCTTCCAAATTCCTATAATCCATTATTGTTCTGACGTAGGTTTTCCATTTCCATCTTGGTCTGCCACGTTTATTTCTTCCAGGGGGTGACCATTGGTATATATTATTTGGCCATCTTTCATTTTCTATTCTTTGTACACGGCCATACCATTTAAGCGTTTGATTTTCAATTCTCTTAACAACAGATGTGGTGACATTCATTTCTCTCCAAAGGAAATTTCTTATTTCATCCTGTCTTGTTTTTTGGAGGCTTCTTCTAAAATAATCAAATTCAACTGTTCTAATTTTATTCTTTTGTAATTCCGTCAAAGACCAAGTTTTACTTCCATATGAGGAAATATTCTGTATTACGCTCTTATAGATTTTCATTTTAGTTTCCTTTGTAATATTTTTATTCCAAATTATTCCATGTAATGCCTTAGTTGCATTTTTTGCCATTGCAATTTTAGTCTGTACATCTCTCTTACAGATACCTAAACTTGTAATGATTGACCCAAGATATTAAAAAAAATTCACACTATTTTATTTTCCCTGTTTCAAGTATGAGGTCATCCACATCCTTTCCCAAACACATAGGGGCTTATATTCTATTTTCTGTAAATTTATATTCAGTCCCCATTTTTTATATTCTTCCATTAGTTTATTTATCATATATTTCATATCATCTTCATCCCCTGCAAAAATTATTTGATCATCTGCAAACAATAATGAATTCCGTACTTTTCCTCCTATAGGAATACCCAATTCAGAACATTTTTTATAAAAATGTTAAAAAGATTGGTGACAAACTGCATCCCTGCTTAAGGCTTTATTCACTGTGAATTCCTCTGTTAAATTATTCTGTATTTTTACTTTAGCTTTTGTATTACTATAGATCCTCCTAACAATATTAATCCATTTATCACTTATATTCATATTTCTCATTGCCGTCCATAACAATTGTCGAGGTACACTATCATATGCCATCTCTAAATCAATAAAGGTCATATGTAGTTCTTTATTTTTTGCTAGCATTTTCTCATGTAATTGTCTAATATAGAAAATATTATCAATGCATGATCTTCCACTCCGGAATCCACACTGTTCTTCTCTTAAGTTATCTTTTATCTCCTTAAGTTTAAAATTAATAATTTTACTAAAAATCCTAGCTGTTGAAGGTATAACGCTTATACCTCTATAATTGGAACACAGATTTTTATTACCTTTTTTAAAAATAGGAGTAATGTACGATAAATTCCTGTCTTCTGGGATATCGTCTCCAATTTCAATTTTATTAGAAAGTTTTGTTAAAAATATTACTAAAATATCTCCTCCATGTTTTAGGAGTTCCGTCTGAATATTTCCTGGTCCTGGTGCTCTCCCATGTTTTGCCTGTTTCAAAGCTCTTTTTACTTCATATTCTGTTATTTCTGGAGTGTCAAATTTATATTCTACATCTGTATCTTGAAGTTGAAATTCATTTCTATTTTCTTGAAATAAACCTTTATAATGTTGCATCCATTCTGATGGTCTTATCAACTGAATACTTATCTTTTTTCTTTCTGATTTCCTGATATTTTGTGATGTTTTCCAACCTCTTTGGATCTAGCATATCCAATCGAATGATCTATATTCGAGCATATATTCTTCTCACTTCCACTTTTGTTTTCATTTCGAGATGTTGTTGAGTGATCTGATAACCATTTCATCCGTGCTTTCTTTTTTTCTTCTACTAATTTTTTAATATCGTGATTAAACCATTCATTGTTTCTTTTTAATTCTAGATTTTCTGCCCCAAGTGCTTCTAAAGCTGCTGAATGTATACTTTCCTTTAATTGATCATACATTTCCACTGCAGATTTATTTAAATTTAAATATAGTTTTTGTTTTAATCTTGATTGAAAAATATATTTTATACTCTCATCATAGAGTAAGCTTATTTTATATATTTGTTCATTCAAAAGGGTTGTATTTATTCTGTCTTCCGTTACTTCAATATTTTGTTTTTTCCTACTTGTTAATATGAATTTTCCCAAAAGCATTAATGATCACTTCCGCAGTCTGGTTTTCTATACACTCTAACATCTTTCACTATCATATCACGTTTTTGTTTCACAATTATATAATCAATTATTGATTTGAGACTTTTTGTTGGCTGTTCCCATGTGTATTTATGTATTTCCCGATGTTGGAAGAAACTATTCATTATCATATGGCTATATTGTTTACATAAACTTATCAGTCTATCTCCATTGTCATTTTCCACTTTTTCCCCAAATGGTCCAATCGCTTCATCTTTCATTCTACTTCCTACTCGACTATTAAAATCTCCTGTTATTATTACTTCTTGATGTTTTTTTTATTTTTTCCAAAATTCCTGACAGTTTGTCAAAAAAATAATTTTTCTCTATGGTTGTTCCACCTCATTTGTGGCATATACTAGTATTATTATAAGCTCTATCCCAAAAAGTTTGAGATTTAATTTAATTATTCTTTCATCAATTTGTTCCAAGACACTATATTTTTTACCAACTTATTTTTTTTTACAAATTGGATATACCTCTTTTTGCTCTACTAGTTTTTGGTACTCCACTCCAGATATGTGTATAATTTCCTAATTTTTCGTATCTTTTCCCTTTCTTTTTTGTTTCTGAGAGCACAATATCTGCATTAATTGCTGTAATCTCATCTATTACTTCTTGTTCTTTAGTATTCAAACCTAGAACATTCCATGTGCCAATAGCAAATGTCCGTTTTCGTGGCTTAAGTCTGTCATATTTAAATCCATCCGGCTGACATATTTTACTGAAGTACGTAGCGATATACTTTTTTCCAGGGCCAGGTTGCTAGCCTGACGCCTAACCCCCAAACACGGAGGACCTGAGGGTTTTTTTTTTTTAGGGTTTGCTCCGTTAGCCGACAGGTCTCAGTTTTAAGGCGCTGAGGACATTATTTTCAACGTCTATTGTGACAAAGGGAGGTGATTATTCTAACTGAGACTTGAATTGAGATTTTACAGTCGACGACTTATTTCCAATCCATCGAGTTTTCTCGGCACATCGCAAAAACAGTGAGATTTTAGATTCTATTATCCGATTTGAAGTAATCGAGAAATGAAGAAAAAGGGGCAATTAAATAATTATTAGAGGTACAGCCAAATAATTTGTCCGCGATGTGCGAGAAGGGGCGTGGTTTAGTGACGTTTAAGTTCAGCCGACAGTTTGGAGACAGGGTATGGGGAGTACCGTAATTGGGGACGTCAGAAAATGCAACTGTAGATGTGAGAATATAATTGGCGTTGACAGTGGGAAGGAAAGAGAGAGGAGGTGTGTCTGTACGTTTCTGGGTATTTGCTCTGGGGACATTTTATTTGGCTCAACCTCCGCTCTATTGAATAGCCTTCCCCTACGCATTTTCTGTGTTTCACGGCAAATCTCATGGTTGGAATCGAAGAAAATTATATACAAGTATACAACTAACTAAGTCACTGTCAGTATCGAACCCAGAGGTTCTCCCTATATACATTTCCTGAGCATATTACATAATTACATTCTTTCAGGCTTATATTACCCATCCAAGTGTTTTGTGCAGGCGGAAAATATGTTAACTAGCAAACTGTCTTTCTATTCCTTACTATGTTGCCACTTCCTGTCCTTTGTATTATGTTGTTTGATTGGCAGGTAGAGAGCTGACAAATACTATGTATTTTAATGATCCGTCGTTCTGCGCGGTCAGTGGCAGAATGACTAACTTGACAACCCTGTTACTTTTGGGGTTACGCCTAGGAATGAGCTGTCCCTCCCTAACCCTACTCATTACATGTTGCCACTTGTGATTTATTGTGAAGCTGGTAACAGAGAGACGACAAATACTGTGATTTTAAATGATCCGACCGCTTGAGCGTTCCGTGCTTAAATGACTAATTTGACAACCATGTTAAGTTCTTTCACAAGTGTTTAGAGATTCTCCCTCACATTTGAAGTCGAAAAATTTCAATACGTGATCGGATGTACAGTTTTCTCCTACATCCCTTCCACAGATTCAGTAGATCGGCGACACTAGCGCTAAAACTCTTCCCCTCCGCCCGTGAACAGTTGACTTGGATGTGTAATATGTAATTTTTCTAACCTGTATATCGTTTATGAACTGTAATGTCTATATCCAACAAATAAAACTAATGTGACGGATATATTATCATAAAAGAAAGATATAGTGCGTTTAAATTAGGTTTACTTTGTTTGTGATGGGGGATTACGTCCTTAAGTGACCCTGCGAGCTGAAGGGTTACCCATGCAATAAACCAGACTTAAAGAAATACGTAAGAATGACGATATTTAACTATACATATACGGCAAGAAATGCGGGCGTCAGTGTCGTACAGAAGGGCACGAATGGGAAATAAAACGGGTGCATGGAAACTTCTTGTAGGAAAACCAGGGGAAAAGGGCCCTATATGTAGGCAAGAGTGAGATGGGAGAATAACGTAAATCTTGATTTGTGGGAATAACAGTAAATCATAAGCTCAGGAGAGGTTTGTATGGAGAGCTTATGTCCGCATGACCATGAATCTCCGGGTTCGATAGTGACAGTGAAAGATATAAATATTTTACCAGTAATAAATTAGGGGATAGGATTAAGGTAACTAACTAACTAACTCACTGGCGCTATCGCTCGTAGGTTCATGGCCGCGCGGACATAACCTCTCCATACATCCCTATTCTGAGCTAGTGTTTTCCAATCATTCCCTGTATAAACTACTTCCCTCAAATCATAGTTAATGTTATACTCCCAACTGGGCGTTTCCCTCTGGTTTACCTACAAGAAGCTTCCATGCATGTCTTCCATTCCCCATACGTGCCACATGTCCTGCCCATTGCTGTATACGAGACTTAACATTTCTTATTATATTTGGCTTCCTATAAAGACCATGTAGTTCACCGTTAAGTAGTCATCTCCATTCACCTGTCTGTTCATCTCTCTTTGATCCAAACATTTTCCTAAGAATTTTACTCTCAAATACTCGTAATCTCTTTTCCTCCCTTAAAGTAAGAGTCCATGTTTCACAACCATATAACATAACTAGTAGAATAATAGTTTTATATATTTTCAGTTTAACGTTTTTTTGAAAGGAGTTGGGGCGTCAAGAGTCCCTGTAATGCATAATAGCATGCATTTTCAGAATTGAGTCTATGTTTAATTTCTTTGTGCATCTAGTAGCTTATTAATACCATTGAGTTGTACGTCTTCTTCATCCTCTAAAGATTTGATGGCATGCTCTAGTACAAAATTAAATAGCAGAGGAGATAATGCATCTCCTTGCTTCAACCCATTGTGAATTTCAAAAGTATCCGAAAACCGTTTGCTTAAACCCAGCCTACTCCTTGTGCAATTTAGATACATTCGTATAAGTCTAACTAACTTTTCAGGAATTCAGAGCTCCAGCAGGATCTCGAGTCATCTTTATAGACAGAAATTTTATTTTATGAATGGATCTAATAGAACACATTTTCATTTCATAGGCCAAAAAAATTGAACTTCGTAAATGCAATTACTGAAGAACAAGAGAAACTAACTTCAACAGATGCCTCTAAAGCAAGACGAGATACGTGAGTATAACAATTAACTTATGTGACTGATCGATACTAGTAAAATTCATGGTGATTTTCCGTTGAGGTATTAGTTCACAGTAATATAATGTACGGTTAAAAACTATAATATAGTTACCTTGTAGGTCCGTCTCCTCAACTTAGGTTCTTTTAAAACTCTGTAGGTCTTTCCGGACTTGTCCCATCATCTCAGAATGCATTAGGTCCGTTCTTGTTGACCCTTGTTGAAGCACTGACTTGGTTGTGAGAATACGAAAAACATGTAATTCAAGCTGGACACCATATGCATAACATCGATAACACCCTCACAATAGTAAATAGAGAAAACATTCCAACGAAAATAAATATACTGGAGGAAATCGCAATCCTAAGAGAAATCAACAGCAACCTGATTCTCAATGAATACACACCTAATCCACACAATCCTCTGTACAAAATTCTCACAACCAAGTCAGTGCTTCAACAAGGGTCAACAAGAACGGACCTAATGCATTCTGCTGATGATGGTACTAGTCTCGAAAGGCCTACAGAGTTTTAAAAGAACCTAAGTTGAGGAGACGGACCTACAAGGTAACTATATTATAGTTTTTAACAGTACATTATATTACTATGTGACAGTATCGCAGGGCAGACTATTTATTTTATGGATTAACATTAGCTACAGTCCATATATTATGGATATCAAGTATTGGTTGGAATAATAAACGGGAATCAGAACATGCTCAAAATAGAGTGTTAGACCTACAAGGAACAGAAAAGGCAATGTATTTCGGGGGATAGGATAATCGGTGCAGAAAGGGGATTGAAGAGCATAGTAGTGAGTTGGGCATGGGAGAGGAAAACGAGTAATAATATAAATGTTTTGAGGGAAGTTAAGAAAAGACTAATTGATATAAACAGACAGTACATAGAGGCTGGGTATAACCAGAAAATATCGCTCATCTTGCAGTCCGAACAGAAACGTTCGTGGGGAAAGGAGAAATATATTGACTCTTTGGATAGTGACGACAGAAGTGCTATTGCATGGTTTCATTTGGGGATATGGATGACCTATAATTTAAAAGCGAAGAAGGCATTAAACTATGCCCTCTGTGCAACATAGACTATTATAGCATCTTGTACAGCGTCAGAGCAACTTAAGATTACAGTTACTACTGGTCGGATCATGGGAGAGTTGCGTGTTGGAGTATTTTAGAATGGTCGACAGTGAAGTGAAATCATGCAATTTTTGGGCACAGGAAGGATAAAAATTTGGAGATCAATGAGGAAATATTTATTAACAATAATAACAACTTCAATATTGTATTTGTTTCCGATATTCAATTGTATTTTACACCGTGTCCCTTTCAAAGATCCCACATTTAAAAAAATCACAACTCTCAAAGTACGCGGAATTATGAAATGAGGTTGGTATTAAAAGAAAGAGAAACTCAAAGAAGTTTTGTTTTCATTGTTGCAGTTAATTCATCTGTCGCATGTTGGACAATAATGACATAAAACAAAATGTCGACTCCTCAGCAACGAGCACAAACTGTTTTCTGGTATGCAGAGATGAAATCAATAATTAAAGTGCAAAGAAATTACCGGAGAGAATATGGATGAAATGCACCTGATAGGAAGACCATTAAGGCATGGCTTGAGAAGTTTCTGGAGACTGGAGGCATTAAAGAAGAATGAGGAGGCGCTCGTACACGTGTTTCAGAAGAAAATATTGATGATATTAGAGCAGCATTTCAGAGAAGTCCACAAAAACCATAGGCCTATTAGCTTATCATTTAATCGTGCATATAACAGATGAGGAGCAAAATATGTTTTCTCTTTGGAAAATTTGCTCAAAACTGCAGTTATACCCATTGTGAAATCACGGGGAATGAAAATGCTAATCAATTCACTCAAAAAATCTCTCAATATAAGAACCACTCACTATCATTCTACTTAAATAAAATTCTCATTAAACAACATGCAAAAGAGTTATATAATTATATTGGCTAAACATATGGAGAGCGAGGGGGTATTTGGAGAATATTAATATGTACAAAACACAAACCTCATGCCAGATGGCCCCAGAAGAGAGGCTGTAAAAATTAACAATATGGCTCAACTGCACTTCTACTATCTCAAAATTTTTCTGTTATATTGTTGTAAACTATAGCTTTTGTTCTGTACTTACCATCATTTTCTAACAATATGGCTCAACTGCACTTCTACTAACTCAAAATTTTTCTGTTATATTGTTGTAAACTATAGCTTTTGTTCTGTACTTACCATCATTTTCTAATATTTTAAAACGTTTTAAAACAATTTTTATAACATTATTAGACAATTTTAAAGTATTTATTTAAATACGCAAATCGCAATATTATGAGACTGTTAGACTGTTGACGCTAACTGCTATTTTCTCCACAGAGTATATTACTTAGTCTATGATTTTTCTATCGCTGTTTTGGGTTATCGCTGGTTGGATCAGCGTTAGGGAGTGATAAGTAAGTGTACACCCATTTTTAATAAACGTTTGTTAACTCACTATGTTTGTGGGTTATCATTCAATTATAACGTTATCGCTGCTACTTCTAACTGCTACCGTGTATTCGCAGTTATTTGCAGTTTTAAGATAGTGTAAGTGCAGTTTTTCCAACAATATTAATTAAGGGTAACGTTTGATTTGCTTTAACACCTGTTTAGAAAATGAATATGTTCATAATCAATATTATGGATAAACTCCATCTACTTAAAATAACACCACTTAAAGTTGAAGGAACTGAATGTACACAACTAACTAAATACTACTATACCCTGTTCGCTCTTAAATTGATCAAAACAAAACCATGTGATCTGCTGCTTTTCATTGGTTATGGACACTGACGTACGTTGTAGAAGGAATATCCTTCCGCCATTCGCGCCACTTTTACTGTTACCTTTGATAGGGAGATGACGACACACCAACAGAAGACTCGATTCTTTCCGCCATCTTGTTTCATGAGAATCGACTGAAGCAAGACTCAAATGCATCACCCATATGTAATAAACTATTCGTCGTCCTTTCAAGTATTAGGCCCAGTGGCCCGTTACGGTCTCCCGCCATTTCCGAAAAGGTCGACCCACAGATCTTCTGCCTCGAGGAATGTAGTGAAGAATTTGTTTTGGTATTCTGTGACGATCCATGCGCTGAATATGGGCTAGCCAATTGTTTCTATATTCTTGGAGGTATTCAGATATAGGTACGATGTTTAACTCTCTGGCTATTGTTGAATTTCTTTGGTGGTCTAGAAGGCTATAACCTGCAGTTCGTCGCAGAAATTTCATCTCCGTGGCTGTAATATGACGATCATCCTGAGTTCTGATGGTCCAAGCTTCACTGCCATAACAGATTATGGGTCTAGCGAGAATTTTATAGATTTTCATTCTTGTGTGTCTCTGCATTATCTTTGGAGACTTGAAAGCAAGTTGATTTCCTACCAGTCGGTTGCTAGCCGAAAAGTAGTAAGTCCAGTGGTGGGGCTGCCACCTAAAGCCTCTGGACAGGCACGAAGGAGGATTAGCATTTACTCCAATCCTGATGTAACAGTCATACCGCTGTGACTCGGTCCCCAGAGCCTCGTTTGTTATAAACAGGTTGTACCACGTGAAGGTGAGGTTGGGATTTAAGTAGGAGAGGTTATTGAATGCACTTCACTACTTTTTTGTAACCCGTAATAAACTATTTTAAGTTGAAATTATTGATCAGGCATATTTTAGAATATTTTTGTATGTTTTATATATTACTATTTTCATTCACAAAGAATAATACGTATATTGAGAGGACATATTTTTAATTTAATGAAGGGAACTACTTTTTCGCGTACTTATTACTTCTACAACGTACGTCGGTGTCCTCCATAACCAATGAAAAGCGAGCAGGTCACATGGTTTTGTTTTGACGAGGATCGCTTTAAGAACGAACAGGGTATAGGAACAAGAACGCCAATGTCCACAATATTGAACTGTTATTATATTATACGTATTTTCATTTGTTAGATCAAGGTCAATACTTAGCTGTCATGTTGATCCAATTTACTTTCGTATTGCGCGGGTTAAAGTAGATCTCGTGTTGAATTATGCAATCCTGCGCTGTTTTAGGACATGAGGGGACAGGGGATTTACTCTCTAATATGGTCTTGATCTGACTAATGGAAATACATGGACTATTACTGGATTTTAAATTTAAGTAAAAATACAGAGTCTGAATGGTAAATAATTCAATTAATATATCTCTTTTCTTAGGCACTTCATTGAGATTTTTCTAGGAGAGTTGCTTGATGAATTGAAATGTAGAGGGACCTGGAAAATATTAGGCGGAACTGCAGAAAATATTAAATGCATGGAAACACCTGATCAATTAATACGTAAGGAACTGGAAGAATATAAAAATGCCGCCCAGGATCTTCGTGAAGAAATTAAAATATCTGTGGCACAAACTAAAATGGAATCAGACAAATATCTGCAATGCGTGGAAGACTATAAAGTACTGTACCAGAAATAATAATAATAATAATAATAATAATAATAATAATAATAATAAAATAATAGTTTTATATTGACAAAGTAATATCTAATATTTAAATAATACAGTTTTTTCAACTACAATTACAAAATGCCTGTTGCGTAGTAACTGAGTAAACAAAGCAACTTACTCAGTCGAATTTATGGTCCGATTTTGTTGGGGTACGGAATGTCTTTCTTTTGTTAATTACATCTTATGTAATCAGTTCAGTTGCGGTAAAATGGCGGCAACAAACCGATTTTTAAATATCTGTTTTCGGGCAAACCTCAACTTCTAATGGCCAGATTTAACTTATTTTTGAAAAATGCGTTTCTCGTTTTATTTCAAGAGCAAGTTCTGAATTTCATTGAAAAAAATTGAAAATATTTGCTGCTAGAACTCCAGATTAACCCTCACTCTTAATGGTCCAATTTTTCTGGTTAACAAACTCGCATTTGCGATTCTTAATTGTTTTCTATATGTCGAGTTTAGTTCAGACAGCTACAGGCCGCTACGTCTAATTCTCCTATTTAAGATCCTACATACCTCGATTCCCAATTATTTATCATCCCGTTTCCAGTATCTATCCTCAAACCATAACTTAAACACAAGATCACAACATAGTCTCTTACTTAATATACCGCAACATAGGACATCACATCACTCCATGTCATATACCATCTCCACTTCTCGCAACTGGAATTCCCTACCACAAGAAATAAGGGGCTGCCGGACATTGGCATCTTTTAAAAGAAATCTAAATTTATATTTGCTCTAAACTCGACTTCATTATTATCCAGTGTAAGATATATATATTAATTGGTGTTTCCCGTATAATGTATCATATTTATATTATTATTATTATTATTATTATTATTATTATTATTATTATTATTATCGTATCATTATTGTTATTACCCTATAAAATGTTGTTTGTACATGACATTTACATTGTTACATTTATTGTATCTTTAACTGTTTATAATTAGTATAGTGTATATCTATATTTGTCAAATATTTATTTGTATTTGTGCTGGTTGAGTGGAAGAGAGGGCCTTATGGCCTTAACTCTGCCAGAATAAATAAAGTATTATTATTATTATTATTATTATTATTATTATTAGCATTGACGAACACGCACGCACACACACAAACACACACACACACGCTCACACACACACACGCTCACACACACACACTCATGCACATACACACACTCACACACGCACACACATACACTCACACGCACATACTCACACACTCACACTCACACACACACTCACACTCATACACACGCACACACACACACACTCACACTCGCACACATACACACACGCCCACACACACTCACACATACTCACACACGCGCGCACGCGCGCACACACACTCACACACACTCACGCGCACACACACACACTCACACACACTCACACACCCACTCACACACACTCACACACACACTCACACACACTCACACACACTCATACACACGCACACACACATACACACACGCACATACACACGCACGCACACACACACACACGCACACACACACTCACACAAACATACACACGCGCGCACACACGCACTTACACACACATACACACGCACACACACACACGCACGCACACACGTGCACAAACTCACGCGCACACACACACACATATATGTATACATATATATATATATATATATATATTATACATATATATAATATTTAAATTGTGTGTTTTGACTCACCTGATATTTCTTGATATTTACGCAGACCGGTTTCGTCGCTAACTGTATGGCATTCTCGATGCTTCACAGCTGTTGTCTTGCGGTTTTCCCTCATGCAAATTGATGTTTGCTCTCTCTGTTGGGCTGACCGATGAATTTTCAAATCAATTTTTTTTCCTTTCACCGGGAAATGCAGAACTTGTGGTTTTCTTTTTATTCTTGTGGATGTAAATTTTCTCCCAAATTGTGAGTTCCTTAGATTTTTCTAATTGTTTAAGTAATTTTGCCTTAGTTTCAATACAGTTAGCGACGAAACCGGTCTGCATAAAAATCAAGAAATATGAAGGGAGTCAAAACACACAACTCAAATATAATTAAAATAAATCTCATAGTGTTATTTCCTACACGTACACATGTTTACACACACACACGCACGCGCACGCACACGCACACACGCACACACACACACAAACACACACGCACACACACACACGCGCGCACGCGCACACACACACACACACACACATATATATATATATATATATATGATTTGTCAATGTCTACTAAGTAGGGTCGGTAAACATTTATTGAAAGATATTTTCATGAGAATAATCTGAATAATTCCTTCAGGAATTCGATAATACCGTTTTAGACTATAGGCCTATTGGATAAATATAAATAGGCGAATTACCTACAATAGATAGCTTATCCATATTACATAATACAAATAGCTTATTGAGATTTATTGTAATAGGATCCATTTGAAGATCCATTCATTTTTTAAGTCAAAACATTGTTTAGAAACATTGTTTTAGACAAATAGTTTTTGCAGTATGATATATAGATCACATCCTGAAGTTATATGGGAGTTATTATATATAGGCCTACTTATCATTTGTTTTTTAAGTAAAACGTTTCTGCTATTTTTATTTTCTTTTCTCTATGGAACTGATAATGTTAGTAACTTTGGTTATTTATAATATTGCTTTAAAAACGATGGGTTTGGTGGTAAAATTGTCCTAAGTTGTCCTAAATGACAAATGTTAGATTACATAAAAGTAGGATTCCACAGGCCCTATTACGAAAATGTTAGTTAGACGATTTAACTATTAATCTACAGCTCAAAGAAAAGGCCAGTTTCTTTGAAATTACGTAGCATTTTTAACTCAGAGGTTACAAATTCATTTTTTACGGCGAAGATACTTGTCTAGAATTCCTCGATACCTATATTTTTTGTGATCGATTCCTGTATTATCTGAAGAAATTAAAATGATAAAATAAAGTACTTATCACTGTTTTTAAAATTATGCTATGTGAAAAAAAATTATTATTATTGTTAATATTACAGTAATAGGTTTAATATAATATTATATTTACAGAGCAAAGTGGACGACATATCATTAAAATCGACGTATGAGCTGAGATTCGTAAACAATTGGGAAAAATCTCGAGTAGAACAACACACGATATCCTTTAAAAATGACGAAAAAGAAATGACATACAATGTAGAGGAGTTAAAGAGTGCATTGGGAGACGAAATAACGAATCATTCATATATTGTCGAATTTCTGCAAATGAGCATACAGGTCAGAACATTTTAATTGATACCATAATGAGTCAGTTTTATTGCATCCATTTCATCATGCCATATACTCCAGAACCATGCTAAAATCTGAACTCTTTTGAGTTCATCATATTTGAATCTCAAAACTAAAAATCAGTTTATTATAGGTCTTAAGAATTAAATTAATCGTGATTATTTCATACCTCATACTTCTAAGAAAAGTAAAGTGATCCCACAAAAGGCCTCAGGAGGCCCTTGGGGTAGTAGGAGGTTAAGGCTCCCACTTTTCTAGACAATCGGCACTTTATGTCAGCCGGGTTGTCAGCCCTGCGTGACGGCCGCCTTTACCCCCAGAACAAGCATCTGGTACTCATTTCCGTTAGAGGCTGAGTCGATCCCAGGGTCATAGTGCCGTCAGAGGGATTTGAGTCAGTTTAAAAATCCTGACCCCAACGGGACTTGAACCCTCGACCCTCCGGCTTGTAGCTCAGTGCCTTAACCACTACGCTACCGCGTTCTTTAAATACTGTATTTAAGAATTAAATTAATCGTGATTATTTCATTATTAATTTAATTCTTATGAATTTGAACCTCATAATGTTAAAAATTCCCAAATGTAATATATAAAATTATAATAGGTCTGTTGAATCTTTAAATTCTTGCATGATCCGAGTTCAAACCGGCGTATAACAAGTTGTTTTCTGTCAGGTAAAAATAACTTTAGACTTTTAAGAAATGGAGTGACAAGTCTTTTGAACGCGGCATCCAAATGTCTTTCGGCATTAAAACCATTGACTTTATTTTGGCGTAGGCCTATATTTGTGGCGACCCCACCGCCTGTAGGTATAGCTGGGCCACCAAATCCCTGGTGGAGATAAATACAGAGACCTGGTCCTCCAGGTTGGGGGTTTGGCGTGAGGCTGAAAACTCCATGCAGTAAAAGTTTAATAATCAATTGAGTTGGTGTTTACTTGATGAAAATCCATATTTATTAATTAAATAAAAATAAAACGTAGTTTTATTTGATTTTCATATTTATTATATAATTCAGTGACAGCTGTTTCGGTACACTGTACCTTCTTCAGACATGTTAACAAATTATGAATTGTGTTCCAACTGATCTAAGCAACAATACAACAATATTTATTTAATTTTTTTAATTTAACAAAGGGGATTCATTCAAATCAAGTTTAGAATTTAACAGTCTGTTGCCATCTTATGAAGAGAAGAACTACTGATAGTGGTATCAGTATCAGATGGTTTGTGAAATATACCAAACTCAAACTTATTATCAATGTGTTTTATTGAAAAATCCAAGAAATGTATACTATTATTTGTTTCTAATTCCATTCACAAACCACCTCATACTCACTATCCATGGTTCTTCTCCATAAGATGGCAGCCTTTAATAGTTACATTCATAGACTTTTAAATATCCCTCTTTCACCCTTGGAATATAATAATGAATTGAATATTATTAAACAATAGCTATTAATAATAACTACAACCCTAAAATTATACATTATTTAATTAAGAAAGTTCATTACAAAAAAGCAATTAACAAAGTTTTTCCTTTACCCAAAGAAAACACAAATACATATGTCGTAATGTCATACATAGGCCCACTTTTAAATAAAATATCTAAACACTTTAAAAAGTTGAACATTAATGTGGCATTTAAAACTACTAAAACTTTACAAAATATAATAAAAAACAACAAAACCAAAATAAAAAAAGAAAAATTATCAGGTGTATATAAATTGAAGTGTGGCACATGTGACAATGTCTATATAGGACAAACTGGTTGACCTTTTATCTCTCGGATAAAGGAACACATGAGAGCATATAACAGAAATTTAGAATATTCAAAATATGCTAACCACCTATTCCAATTTAATCATTGTTTCGATCCAAATTTTGAAATTTTACATGTTTGTGATAAGGGTAAGAAGCTAGATCTTTTGGAGGCTGTAGAAATTAATAAGTTTAAAAGTAGTAAAAAACTGTTAAATTCTCAACTTGATTTGAATGAATCCCCTTTGTTAAATTTAAAAATTTAAATAAATATTGTTGTATTGTTGCTTAGATCAGTTGGAACACAATTCATAATTTGTTAACATGTCTGAAGAAGGTACAGTGTACCGAAACAGCTGTCACTGAATTATATAATAAATATGAAAATCAAATAAAACTACGTTTTATTTTTATTTAATTAATAAAAGTTTAATGTCAGGAAATCTAGAGAAGAAATAGCAGACCTGACCTCTTGAAGACGATCCAGCAAACATTTAAAATACTTGAGAACTGTTGAATTAAGAACTGGAGAAGCGCAGCATTGAACAGAGAAGAATGACCAGAACTTTTGAAGAACGTCAAGGACATGAAGAAAGCTGTCGAGCCATTGATGACGAATCCATCCATAGTAATTCTGCCCGAGGGCAGGTCTTTCACTGCAATCATAAGCATTTTCATGCTATGCTTTGCAACTTTACTAAGGAATTAGAGGCGTGGTAGCTTCCTGTTGCTTTCCACACCGGTGAAGGGTGATGATTACGTTGATGATGATGATAGCCGTATGATTATAGGGGACCGGTGGACCCTAAGCTTCCTGACATTTGTCTTACAGTTGAGGAAAAACCCCGAAAAAACCTCACCCAGGAGCCTGTCCCGACCGGGAATAGAACCAGGGTCCGCTGCGTAACGAGGCAGCACGCTACCTCGAGACCACAGCGGTGGACTGATGATAAATAGTTAATTATAAAAAATTATGATATAATCTGTTAATAACTTATAAATAGTAGTGTGAAGTCTCACATTATAAACTCCATGATCTTCAAGCACAGTATTGCAATTTCAAGAGGTATTCCTCTCATCTTCTGCATCTTTACGGCTGTTGAATTTCGGTCTACATCTACGTCTTCAAAGCTGATGAACTTTGAGATCAAATCTTGCTTGCCGGGAATTTTAAAAAAGCCAAACTTTTGAAACATTTGGAAAAACCCTTGGATTTGACAGTTTGGGAAAATATATAGCCTACATTCAAAAGAAGAAATTTAGATCCACGAATTTTGAAATTCCCGGCGAGCAAGATTTGATCTCAAAAGTTCATAAAATCAACACCAGATGTAAACTTTAAATATGTAGGTATAGACCGAAATTAAACAGTCGTAAAGATGGCTGGACACGAGACGAATACCTCTTGAAACTGCAGATCTGTGCTTGAAGATCGCGGAGTTTATGAGGTGAGATTTCACTTGAAAACCTGATAATGTTATTTCCCGTAATTAATTTATGAAATAAAATATGTTGTTATTAATTTTGTTCTGCTCTCAAAATGTTTTATTTGTCCTGAAATGTGTAAACCTACAATATCCATGCAATATTTTGTAACTATTTGATATCCATAAAATAAATTAAATTTGACATTTTTATTGTATACATCATCATCATCATCATCGTCCTTTCAAGTATTAGGCCCAGTGGCCCGTTACGGTCTCCCGCCATCTCCGGAAAGGTCGACCCACAGATCTTCTGCCTCGAGGAATGTAGTGAAGAATTTGTTTTGGTATTCTGTGACGATCCATGCGCTGAATATGGGCTAGCCAATTGTTTCTATATTCTTGGAGGTATTCAGATATAGGTACGATGTTTAACTCTCTGGCTATTGTTGAATTTCTTTGGTGGTCTAGAAGGCTATAACCTGCAGTTCGTCGCAGAAATTTCATCTCCGTGGCTGTAATATGACGATCATCCTGAGTTCTGATGCCTCGAGGAATGTAGTGAAGAATTTGTTTTGGTATTCTGTGACGATCCATGCGCTGAATATGGGCTAGCCAATTGTTTCTATATTCTTGGAGGTATTCAGATATAGGTACGATGTTTAACTCTCTGGCTATTGTTGAATTTCTTTGGTGGTCTAGAAGGCTATAACCTGCAGTTCGTCGCAGAAATTTCATCTCCGTGGCTGTAATATGACGATCATCCTGAGTTCTGATGGTCCAAGCTTCACTGCTGTATTAAAAAGATTTAATAGATTTAACAGTATTGACGCTGTATCTATACTCATAATCCCATGTAGGTTCAAGGGTACTCCTCTTCAGGGGTTAATTTATTTACGCTTATTTCCCTACATAATTCGACGAGTGACATGTGGTTGGCGCATCGTACATTTGCGTCATATTGGATACTTTCATTAAACTTAATTCCCATTAACAATTTAACAACCCTGCCATTAATTAAGCTCTATAATTTCCCTACAAACGTTATTACCCTAATACTAGCATCTTACCTATTCTTAATATGTGATGAAATTCATTAATAAATTTTATTTCAAATAATAAATACGGCAATGGTACTGCTGGTTGATTATTATGTTCATACATAATTATGTGTTTATAGATTTCATTATGTCTAATTGTCCACCGCTGTGGTCTCGTCACGCAGCGGGCCCGGGTTCGATCCCCGGTCGGGACAGTTTTTCTGGGTTTTCGAGGTTTTTCCTCGCCTGTAAGACAAATGTCAGGAAAACTTTAAGGCCCAAACGGTCCCCGAAATCATATGGTCATTATCATCATCCTTATCATTATCTTCATCATCATCATTTCACCGGTGTGGAAAGAAACGGAAAGCTACCACACCTACAATTCGCTAGTAAAGCTGCAAAGCGTAGCATGAAAATGTTATGATTGCAGTGAAAGACCTGCCCTCGGCCAGAATTACTGTGGATGGATGGATGTCAAATTGTCATTAACTGAATTTACAGGGAGAATATATACTGTATCAGATATAAGAATAACAATAAATTTTATTCACAATTAAATCTTGTAGACAACATTGACTCCCGAATGAGCAAGTGCTGGAGCTCGGGTGCAGACATAATACTTACGAATACCGATATAAACATTGCTAAGTTGTAGCTAAAGGGAGAAGGAAAACAAAATATACAAATCCAGGAGCCAGTTTGAAGATATAAAATAAATTCTGGTACATGAAAAATTAAAGAATTAATTTTTTTGTAAGCCTATGTTTTCCCTTTACAGAGATTTAGGCGCTCTCCCCCTACAGGTAAGATTTTGAACCATACTAATTTAGTTACACTTATTTTCGTATAGATGTCATTTTGAGTGGTACGTGGTCAGCGTTCCCCCTCATACTGACATCTAGGAAACCAAGGTAGTACTAGGACGGGAAAATTCGGTAAATTTTGCTTAGAGGCCTTTTCATTCAGGCTTAAGGATCTTTTACGAGCCTGAAAATCTTCAGACTCGGGACCCACGGCTTAAAGTCCCTCCCGGAGGACTTGCTCCTTGGATTTTTCCCTCCTAAAAAATCCATCGACCCCGGCCGGATTTGAACCCGCGACCCTTGGGACCAGAGGCAAGGAGCATAACCACTAGTCCACCGCGGCCGACAAAGAATTAATACAAAGGAAAATAAAATTAACAAACAATATAGACTAGATTAATACCAGACTGAAGAAGGTAATGAAATAAATTAGAAAATATGTAAACAAGGCAAATATAAGACAAAGTTTTAAAATACAAAACGCACTCTGACACACAAAGAATTAATGTAAAGGAGAATTATACAAACAAAACATTATATAAAATCATTAATACCAAACTGAAGAAAGTGATTAAATACATTAGGTAATAATATAAAGCGAAACATATTTATGAAAAAGTTTCAAAATATAAAACCACAAAAATATATATAAATTATGTTTTAAATTGTTGCTATTGGTCGCTCGAAAATACGCAATACTTCGCATTCTTAGGAGTTAGGATATTTAAAAAAGTCTGTTTATTGAAACTCTCCTCCTCCTCCTTCTTCTACTACAAGGTTTAGGCTATGCAGCCTGTTCCGGCGAAGTTAAAAGTGGAGTCCATCTTCTACGTGGTCGGCCAACATCTCTTGTTCCTCTGGGATTATACAGGAAGGTTCTTTTTGGTATTCTTTCGTTGTTCATTCTCATTAAGTGTTCTGTCCATTTCTTATTATTTTCGCTGATTTTATCTTCAATTTTATATATATATTCAATTCTTCTCGTATAGTTTAATTCCTTATTCTACCCGCTCTTGTGCTATTCTTTATCATTGTCCTTTTCTTGCCTGGTCTATCATCAGTGTTTCCGTCCGGCTTTCTCCTTCGCTTTTTAGTAATAAAAGATTCATCTGGCCGTCTTACAAGGGCTGCGCAGATATAGTTGGGTGGTGGGATTGCCACCTTACAGCCTCCCAACTTGCTTCAGCTTTGTTTTTAGGGTGCTTTCCCTTAGGTAGATTGCCTTCTCTTCGGCTCTGAGCTCTACCTGCCCATTATAGCCGTCCAATCTGGAACAGACGCTATGCTGATTTTGGTTCACCCCGGGTATTTCATTTCCCCGGTACCACCTATATTTAGGAGGCATTTCCCTATCCACCACCTGGGGAGGCGCCCGATGGGGGATCAGCAACCCCTCACGGGGTTTATTGAAACTCATGATCCATAAAACATTCATAGTTTTCAAATTTGATTAATTATATAAAGTTTAGAGAACATTTTCTGATGATTATTTTATAGCTAAACATATACTAGAAGAAAATCCTTTGTTAAAAAACTAGTATTCATTCAATACAATGTGAATATTCTGTTATTAATATGAAAATCAATAAAATGTGAATATTCTGTTATTAATATGAAAATCAATAAAATGTGAATATTCTGTTATTAATATGAAAATAAAATCAATTAATCCAGTGGATATTGATAAGTTATTGCTTTCCAAAACAAGGATTCTCCAAGATTCTGACAGTTACCTAACCTATTTGATTTGATTGAGGAATATTTCATTTCCACTAGTTGGCCTATTGTACATTGACTGTAAAAATTAAAAGTATTTAAACATCATCATCATCACTCCAGGGTTTAGGCAATTGCCCGTTCCGACTTCATAATGCATCAGCCCAACGTCTTCTAGGTCTTCCAACATCACGTCTTCCTCTTGCTTGATAATTTCTTGCTAACAATGGATATCTCTCTTTACTCATTCCATCCATGTGATCAATCCATTTCTGTCTGTAATTCGTGACTTTATCCAATAAAGGCTGCACTTTCAATTCTTCTCTTTATATCCTCATTTCTTATTCTATCAAGTCTTGTACATCCTTTTACTTGTCTTAGGAACCTCATCTCCGCCGTCTGTATTCTATCCTTCTGTTTTTTCACTGGAGCCCAAGTTTCACATCCATACAATATTGTGGGAACCGCCATAACATTATACATTTTTATCTTAGTTTCTTTTCTAATTTTATTTTTGAATGTTCTCTGTATTGTTCCACACACCGTCTGAAATTTATTTATTTTGGAGTCAATATCTCTTTCCACATTGTAGCCAACATCACAGCCCAAATATTTGAAACTAGACACCTGTTCTATACTTTGATTTTCTAAAATAATTTTGGATCTCACTGGATTTCTTCCTCTAAAAGCCATGGTCTTCGTTTTCCTTACAGAAATCTTTAGATCGTATAATTTACATATTTCATGTAATGCATGCATTGATTTCTGAAAGTATTTAAACATAATTCTTCAATTGTTATACAATAATTAAACACTTTATATGTAACCTTAGATCAGCGTAGGGATGCGCGACCGGTTATTAGTTATATGAAGTCTATTTAATTGTTTCTAAATTAATTGACTCAGTACAATAATTGGATATTTTTCAGAAACTGACAAATGATATGCAGGATTGGATGAAAGTATATGAGGAAGATTTTGAAACCTTGGAAATAGAAATTATTGAGTTACAGCTTACTCGACATAGACAGAAGATGAAGATAAACCATATTGCCGAGGAGGTAGGTTCTGCTGTTTGAGATTTTTTTTTACATCTCTGTTCGATATATTTTCAAAATGAATAGGCCTACCTCACAATGGATTATATGAATAAAAACTCTATAACTATGTGATCACTCTTCATACGAAATAAAATAAAATTAATATTATGTGTCTTGAAGTATCGTCAAAATTTAGTTGTCTTAAAATTAGGATCAGTTGCAAGGGGTAATACCGATATAATTATTGTTTTGTTAAGTTCACGGATCATCAGGTTACACTTAAGAAAATAAAGCTGAATATAGGAAGACAAATCTGTACACATAATTTGTAAATGTAAAAAATATATTTTGAAAGATAAATGTATTAAAAATTAGAGTATTTTTAATGCCACCCACTGCATTATACGTGCTTCATTTAGATTTTAAAAGTAAAAGATGAAGTACTGTAATTTACAATGTATTTAAACAAAAAACTGTCACCAAAACTAGTTGGAGGTTGCTGGGAGGCCTGAAGGAAATTAAAGATCCGAAATTCCAAAATTGATAGAAAACAGATGAGAAAACGCGGTCCTCTTGTCGATTGTGGATACTGCAACGGTATTATTAAGTAATAAATTAAGTTTATTAAATATTATATTCAGTCTTCGTTTATTCACTTCTTCAATAAGTTATTTATTGCACAATATTTAGTAATAAAGATGAAACTTAATATTATTGTTTCTATCGTTTGATCTGATGACTATATATATATATATATATATATATATATATCTTCAACTTGGTAGTATTCACTATTTTATTTTGAATTATATTATATGAGGATTTTCTCACTTTAAAATTATTTTAATAATATGCAATTATTAATATGAATTATTTTAATAGTCGTACATCAGTTTTTGTATATGTTATTTCATTTATTTAAAAATTACAGCACTATTAAATTATTTCTGGTAAAAAATTTATTTCACTAGATTCACGACATTTTATTTTACTTTTTTTATATTGAATTAAGATAATTCAATAAGTACACTAATTATTTAAACTTTTGTATGGACATCATTCATTGGCGTTTATATTTGTCAAATTCTTGTAGCCATCTCTCCTTCTTCTCTGTTACAAATTAGTTTGTTGTCAGTTCCTGATTGGTAATGACATCATCAAGAAAGAACACGATACATCCGTCTTGATTTCTCGATACCCAATCATATTTTTAATGTTCGGCCGACTTAAGACCACATTATTTGAACATTCTTTTGTCGTGAATTTCTGTCTGTGAATTCAGTATTTATTGTTTATCATAACAATATATGACGTAATCATTGTTACATTTTACATCTATGTTACAAAAATCATCTATTATATTTAACATTATAAAATAAATAATATTTAGTTTCAAATTATTTAAATCATTATTTAAATTAAAAATTAAATGAAAAGAATCCCCAAATTATTATTATTACATAAGGAAAACTTTTCCGGTTATAATACGATATAGTAGAACACATTAAAATTAAGTTATTGTATTGCAGATGGAACGCAGAAAGGCAGAAATGGAAGAATATTTATTAAAAAGAGAGAAGAAGAGAATTATGAATTATCAAAATGCAATGGCAACGAAGATACAGAGATGGTGGAGAAGAATTATGAAGAAAAAACGCATTTATTCTCATCGGAAAGAAATTAAAATGAATAAATCGAGAAAGAGGAGAGCAAATAAAAAATGAATTAATTGGTTGGGACATAAGTAATGTCGAGAACAAGCATCATAATACTACCTCGAATGTAGGAAGAAGTTGAGAGCAGTAATCATTCAAATGATCAAGATAATAATATTAAATTTCATATATTAATACAATATTGCCTGAAATAGGCTATAAATGAAACAAAACATAATATTGCATAATATTACCTAGGTTCAGTTAATATTATAAAATCGAAGAAAACATTTGAAATTTAGCCAACACAATCAACACTGTATAGAGTACATTATCTTACTATTTATTAGAATATTTTGTATCTTGCTTTATAAAATTTTATTTATCAATATGCAATTATTGAATTTTATGAAACATTAAAAAAAATTGTATATAGCATTTTTAACGATTATGATACAGTAATAATTCTACAGCAAGAATGTAAAGGGTTTTCGAATTTGGTTGGACATGATAATCTAAAAGTGCAATAGTCAGATTCTTGTCATGTGCATGATTTTGCAATATTGTAATACTTTTTAATCAGAAATATTGCTAAAATTTATCTTACTCTTACTTACTCACTGGCACTATCGAACCCGTAGGTTCATGGCCGCACGGACATAAGCTCTCCATACATCCCTATCCTCAACCAATGCTTTCCAATCATTCCCTGTATAATCTACTTCCCTCAAATCATAGTTAATGTTATTCTCCCACCTCATTCTTGGTCTACCAACTGGAAGTTTTCCCTCTGGCTTTCCTACAAGAAGCTTCCATGCAAGTCTCCCATTCCCCATACGTGCAACATGTCCTGCCAATCGCAGTCTACGAGACTTAACTGTTCTTATTATATCTGGCTTCCTATAAAGACCATGTAGTTCATTGTTATGTAGTCTTCTCCATTCACCTGTCTGTTCATCTCTCTTTGGTCCAAAAATTTTCCTAACTACTTTATTCTCAAATACTTGTAATCTCCTTTCCCCCCTTAAAGTAAGAGTCCATATTTCGCACCCATATAATATAACTGGTAGAATAATAGTTTTATATATTTTCAGTTTAACGTTTTTTGAAAGGAGTTGGGACATCAAAAGTCTCTGTAATGCATAATAGTACGCATTTCCAGAATTGAGCCTATGTTTAATTTCTTTGTGCATCTCATTCCTATTTGTGATTATTGTTCCTAGGTATTTGAATTCAGCCACTTCCTCAAAATTTCCCTCATTTGTCATTAGCTGTCCATTTCCATTATTTAATGAATTTCTATGTGTGACCATATATTTAGTTTTATTGATATTTACGTCCAGTCCTAATTTCTTAGTGTTACTCAATAGTGTGTGCGTGTTGTCCTTTAGTATCTCCTCGCTATCGGCCAGTAGTACTACATCATCAGCATAAACTAACAGCCTATTAATACCATTCAGTTGTAAGCCTTCCTCATTCTCTAAAGATTTAATGACATGCTCTAGTACAAAATTAAATAGTAGAGGAGATAGTGCATCTCCTCGCTTCAACCCATTCTGGATTTCAAAAGTGTCTGAAAACTGTTTGCCTACACGCACCCTACTCTTTGAGCCATTTGGACACATTCGTATAAGTCTAACTAACTTTGTAGGAATTCCGAACTCCAGCAGGATGCTATATAACTTCTCCCTCTTAATTGCCACTTTCATAAATGTATTCACTTTGTGTAGTTGGAATACATTTTATGAGAAACATTTCCAGAAAACTGTGCCTTAATTACGAATACATTAGACAAATCGTGTTCCCACGATTTATTAACATTTTATTTTCAGCAATTAAATTCTTATTGACTACTTCATGACTTCCTGAGTCACTAGGAACACGGTATGTAGGTTTTTACAGACAGATGCAAAGAAGGCACCACAAAACAATCAGTGTACTCGGCATGCGAACTTTTCACTGTGCAGGGAGTGGCCTTTCGCCGAGACTTGTTGAAGGATTTTTCGGAAGAAGTAGATCAAAATATGAAATCAATATTTCACTAAAAAAATAAACAGTATAAGCTGAAATAGGAACAAAATATTTTAATTAATTTTTAAGATAGATTTGTAAATGTTATCCACATGATATTTGTTAATAAATCCAGAATACTTTGTGAAGCACCGCTTTTGATATTCCGCGGATTTGTGTAATTGCAGTCTTTAATTCGTCTAGAGTGTGTGGACTATTGTGTTAAACATAATAAAATCACAAAAATGAATTCTTGCATTAAAGTCAGCAGAACGCAACCAATGAACACGAATTTTGTATAGATAAAACTTTAAACTTTTAAGTGTTCTTTATACGGATCGTTGAGATAATCCAACTTGTTCAGCTAGACTCTCTTGGGGAATGATTTATTCTTATCAACATTGAACCAGATTTTCGCCGTTTTTAAACAATCTTATGCAAAAGAATTAAATTAATCATGATTATTTCATACCTCATACTTCTATATTTCTTTAAATACAGCACTGCAGTATCGGCAATTTCTTATCACCATCATCAGCTGTTTTCACGATTGTCAATTTATACTTTTGTTGTTAATTATCCAAACTGCCATCTGATGTTCTTTTAAAGAATTATTTTCTAAACTGCCATCTGGTGTTCATTTTAATGAATCATTTTCTAAACTGCCATCTGTTGGATTTTTGAAGAACTTTGTAATCAAGCTAGCTAGTTCTTCAAAAATCCAACAGATGGCAGTTTAGAAAATGATTCATTAAAATGAACACCAGATGGCAGTTTAGAAAATAATTCTTTAAAAGAACATCAGATGGCAGTTTGGATAATTAACAACAAAAGTAAAAATTGACAATCGTGAAAACAGCTGATGATGGTGATAAGAAATTGCCGATACTGCAGTGCTGTATTTAAAGAAATATAGAAGTATGAGGTATGAAATAATCATGATTAATTTAATTCTTATGAATTTGCACCTCATAATGTTAAAAATTCCCAATTTTAATATATAAATCTTATGCAAGATTAGAAATAAAAATGGTGCTATATTAAACCATGGTAAGTGGGTCACTGAGCTCACTTTGACTACATGCGGTGCATATGGCGGAAAAGGGTTAAAATGCCAACGCACTCCACCGCCTAAGTATAAATCTGCTAGCGTCAGATTTGATTTATTTATTACTCCAAAATTCTTGAACGAGTCTCGGTGAATGACTACTCTCTGCCCGGTGACGGTCGCTTGCCGAGAACGCTGAATGTTTGGTAGCGCCTTCTTATAAGCTCTCTGTATGTTTCGTAATGTCTGAATTTTAAAAATCTCAGACCAACGATCTTCGATTTCACTAGCGACCCACGATAGTATTAATGAATTATTTACGGTATAAATTATTTTTGAAAATATTAAAAATTTAATTTGTGGCGTAGATAGAGTTGAGTATTTTTATTTTTAAACAGTTTTATACAATTATTAAAGTTTGTTTTAATTGCTAAACAAACTTTTTAAACCTCTAGGGATTAAATACTGTATGTCGCAAACTAAAACAACTTAGTAATTCTCAGGGAATGATTGTCAAAACATTTTCATCCAATGCAACATTTTGTTCAATTCTAGCAGATGTAGGCAGCGGACATAAGGCAATAACAGTCCAAACTCTTCTGAAAGAACTACCTAAATCACGTACTAAACAGAGAAAATATCGGAATTTCAAAAGAGAAAATTGGAGAAAATTTACCAATAAATTACAGAATTTAGTTAGCACATTGGAAGATACAATCAACCTAGCAATTATGTCAAGAGAACTCACGAGAACACTAATGACAGCTGCTAAAAACTCTATTCCTGAGGAAGTCCTAAACGATATAAACCATACTAGAATCAAAAGCTAAACCATCCTAAAAGTAATATGAGAAGAAGCAAGAAAGAAGGCAGAAGACAGTAAAATGCACAGGATGTGCAAATCTGGAGATTTTATGCTGCTCATCTCAGAAGAAAAATAATCAAGAACAAAAATAAGCCTTTACAAAATTTGTGCAAACATTGGATTACCGAAATAATAGTACCAAATTACACAATAATTATATTAACAAGATTAATGCCAAATATACCACAAAAGAAACTAACCCAATAACATACAAAGGGAAACAATTGGTAGAATGCTACAAAACAACAGAGGCCTCACGATGCATTACAAACAAATTAGTAAACTACAAAAAGATGAATAAAGACAAAAACAAAACCTACAGATAGCTTACTAAGCACTGCCCAGTCAATAGTAAATAAAAACACTTCAAAGAAAATTTTAAAATGCCAAGCAATCAACTTGACGAAAAACAAGAAAGAACCAGGACCCGATAACATACGCAGAGTTCATAAAACACATCGGAATAAGGACAAGACACTTCATATTATCAGTGTTTAGTAATACATGGCAGGGAACAAGGAAAATATCTGATATGTGGAAGAAAACAATTATAATACCCATACTGAAGGCCGGGAAACCCGCCGAGAGTATAAACAGTTACAGCCCATTATCAAGGGATTGATGTAAGGACATCAATCATTGCAAAAATCATGGAACGGATGATTATAAGTACGATTAATGTATCATCTTAAAACATATAAGCTGATATCTGAATGGAAAACTCTTAGAAATTTTGCCAGCTTTAATGAATTAAAATAACTAACACCCTTTTCCGTCATAAAGATATCCATAAATATACTTGGGCAGAGAGAGGCACTAGATCAATAATAGAGTATATAATAATAATAATAATAATAATAATAATAATAATAATAATAATAATAATATAATAATAATAATAATAATAATAATAATAATAATAATAATAATAATAATAATAATAATAATAATAATAATAATAATAATAATAATAATAATAATAATAATAATAATAATAATAATACTTTATTTATTCTGGCAGAGTTAAGGCCATAAGACCCTCTCTTCCACTCAACCAGCACAAATACAAATAAATATTCAACAATATTTTACATTAGGAATTACTGTATCTGTATCATCTCCAACAAGTGCAAGTTCTCAACAATGCAGACTTCCCCCCTACTGAGAATTTCTGCCAATGGATGCAACAACAATGTAAATAAAACATTAAGAAAAATAAATAAAAACTTAAACATAGCCTACAAAACTAATAATAAACTAAATAATGTAATAAGTAACAAAATAAAAGTAAAGTAAAGTAATCCCACTACAGACCTCAGGAGGACCTTGGGGTAGTAGGAGGTTAAGGCTCCCACTATTTCTGGACAATTGGCACTTGATGTCAGCCGGGTTGTCAGCCCTGCGTGACGGCCGCCTTTACCCCCAGAACAAGCATCTGATACTCATTTCCGTTAGAGGCTGAGTCGACCCCAGGGCCATAGTACACTATACTAATTATAAACAGTTAAAGATACAATGAAGGTAGCAATGTAAATGTCATGTACAAACAACATTTTATAGGGTAATAACAATAATGATACGATAATAATAATAATAATAATAATAATAATAATAATACTAATAATAATAATACTAATAATAATAATACTAATAATAATAATAATAATAATAATATAAATATGATACCTTATACGGGAAACACCAATTAATATATATATATATATATATATATATATATATATATATATATATATATATATCTTACACTGGATAATAATGAAGTCGAGTTTAGAGCAAATATAAATTTAGATTTCTTTTAAAAGATGCCATTGTCCGGCAGCCCCTTATTTCTTGTGGTAGGGAATTCCAGTTGTGAGAAGTGGAGATGGTATATGACATGGAGTGATGTGATGTCCTATGTTGCGGTATATTAAGTAAGAGACTATGTTGTGATCTTGTGTTTAAGTTATGGTTTGAGGATAGATACTGGAAATATTGAGCAATAAGAAATTATCTCCTCATGTGATTGACACTCGTGTATATAGAGGATACATTAGTTCAGACCATTTCATCGTCATCTCTACGTTTCACATGTCAAATAAATGGATTTACAAGAAGAAAACAAATGTAACAAAAGTAAAAAGGACACATTTTAAAGTACATTTATTACAACAAGAGAGTATAAGGAGATTATACTCTTCACGATTACTAAACTATGTAGATCAAAGAGCTGTAAGCACTAATGTGAATTAAGAATGGCAAGATCTAAAAACTTCTTCTTCTTCTTCTACTACAAGGTTTAGGCTATGCAGCCTGTTCCGGCGAAGTTAAAAGTGGAGTCCATCTTCTGCGTGGTCGGCCAACATCTCTTGTTCCTCTGGGATTATACAGGAAGGTTCGTTTTGGTATTCTTTCGTTGTTCATTCTCATTAAGTGTTCTGTCCATTTCTTATTATTTTCGCTGATTTTATCTTCAATTTTATATATATTTAATTCTTCTCGCATAGTTCTAAAAACTATTATGTTAAAAGCTGCTGAGGAAGCCCTAGGGACAAAATCTACAAAAAGAAAGAAAAAAGGTTTATATATATATATATATATATATATGGAATGATGAAATTCAAGGAATGATCGAAAACAAGAAAAGAGCATATTTAAAATACATCCAATCAAAATCAGAAGAAGATAGAATTGCTTATAATTACAGAAGCGCCATTGTTAAATAGAGAAGTAAGGAAGTTGAAACGACTTAGCTGGGACAACTATATATCCAATATAGAATACGATTGCCATGGATCACAGGATATGGCTTACAAGGTTTTGAAACATCTGAACTCAACTGAAAAAGACACAGCCAAATTAAATAATATACCAGAAAAAGAGTGGCTCAAATATTATGGAACATTATGGACAGATATGTCAGAAATGAACATTGACCCCGAATTAAAGGAAATGACAGATGTAGACCTTCTTGAAATCAAAGAATTAGAGAACGCTCTAGAAACATTCAAAAATAAGAAAACTCCAGGAATAGACTGTTTAAATATTGAACTTTTAAAGTATGCTCCAAGAGAAATTAAGCAGAGATTCTTAGATGTACTAAATGTGTGCTGGAGGATGTGCATAATCCCGGATGAATGGAAGAAAGGACTTATATGCCCCATATTTAAAAAAGGAAGTAGACACTAGTGCACAAGTTACAGGGGGATCTGTTTATTGAATACAGCTTACAAGATATACGCTAAGATTATTACTAGACGATTAAATATAATAAATGAGTATATATTAAGTGAAGAACAGTGTGGCTTTCGGAAAGGTCGGTCATGTTCAGATGCCATTTTCACAATAGAACAACTTATTCAGAAGAGAAGAGAATTTAATTTGCCAACTAGCATACTTTTTATTGACTATCAAAAAGCGTTTGATAGACTGTCAAGAAATAAACTATGGGAAATAATGTATCACAAAGGGTTTCCAGGACACATTGTCAAAGTTGTGCAAAGGTTATATTTTAAATCAGAAATAATGATTGATAAAGGAGGTACAATGAGCGATAATACATTAGAAATTAATAAAGGGGTCAGACAAGGATGCCCGCTATCTCCTGCACTCTTTAGTATATATGTATATATAGACGAGATCATTGTACAATGGCAATCAAATTTAACCACAGAGTTTAAAGTTGGCAGTACGATTCTAAATACCATACTGTTTGCAGACGATCAGACAATCCTTAGCTCTTCAGAAGACAATTTACAAATAACAGCATATAAATTAAACGAAATAGCAAATAAATTCAATATGACAATCTCTGAATGTAAATCGAAAGTAATGGCATTCAACGGGAAAGACCATATGAGGTGTAAAATCAGTATTAATAACAGTATAATACAACAGGTGAACAATTTTAATTATTTAGGATGCAATGTATCATACTGCCTGAAGGAAGATATTAATATTAAATTAAATAGATTTTACAGAATGTGTGGCACTATAAGACGAACACTGAAAAATAAAACTTTGAGGAGCACACAACTAAAATTTTACAAAATTATGGCAGTGCCTGTCTTAACATACACAAGTGAAAATTGGACTCTTAACCTCTTAGGAAGGACTTAAATATTTTTAATTTAACAAATAGAATTGACAACATGAGAAACAACTGGTATGAACATGTCAAGAGAATGCCTACAAATAGAATCCCTCAGCTGTTACTAAAGTACAAACCAATAGGACATAGAAATGTTGGACGCCCATTTACTAGATGGGAGGATTCATTAAATCCCACTTGATGTGAAAACAGGTCAAAAGGCCTAATTTCATGAAGCAGAACAAGGAGAAGTAATAAGAACTTCAATATTGTATTTGTTTCCGACCTTCATTTTTTTTATTTAGGACTATTCCACAATACAGTATTTCTCCTTCAACCCAAAGTGTTTTGTCGCCAGAGGTTCCTGTCTAAAGCATCATCTTCCCTCAGATCTCTGGCTTCCATACTTCTCTTCACTCCATGCATCCATTGTTCTCTAGGCCTGCCTCTTCCACTTCTTCCATTAACTTTCCAATTAAGGATCTTCTTTGGTATTCTCTCTTCTTCCATTCTTATGAGGTGTCCATACCAATCTTCAATTCTATTATTTAATAATTAATAGTATTATTTGATTAGCCTGCTAGTGCATTTGTTGTCTGCAGGGGTGGGAGTGTGTGTGGGTATATGCGTGCGTAAATGTTTTTTTTTTTAAATCTGTTCTGTAGAAATTTTGAAATTATTGTATGAAACGAGAGATTTACATAATTATACATGGTGAGTAGACATGTTAATAGAAAAGTAGTTCCAATAATTACATGAAGACCATGAAAGCCTGTAGCCATAAAGAATGTTGAACCATACACTGAGTCTGCAATTGTAAATGGGGCCTCAAAGTTCTCTATTTTTTAGAACTTATTTATAGGTTATGGAACTCATATGTTAAAATAGACTATTTTAAGTCTATTATGGAGGATATTTTCATATATGAGTGTATGTACTGTAGACGTAGATTAATTGTTTTATGACTTATTTTGGTTTGGATGTAGGTGTGTATCCATGTATGTATTTGTTTATATATTCTTATATTTATTCATTTTATTCATGAAAAAATGCACGTACGGCCAAGCAGGACCGTGCGCAATGTCCTTTCTTTCGAAATGGCAATGAATTCCAATGCTTATATTTATATTTATATAATTATTAAGTCCACCGCTGTGGTCTCGAGGTAGCGTGTTGCCTTGTCACGCAGCGGGCCCGGGTTCGAACCCCGGTCGGGGCAGTTTTTCTGGGTGAGGTTTTTATCGGGGTTTTTCCTCACCTGTAAAACAAGTGTCAGGAAAACTTTAAGGCCCAAACGGTCCCCGAAATCATATGGCCATCATCCTTATCATTATCATCCTTACCATTATCATTATCATCACCATCCTTCACCGGTGTGGAAAGCAACGGGAAGCTACCACACCTACACAATTCCCTAGTAAAGCTGCAAGCATAGCATGAAAATGCTATGATTGCAGTGAAGTACCTGCCTTCGGGCAGAATTACTGTGGATGGACAATTATTAACAGGCACGACATCATTACTTTCAACTTTGTACAAAATTCTAACAAATATATTATTATCCACACTTACTCCCTATATTTACGACATAATAGGTAATCATTCGAGTCAGGATTTTTATGTATTAAACTTAGCAACGGGAAACTACCACACCTACACAATTCCCTAGTAAAGCTGCAAGCATAGCATGAAAATGCTATGATTGCAGTGAAGTACCTGCCTTCGGGCAGAATTACTGTGGATGGACAATTATTAACAGGCACGACATCATTACTTTCAACTTCGTACAAAATTCTAACAAATATATTATTATCCACACTTACTCCCTATATTTACGACATAATAGGTAATCATGCGAGTCAGGATTTTTATGTATTAAACTTAGCAACGGGAAGCTATCACACCTACACAATTCCCTAGTAAAGCTGCAAGCATAGCATGAAAATGCTATGATTGCAGTGAAGTACCTGCCTTCGGGCAGAATTACTATGGATGGATAATTATTAAGAGGCACGACATCATTACTTTCAACTTCGTACAAAATTCTAACAAATATATTATTATCCACACTTACTCCCCATATTTACGACATAATAGGTAATCATGCGAGTCAGGATTTTTATGTATTAAACTTAGCAACGGGAAGCTATCACACCTACACAATTCCCTAGTAAAGCTGCAAGCATAGCATGGAAATGCTATGACTGCAGTGAAGTACCTGCCTTCGGGCAGAATTACTATGGATGGAAACTTTAAGATTGCCACTTAGTGTAATGAGGAGTTAGACTTCTGAATGTCATTTATCTTGGTTTTACTCACAAACAGCTGAATAATATATACTATCTCTACTGCAATCTTATCTTTTATTACATAAACATCGTAGCCCTAGTTGTCATTTTTGTGAATTTAGAAGAAATAGATCTACAGTAGATCATATTTTTACTGTCAGAGAGAATTTAGAAAAAAAATGGGAATATAATGACTCTGTGTGCCAACTGACTTCAAAAAAAGACACACGTTTCATTCAAGAGAGAGAAGTTAAATAATACCATGCTGGAGTTCGGAATTTCTAAAAAAAAATATACTTATTCTAATGTGTCTAAATGGCACAAAGAGTAGGCTGCGTTTAGGCAATCAGTTTTTTAGATACTTGTGAAATTCAAAACGGGTTAAAGCAAGGATGCAATATCTCCTCTACTATTCAATTTTAAATCTTTAGACACACCAATAACTATAATAATGTCTTGCACACTTGAACGTAACTTAAAAATTAGTTACAATAGCAAAATTATAGAAACATTATACAATAAAATTATTTCTCATGGAACAAGTTAGTGGATTAAATTTAATTCATCCAAGAAGATCTTTCAATGAAACATTTAGTGCCCTAGTGGAACAAAATAGCAAAATGGGATTATAAATGAATGGACAAAAAACTAAATTATGTATATGGTTATATCAAAGGAGTCTCATATACAAAATAAGATAATCAACATAGATACATATAGTTTGAAAAAAAAAATTAGGGATATGTTTAACAAATAATGAAGCAATTTGAACCAAAGTAGAATCCAGAATCGGAGCAGCAAATAAAACATATTTTCCCCTCCACGAGCCAGATGATACATAAGAATACTAAATTAAGAATATAAGACTCATTGTGCAGAAACATGACTCTATATGCAGATATAGCCTAAGTAGATGGCTGGTCGCTTTTTAACGGAACATTCTGAAAATATTCAGAGTTAATAATGGATGGAGAATAAGGCCTACAATGAACTCAAAGAGCTGTATATGGATCCGGATATAGTCTAATTTATAAAAATTATGAGGCTAAAGTGGATAGAACATGTAAATATAATGGAGGAAACGAGAGTCCCTTAGCAACTTTTTGTTAATCGACCACTGGGAAAAAGACAGAGAGGAAGACCCAAAACCAAATGGTGGGATGATGTGTACAATGATAATAGAAAATGTAAAATCACAAGGTGGAATGTAAGATCTAAGGACAAAGACGACAGGAGGTGGTAGGTGGAGGAGGAGAAAATCCGCATTGAACTGTTGTGCCACTTAGAACAAGAAGAAGATAAAGAAGAAGAGGAAGAATAAAAAGAAGAAGATCTATTAAAAATCTAACATCTTAAAAAAATCTTGTATACAGTAACCAGCAACCAATCTGATGTCAATATTTTTTTCATTGTTTAAGATTAAATTTATTTATTGTCAACTTTGACAGCCATGGTTTTCAAAATTTTGTTATAAGTAATCCAAGTATTTTTATTTCAAAAACCATTTGTTGTATGCAATTGTGTTTTTAGTATTATGCATTTTATTTACTCTTATAGGTAATTTTCATATTTCAGAAAGGAAATACGTACCATTAATATATATTTTAAATTTTTATTTCAAGAGTTTGCCCATCGCTGTGGTCTCGAGGTAGCGTGCTGCCTTCTCACGCAGCGGGCCCAGGTTCGATTCCCGGTCGGGACAGGCTCCTGAGTGCGTTTTTCTTCGTTTTTTTTCCTCACCTGCAAGACAAATGTCAGGAAGCTTAGGGCCCATTGGTCCCCGAAAAAAATCATCCGGCCATTATCATCATCCTTTCACTGGTGTGGAAAGCAACGGGAAGCTACCACACCTATAGTTCCCTAGTAAAGCTGCAAAGCATAGCATGAAAATGCTATTGCAGTGAAAGACAGAACTATTATGGATGGATTCAAGAGTTTGATAATTTTTCATAAAACATTAAATAGCATGTTTCATACATATATTTCGAGCTACTATCTGTTAACCTTTTTGTTATCTCTCTCTTGTGAGGTCATTGGGTCATATTTCTGATGTTATTTTTTTAACAATTTAGTATCTAATACTTCATTGATGTAATATAAAGTGTGTAAGTCAACGGTAAGTTTATGGTTTCAAAAATAATAGAATTGTTGCTGTAATACTTAACGTTTTAACATGTTCTTAAGTAGAGGGAAATTCTTTCATACATTAAATTTATTAGTAGTTGATATTAGATTAATAGAAGGTTAAGAAATAAATAAAAAACAGACATATGAAACCGCGGTAGAGCAGTAAAGAATACTTTCGAAAGTCCCGGTTATAACTATTAGTGAAGATAGAAGACGTCAAGGGAGCATTTTTTATAGCTTTACGTTGTATAATGTAGTAAAAATATACGGATTGTGCTTTTTCTCGTGTAGGGTGTTTGTGTTTAGATTCAATCTCAATCCGTCGCCGTGGTATGGTCGGTAGAATCCCTATCTTCCTTTCCGGCAGCCCGGGTACGATTCCCGGCTAGGTAGGCGATTTAAAATTTTTAAGTGTGTAGGTATATATGTGCGGAAAAAGAAAAAGCAAAAACAGTAAAACAAACAAGGAAATAAGAAAAACAAGAAATAAATAAATATTTGTAGCATTGAACATATGTATAACAAGTATTCATAAGTAATGCCACGAGTGATTTCCAAATTATCGATAAATTCACGACTCACGAAGTGAGGAGTGAATTTATCTAGAGAATTTGGAAATCAAGAGTGGCATTTGTTAGGACTATTTAACGAATAAAATTAAGCTGTTTACTCACAAATCATTATTTAACTATAGTTATTTTAAAATATTTATATATTTAATGTAAACGGCGATGCTTGAAAACAAATGAGAAGCGATAGGTACGCTTCATCTGCTTCTTTTGTTTATCACTGCAACCAGATCATACTATTTATTGCCAAAGGAACGCAATATTGTAAGAATGCTCTCTAGTGGAGAAAAAAGAAACACATCAAACTGTATATTAATTCATTTCTGATGTCGTATGATGTAAATATGACAATTATATTTTTCTGGATTGTTACCTGGGAAAAATACATTTAAGAAAGTGCAAACAGTGGTTTCTTTTTTTTGGTGGTATAATCAATTGCTACAAATGTTTTTATATTCACTCCCATATGCGGCATGTGCTGACATTCATGCACTATATATACAATCTGGTAGCCGTATTTCTCGCAGGCTCAGTCACTGCAAAATAATGGTCAGACCTGTTCAGAATATTAAAAAGGAGGAGCCTTCTTTAATATGGTAATTATAACACTGATAAATATTTCGTGAAACACGACTCTGATTGGTTGTAAAACAGAAATCATTGAAATGTGATTGGCCATTGAGTCCCGTTTGGGGCATGAGTTAAATAGTCTATGAAAGACAGTTGTCGAAAGCTAGCAATAAGGCAGTCAGATTGTGCTTTGAATATTGTAGTCATATAGTAGTTTCAAGGACTGATCACTTTTGTAATGAATGATAGACCATGATTTGATAACTACTGCCTACAGATGACCTTATATCTTACTATTCATCACAAATACATTTATTTTAAAGACGATAACGATATTCGAACCTGTTATTATTTCCAGAACTCATCACGTCCACAAAAAAATTATTTGTTCTTCATGAATGAAATTTTACTATAGTATTCAATATGTTGCTTAGATGTGTTGCCCTGAAATGTGTGGTCTCTTCCAAAATTAAACGTATCAATGGGGCATCAAGTTCCAAAGGTTTCATGAAATTTGATTATTGAGTTATTGGTGACACTTTATTCTTGTTAAGTTGGTAAGCTTGTTTTTAGTATGGGTAAAGCGTGTTTAAATGTTAATAAATCGTAATATTTCACAACACAGATTTTATTACCAATATACAGTAAATTCCATTTATAGGGAATTTATATTGCAACTCATGTTTACTATATTCCTCTCATACTTTCCATTCAAAACATCAGTGTCTGTGAATGATCTCGTGTTGCGGAAATGAGGGTAATGCAAGATTCTCTTAACAGGGAAGGGCAAAGATAACAATTTATATGATTTTATGATATATAAAATAGAATTTATGTTACACATAGCAATTCTTTATTGTAAATAATTAATTATTGATCAATGAAAGTCGTTTATGGTGATATCTATCACTTGATACCTATAATTAATTAATTCATCATCATCATCATCGTCCTTTCAAGTATTAGGCCCAGTGGCCCGTTACGGTCTCCCGCCATCTCCGAAAAGGTCGACCCACAGATCTTCTGCCTCGAGGAATGTAGTGAAGAATTTGTTTTGGTATTCTGTGACGATCCATGCGCTGAATATGGGCTAGCCAATTGTTTATATATTCTTGGAGGTATTCAGATATAGGTACGATGTTTAACTCTCTGGCTATTGTTGAATTTCTTTGGTGGTCTAGAAGGCTATAACCTGCAGTTCGTCGCAGAAATTTCATCTCCGTGGCTGTAATATGACGATCATCCTGAGTTCTGATGGTCCAAGCTTCACTGCCATAACAGATTATGGGTCTAGCGAGAATTTTACAGATTTTCATTCTTGTGTGTCTCTGCACTTTTGATGGTTTAAAAACTTGGTTGATAATTCTTAAAGCTTTATTATAGTTTTGTATTTTAACTGATAGGCCTATATCACATTCATCATTATAAGTTAGATTATATCCTAAGAATTTAAATGAATTAACTTGCTCTAATATTGAATTCTGAATACAAATTTTACTTCTTACTGGGAATTTCCCTTGAAAGGCCATAACTTTAGATTTTGTTGTTGATATTTCCATGTTAAATCGTTGGGCTATTATATTAAGATGATGAGTGAAATATTATAATTCATCTTCATTATTGCCGAAAATAGTCTGATCATCTGCATATAAGAGTGTGTCTAAAATTGTGTGTCTTGAGAGAGGAATATTACCATGAACTGTCAATTAATTAATTATTCAGTAGAAACGTGGACTTTGACGGTTGATAATAGATTCGTCCACAAAATATTTAAATACGTACGTCGCGTAATTAATATTTTACTATAAATAAATTAGATAATATATTTTATTATTTTAATTGCCCATATAAATCAATTCTTTTAAAATTCATTATGAAAATCTGTTGATGTCACTACTAGTCGAGTCAAAGTAGACATTTCAATTTACTATAATTCGTATAGAGCTGAATGTTGTGAACATCATTATAAATGAAATGTCCCCATCGATCCCACATCTGCAAACATTTTTTTCAAGGTCAAAGTTCGCAAATATGTTGTTTTTGTTTTAATTTTTCAGCCAAACGGTAAGTTTTATCATAGGAATAGGTCAGATAAAAAGTTGTAGATCATGCAATTATCATAAGTAATGCCACAAGTGATTTCCAAATTATCGATAAATTCAGGAGTCGCGAAGTGACGAGTAGATTTATCTAGAGAATTTGGAAATCCATAGTGACATTTGTTAGAATTATTCAACAATTAAAATTAAGCTGTTTACTCACAAATCATTGTATAAATACAGTTATTTTAAAATATTTATGTATTTAATGTAAACGGTGATGTTTGAAAACGAATGAGGAATGTTTGGTTAATGATTCTTTTGTTCATCCACTGCAACTATTATTTATTGCCAAATAGGATCGCAATATTGTAAACAATGCACCCTCGAGGAGAAAAAAATGAAGCACATCAAACTGTATATTATAACGAACATTATATGTTATTAATTATTTTTTAGGAAACAACTACACAAAATCATTATTTAAAAATATAGGCTAATCATTCGACACACAGTTATCAAATGTGTAGTTCGAAGAAATCTGTCCATTATTTGCTATATTCAACGTGTTTATTCCTGAGTCAGTCACTGCAAAATAATGCTCTGGCTTGTTCAGAATATTAAAAAGGAGGAACGTTCTTTAATATGATAAACAGAAGTAGATACATATGAAGGTGCAACACGACTGTGATTGGTTGTAAAACAAAATTCATTGAAACGTGATTGGTCATTGGGGGCACGCCGCAGCGTAGTGGTTAAGGCACTGAGCTACAAGCCGGAGGGTCGAGAGTTCAAGTCCCGTTGGGGTCAGGATTTTTAAACTGACCCGAACCCTCTGGCGGCACTATGACCCTGGGGTCGACTCAGCCTCTAACTCAAATGAGTACCAGACGCTTGTTCTGGGGGTAAAGGCGGCCGTCACGCAGGGCTGAGAACCCGGCTGACATAAAGTGCCGATTGTCTAGAAAAAGTGGGAGCCCTAACCTCCTACTACCCCAAGGGCCTCCGGGTCTGTTGTGGGATCACTTTACTTTTGGGGGCACGCCGTAGCGTAGTGGTTAAGGCACTGAGCTACAAGCCAGAGGGTCGAGAGTTCAAGTCGCGTTGGGGTCAGGATTTTTAAACTGGCCCAAACCCTCTGGCGGCACTATGGCCCTGGGGTCGACTCAGCCTCTAACGGAAATGAGTACCAGACGCTTGTTCTGGGGTAAAGGCGGCCGTCACGCAGGGCTGACAACCCGGCTGACATAAAGTGTCGATTGTCTAGAAAAAGTGGGAGCCTTAACCTTCCACTACCCCAAGGGCCTTCGGGCCTGTTGTTGGATCACTTTACTTGGGGCACACCGTAGCGTAGTGGTTAAATCACTGGGCTACAAGCCGGAGGGTTGAGGGTTCAAGTCCCGTTGTGGTCAGGATTTTTAAACTGACCCAAACCCTCTGGCGGCACTATGGCCCTGGGGTCGACTCAGCCTCTAACTGAAATGAGTACCAGACTCTTGTTCTGGGGTAAAGGCGGCCGTCACGCAGGGCTGAGAACCCGGCTGACATAAAGTGTCGATTGTCTAGAAAAAGTGGGAGCCTTAACCTTCCACTACCCCAAGGGCCTTCGGGCCTGTTGTTGGATCACTTTACTTGGGGCACGCCGTAGCGTAGTGGTTAAGGCACTGAGCTACAAGCCGGAGGGTCGAGGGTTCAAGTCCCGGTGGGGTCAGGATTTTTAAACTGACCAAAACCCTCTGGCGGCACTATGACCCTGGGGTCGACTCAGCCTCTAACAGAAATGAGTACCAGACTCTTGTTCTGGGGTAAAGGCGGCCGTCACGCAGGGCCGATAACCCGGCTGACATAAAGTGCCGATTGTCTAGAAAAAGTGGGAGCCTTAACCTCCTACTACCCCAAGGGCCTCCGGGTCTGTTGTGGGATCACTTTACTTTTCTTTTTTGTGATTGGTCATTGACTGCCATTTGGGGCATGAGTTAAATAGTCTACAAAAATTGTTCTTACACTTTTTTCACAACAATCACCATTTTTAAGATATCGCCATTCTCAAATTTGAAGAAGTAGTATTCTACATAATATGCACACATTTTCGAACCACCTATGACGTAGTATGCTTGCCGCATTTTTTTTTAACGTGGTGTATCCGATAGGTATTCCCCACGATCTATTGCGATTAAGTTTTATTAAATCATATTCTATTAATTAAAATTGCACTATTGAGAATTATTTAAGTGACAAAAAATATTGTTGATTCCGACTAATGTTAACCTGACTCATAATCTTCGAATTCTACTTCGACAGTAACGTCTACTTCTTCTTGCACGTGTATCAATAGCTCTTAATTTATGGTATAAAATATTCTGAAATGGGGATTCTTATAGGAGGAAAAATACTACATTCAAATAAAAGATAACTTAAGAGAAGAACAGTGTGGATTTCGGAGTGGAAGATCATGCATTGATAATATTTTCTGTATTAGACAATTACATGAGGAAATGCTAGCAAAAAATAAAGAACTACATATGACCTTTATTGATTTAGAGATGGCATATGATAGTGTACCTCGACAATTGTTATGGACGGCAATGAGAAATATGAATATAAGTGATAAATGGATTGATATTGTTAGGAGGATCTATAGTAATACAAAAGCTAAAGTAAAAATACAGAATAATTTAACAGAGGAATTCACAGTGAATAAAGGCCTTAAGCAGGGATGCAGTTTGTCACCAATTCTTTTTAACATTTTATAAAAAATCTTCTGAATTGGGTATTCCTATAGGAGGAAAAGTACGGAATTCATTATTGTTTGAAGATGATCAAATAATTTTTGCAGGGGATGAAGATGATATGAGATATATGATAAATAAACTAATGGAAGAATATACAAAATGAGGACTGAATATAAATTTACAGAAAACTGAATATATGTGTTTGGGAAAGGATGTGGATGATTTCATACTCAAAACAAGGAAAATAAATAAAGTGATTTTTTTAATATCTTGGGTCAATAATTACATATTTATGTACATGTGAAAGGTATGTACAAACTAAAATTGCAATGACAAAAATGCTACTAAGACATTACATGGAATAATTTGGAAGAAAAATATTAAAAAGGAAACTAAAATGAAAATTTATAAGAGTGTAATACAGAATATTTTGTGATATGGAAGTGAAACTTGGCTTTTGACGGAATTACACAAGAATAAAATTAGAACAGTTGAATTTGATTATCTTAGAGGAAGCCTTCAAAAAATAAAATAAGAAATAAATTCCTTTGGAGAGAAATGAATGTCACCACATCTGTTGTTAAGAGGATTGAAAATCAAACTCTTAAATGGTATGGCCATGTACAAAAAATGGAAAATGGAAGATGGCCAAAAATATACATACCAATTGTCACCTCCTGGAAGAAATAAACGTGGCAGACCAAGAGGGAAATGGAAAACCTATGTCAGTAACTACAATGGATGATAGGAATTTGGAAGAAGGAGATTGGAATTATAGGAATAAATGGAAACTGAAGACGGCAAACCTATAAGAGGGGGAAAGCCGAGGAAGAAGAGGAAGAAGAGGAAGAAATTATAATTTAAATTAATTATGAAGAATCTAAAATATCTTGCTGTAATGTTCAGCATATTTTTGAGTCTATTTCTTTGATATAATGACAATACTATTCATGTAGTGCAAATATTTGTCATTGAAAGGAGTTAGGCACGAAGTAATTTTCCAATGTATATAAATACAAAACCATGAGGCAAGAGAGTTTTTCGTTTTCCTCAACTTAACTTGAAATTGATATGTTGAGATGTTGAACCAACTGATTCATTTGGAACATTGTTTTATTTTTCTACGTTGTTTTCGCATTTTTTGACACAAAATCTTTTATGAATTGTATTAATAGATGCACAAAATTTTACTGCCACGACATACTTTCAGTGACTATTTAACTCATGCCCCAAATGGGAGTCAATGACCAATCACGTTTCAATGATTTCTGTTTTACAACCAATCAGAGTCGTGTTTCACGAAATATTTATCAGTGTTAAATTTACCATATTAAAGAAAGCTCCTCCTTTTTAATATTCTGAACAGGTCTGACCATTATTTTGCAGTGACTGAGCCTGTGAGAAATTCGGCTACCAGATTGTATATATAGTGCATAGATGTCAACACGTTAATATAAAAACATTTGTAGCAATTTATTATACCACCAAAAAAAGAAACCACTGTTTGCACTTTCTTAAATGTATTTTTTCCCAGGTAATAATCCAGAAAAATATAATTGTCATATTTACATCATACGACATCAGAAATGAATTAATATACAGTTTGATGTGTTTCATTTTTTCTCCACTAGAGAGCATTCTTACAATATTGCGTTCCTTTGGCAATACTTAGTATGATCTGGTTGCAGTGATAAACACAAGAAGCAGATGAAGCGTGCCTATCGTTTCTCATTTGTTTTCAAACATCGCCGTTTACATTAAATATATAAATATTTTAAAATAACTATAGTTAAATAATGATTTGTGAGTAAACAGCTTAATTTTATTCGTTAAATAGTCCTAACAAATGCCACTCTTGATTTCCAAATTCTCTGGATAAATTCACTCCTCACGATCGATAATTTGGAAATCACTCGTGGCATTACTTATGATAATCCTTGTCAGTTGAAACAGAGTTTTAATTTTACAGACAAGACCGGGAGATGGAATACACAAGACAGACTCTCATTTTGATTTTATTCTGTGTGGGAAGTATGGGACAGACATTTCCTCCGGCTACTTGTCGATATTGGTGCAGGACATTATTTTATCCTCCTGCTTATTACTGTTGTCCAGGTAATATATATTTTTATATACAGGGTGTCTCTTAACCCTTAAATTAAAAATGTATTTTATTGGATATATTGATTTCATTTATTTGATACTGTTTTTAAATCAACAGAAAAACAAACGAGTAAAGATTACTTAAATTTATGTCAAATTACGCAATAATGTATAATAATAACACAGGTTTTTACATGAATTTATTTTCTTTGCGGTCCGGAATATTTAAATAACTGGTTCGAGAAAATATTGTATTGACAATTTAAGGGTTAAGTCATTATCCATTTCCATGAAAACTTTTTTTGTCTTTTCTTTGCATACACTATTAGCTTAGTGCATCATGTTTAGCACGGAAGAACCGGTTGCCATGTTTGTGCACAGGTACACGGATTGTCATAAGTAATGCCACGAGTGATTTCCAAATTATCGATAAATTCACGACTCACGAAGTGAGGAGTGAATTTATCTAGAGAATTTGGAAATCAAGAGTGGCATTTGTTAGGACTATTTAACGAATAAAATTAAGCTGTTTACTCACAAATCATTATTTAACTACAGTTATTTTAAAATATTTATATATTTAATGTAAACGGCGATGTTTGAAAACAAATGAGAAACGATAGGTACGCTTCATCTGCTTCTTTTGTTTATCACTGCTACCAGATCATACTATTTATTGCCAAAGGAACGCATTATTGTAAGAATGTTCTCTAGTGGAGAAAAAATGAAACACATCAAACAGTATATTAATTCATTTCTGATGTCGTATGATGTAAATATGACAATTATATTTTTGTGGATTATTACCTGGGAAAAAATACATTTAAGTAAGTGCAAACAGTGGTTTCTTTTTTTGGTGTTATAATCAATTGCTACAAATGTTTTATATTAACTCCTGCATGCGCTATGTGCACTATATATACAATCTGGTAGCCGTATTTCTCATAGGCTCAGTCACTTCAAAATAAAGGCCAGACCTGTCCATAATATTAAAAAGGAGGAGATTTCTTTAATATGGTAATTATAACACTGATAAATATTTCGTGAAACACGACTCTGATTGGTTGTAAAACAGAAATCATTGAAACGTGATTGGTCATTGACTCCCCTTTGGGGCATGAGTTAAATAGTCATATGAAGACGCCAGAGCTGAGTTTACCTATACATTCCGTAAAACAGCCCCTACAAAGGAACACATTCGTCTGCTTGTAAACAAATTTAAGCGCACCGGAAATGTGTGTGATGAGGCACTTTAGTAAAATCAGTGCAGCAGGTTAAAATTGCTAGTGATAGTCTGAACGCATGAATTCGACTCCTCAGTAGGGATTTGAACATCCCTCGCAACAGAGTATGGAAAATTCTACGTTACGCTCTATGAAAACGTCCTTATCAAATCTGCTTGATTTACGGAATCACAACCGGCTTTTTTACGGTTTAAATGTTAAGGTCTACATTTCGTTTCACAGCAGGAGCATGTGTTTTCACCAGATGGCGGTCATGTAGAAAGCAGTAGAACATGTGTGAAATTTCACAATAATATTGCTTCCTTCATTGAAATGGATAGTGACTTTAGATAGACTATGTCATATTAAACGGCTCACTAGAGAACGAATTATAGTTTCTTTAAAACTTTGGCATTAAAGAGTACGATTTTTGTAAAATTTGTCACCAGATGTCGCATTTATTTTGTTCCTTAACTACCGTACTAGGCCGTCTAAGTAACATATGCACTATCTGGGAAGGGGTTTTATAATGTGTAATTTATATAAAATGTTGTACAATGGCCGAACCTTCAATGGAAAATATAGTAAGATTGTCATAAGTAATGCCACGAGTGATTTCCAAATTATCAATAAATTCACGACTCACGAAGTGAGGAGTGAATTTATCTAGAGAATTTGGAAATCAAGAGTGGCATTTGTTAGGACTATTTAACGAATAAAATTAAGCTGTTTACTCACAAATCATTATTTAACTATATTTATTTTAAAATATTTATATATTTAATGTAAACGGCGATGTTTGAAAACAAATGAGAAACGATATATACACACCCACATATAAAGCGAAAACTGTAGTCGGTCATATAGAAAAAGAAGGGCTAACTATAGTAAACAAAGAGAAAAATACACTTACATCGGACCAAATGGAGCCAGCATAATCGACCTTGTCTTCACAAACAGCCACAAGACCCACCAAAAGATAAGAAGAGACATACCAGTAAGGAAACATATACCAGTAAGTACCGACATATATATAAAAGACACACAACAAAGAAAAAACTCCAGAAAACCAACAAATAAACTATCGAGAAAGATTGATAGAGAGAAACTAAACACAGAAACGATACAAAAGACATCAGAAGAAATAAAAGAAGGAAAAATAAATCAGGCAGTCGATGCAATAGAAGGACAAATAAAACAAGCGACAGTAAAGAAAGAATGGAAAAGAAGAAAAGCAAAGCCATGGTTCAAACAAGAATGCTACGTAGCGAGGAGAGCCGCGATCATAGCACTCCACAAGGCAAAACTATCGAAAACACACGAAGACCTACAAGAATACCAAAATACCAGGAGAGCCTATAAACAAACAGTGGAAAGGTATAAAGAAACGTACCAGGCGGAAGAAGAGAAAAAAATAATAGAAAAAGCAGAGGAAAAATGGTATAAAGTGACCTCACCAAAACAGCCATCCTTTCCAAGAGATATATCAATACATACGTGGGAGAAACACTTTAAAGAAGTACTGCAGGCCAAAGAAACACGCCCAGAAACCACATGAAGGAAAGAAAAAGTGGATAAATCCTGCCTCTTCACCAGAGAGGAAGTAAGACGACACATTGCAAGTTCGAAAAACAGAAAAGCCTGCGGACCTGACGAAATTGCCTTCGAACACCTCAAAGAAACAGAGCAAGCTCTCGCAGACACCTGGACAGAGCTTTTCAACGAATGCCTAAGGCAAGGCAGCATTCCGGACAAGTGGAGAATAGCAACGCTGAAGGTGCTGTACAAAGCCAAAGGAGACACGAAGGACCCAAACTCATGCAGGGGAATAGCCCTAGAGTGCACAACACTAAAAATAATGACCAGCATACTCACAGAGAGATTAAGAGCGATGACAGCCCACGTCATACCGGAACAACAGTTCGGGTTCGTAAAAGGGAAATTCGAGACGACACAAGCAATTAAATGTCTACAAGAGAGCATCGAAATAGCCTTAGAACAACAGAGAGGAAAACTACATGCCATCTTCATAGACTACAAGAAGGCTTTCGACCTTTTAAACAGGCAGCTGATAATAAGAAGAATAGAAGAAGCAGCAGGGAGAAACCAAATAACCAGATTAATTGAGAACATCCTCTCCACAAACCAAGTGCAGATAGACGATGGAGTTTCAAAAACAGAGCAAATAGATCAGACAAACGGCGTACTCCAAGGTGACCCGTCGAGTCCCCTACTCTTCATAATAGCAACAGCAAAAATATCCACAGAGATAGAAACAGAAAACGTCCAAATCTTGGCATACGCTGATGACATGGTGATTACATCCCAAGACATTGAAAAAGCTCAAACAAGCGTTCGACAAATTCGTAGCATGGGCCGAAAAGAACGACCTAGAAATAAATGAGAAGAAAATAGTAAACATGACCTTCAGGAAAGGAGGAAGACTCGCAGCGAATGACTGCATTCGGTATAAGGGAGACCCACTGCAAAATGTAAACCAGTTCAAATATCTGGGGATCACACTGCAGAGCCGAGGTGACACCTTCGATAAACACATCAAAGAACGCGCCTTAGCGGCCAGAATAGCAACGAACAGCATTAACAGCCTGAGTAAACTATCCCTGGAGACAGCAATGACCATCATCTTCCGCTTAAAAATAGCACCAATCATGACCTATGGAATAGAAGTGATTTGGATGAACCTACATAAGGCAAGCCTAGAGGAAATAGAGAAAGTCAAAGCACACTTTTTAAAGATAGCGCTAAGCGTATCAAAATACACGCCTTCACGCCTAACATACATACTGACAAAGGAACCCTTCTTCATAGAAGAGCTCCACCTGGACCTTCTCGTGCCGGCAACAGATGCCTACAAAGAACTGCTGTGGGAACTCAACGAGAAGAGAGAACAGATATGGCCTGAGTTCTACGCAACGGATGCGATGATCTACAGAGAATGGACAGCAGCCAGATACGACCTGAGACACACCGTGACGAGAGTCGCGGTCCATGGTTTCCACCACAGGATATGCACAACAGTGAAGCGCCATAACCCAGAAGAAAAGTGCAAGTGCAAACTATGTGGGTCGCACTGCGACCGATATCACCTATTACAGTGTAAAAACATAGGAACATCGATAACAGACTTTTGTAAGACATGAAAACAGTTCTTTCTACATGACCATTGGCTGCAATGATACCTATTATTATTATTATAGATACGCTTTATCTGCTTGTTTTGTTTATCACTGCAACCAGATCATACTATTTATTGCCAAAGGAACGCAATATTGTAAGAATGCTCTCTAGTGGAGAAAAAATGAAACACATCAAACTGTATATTAATTCATTTCTGATGTCGTATGATGTAAATATGACAATTATAGTTTTCTGGATTGTTACCTGGGAAAAAATACACTTAAGAAAGTGCAAACAGTGATTTATTTTTTTTTGGTGGTATAATCAATTGCGACAAATGTTTTTATATTAACTCCCGCATACGGCATGTGTTGACATTCATGCACTATATATACAATCTGGTAGCCGTATATCTCGCAGGCTCAGTTACTGCAAAATAATGGTCAGACCTGTTCAGAATATTAAAAAGGAGGAGCTTTCTTTAATATGGCAATTATAACACTGATAAATATTTCGTGAAACACGACTCTGATTGGTTGTAAAACAGAAATCACTGAAACGTGATTGGTCATTGACTCCCATTTGGGGCATGAGTTAAATAGTCATAGTAAACCTGTGTTGGTTGGAAGTCCACCAATAAATATTTTACTCTGAAAATTAAGCAGCGTTGCCACACGTCTCGATTTTGGCAGGAAGTCTCGTTTTTCAACCCTCTTATAACGTCTCCCGCTAGCACCCTAAGCGGGACGCTAAAAATCTCGCTTCTTCATCTAACAAGGGAACTGTCGACCATTGCATATCGAAACCTAGCTTGAAATTTATCCCTGAGAAGCGTTGTGATGAACCAAGACTGTGTCCAAAAAAATTCTGCCGTTTTTAACTTCAAGTCCCTAAAATCCAGCGCCAAATCTCTCTTTTAAAATACACGCAAGAAATATAATTGCAGACTCGGTAGATTGGTTAACCCTCACTACTTGCATGCCGTTCATTCGCGCATGGGGTGTGGAGAGGAGGGTGAGTGAAGGGAGCGTGATATCAGTTGCTTGCTTACTTATGCCGGTAGTGATTTTCTGCTTGCAGCACATTTGATTTACGCGCCGTGCCCCGCCTTACTTCACTCTGCTCCATGATCCAGGGATGTCCACTTGCTCCGCACAGTAGGTTACTATTGTTGGATTCTGACTTCTCTTTCTGTGCCTTCCAATTAAAACGGCAGATTTATTTTTGGACACGGCCTTGGTACATGATAATTCTCTCAAGGTAGGTTTCGACATGCAATGGTTTGTTAGTTCCCTTGTAAGTAAATAATATTATCAAAAAAATTAAAAAGATCTGTCAGCGAAGAAAAAGGAGGACACGACTCATGAGGTCAGTCACAGTCGGTCAGTTCCAGGAATGGAGCAATATTTCACGAGACAGGACTTGGCAGGAGTGTGTTACCACTACTATCACATTAATGCCGATGTCGCATGCATAGATTGAAAGATTTTTCTCTCAGGCGAATGTAACATGGACTGACAGACTATCCATACAACATAAAAATATGGAGATTCAAATAAAAAAACAAGTTTAGGATTTCCTGTGAAAAGATTTATACATTTGGTTAAAAAAAGGGAAATATTACAAGTCGCAAAATCAAGGTCAAAACATGTGTTCCATAAAGCATAGTTAATACATTTGTCTTCTTCTTCTTCCTTTCATGTGATAGACCTAGTGGTCTGTTACGGTCTCAATCCAACGTTTGAAGGGTCTGACCAAAGATCTCTTGCCTGGTGGCTGGTAATTTAAGATCTGACGTGGTATTCTTGTTCTGCTCATTCTTCGTACGTGAGATTTCCAGTTGTTTCTGTATTTTTGTACATATTCCTTGACTGATTCTGTGTGTAATTCTTTGAGAATCTCAGAATTCCTTTTATGGTCTGTCCTTGAATAGCCTGCAGTACGTCTCATAAATTTCATTTCTGCTGCAGTTAGTCTTTGTTCATCTACACTGCGAATTGACCAGGCCTCACTGCCGTAACATAATATGGGTCTGGCCAGTGTTTTATAAATTCTAGTTCGTGTGTGTTGCTGTACTGTGTTTGGCTTGAAAATATTTATAATTCCTGTTACTCTGTTAAATTTTATAATTTTTTGACTAAAATATTTTTCTTCTTCGTATGTAACTTGGTATCCGAGATAGTTAAATGTGTTGGTTTGTTCTAATATTTTATTATTAATAACTAATACATTTGTATACGTTATAATTAGGCCTGTAATCATCCATAAGGCAAATACTTTACATTATTTGTATCTTGCCTTTTTAAATTTTCAGGGCTGAATTATAGTTTATATGTTTTATATTAATATATTGGTATAACCTTATAATAGTATTTTGTTAGTATACTATTTATTTTATTCAGTGCCCCAGGTTCTCGTATCCACATTTCTGGTGTTCTATCCTGGAATTGGCGTAATTGTGAACCCACTTCTGAGGTTGGGACGCCTGAAAGACGGGGTTACGCTGCCCTGATGATATCGTGATGATAATGTGCGACAGGAGAGTCCTTAATCCTAAATTTAATCTAAGGTGAATATGAATAATGATGATTGTGTTGGCCAGATGATGTTCGGGGACCTTTTGGCCTTATGATATCCTGACATTTGCCTTTCAGGTGAGGAAAAACCTCGAAAATAACCTCACCCAGGAAAGTTGTCTCGACCGGGACTCGAATTCGGGCCCGCTGCGTGATAAGGCAGCACGCCACCTCGATACCACAGCGGTGGATTTTGTTTGATATATTTTAATCTAAGAGTTGTAACTTAGTAGATTTTAAAGTCTGATTTCAGAAGAAATCAGTTATTTTGATTAGTGTGTCTTAATCAAATGAAAATATTCTAATAATTTTTATACATTTACTCTATAATCCGATCTATTCATTCTTGTCCCGTTTTTTCTTTTTTCTTTTTTCCTTTTTCAAGTCCCGGTATTTGCAAAACACATCTGGCAACACGATAGTCAAATGAATGGCAGTTGACTTACAAGAAGATTTGTGGGTTCAAGGCCATCAAGAAACAAGGGTTATCTTTGAGAGGGCCGTGATAATTGTTTAGTAATATTTCCATATAGTAGATGACTTCATCTGTTAGATTTTTAGACATAACTAACTCACTGGTACTATCGAACCCGGAAGTTCATGGCCACGTGTACATAAGCTCTCCATACATTACTATCCTGGGCTAATGTTTTCCAATTATTTCTTGTATAAATAATTCATCTCTCTCAAATAATGATTAATTTTTTTCTCATATTTCTTTCTTGGCTTACCTAGGACGCTTCATCTTTATTTTTCGCACAAGAATTTTCCATACGCCTCTTTAATTTCTCTTTCGTGCTACATATACTGCCCATCGCGCTCTATGAGACTTAACTGTTTTATTGCATCTGTTTCCTATAAATATCGTAGTCTTCTCCATTCGCCTGGTCTGTACGTCTTTCTTTGATCTTTATTCTCAAATACTAGTAATCTAAGTCATATAAACGAAGGCTGTCATTTTACAGTGTTAGCTTATAGTTTCAAATATCGTACTTACTTACTCTTACTTACTTACTCACTGGCACTATCGAACCCGTAGGTTCATGGCCGAGCGGACATAAGCTCTCCATACATCCCTATCCTGAGCTAATACTTTCCAATCATTCCCTGTATAATCTACTTCCCTCAAATCATAGTTAATATTGTTCTCCCACCTCATTCTTGATCTACCAACTGGGCGTTTTCCTTCTGGCTTTCCTACAAGAAGTTTCCATGCACGTCTTTCATTCCCCATACGCGAAACATGTCCTGCCCATCGCAGTCTACGAGACTTAACTGTTTTTATTATATCTGGCTTCCTATAAAGACCATGTAGTTCATTGTTAAGTAGTCTTCTCCATTCTCCTGTCTGTTCATCTCTCTTTGGTCCAAAAATTTTCCTAAGAACTTTATTCTCAAATACTCGTAATCTCCTTTCCTCCCTTAAAGTAAGAGTCCATGTTTCGCACCCATATAATATAACTGGTAGAATAATAGTTTTATATATTTTCAGCTTAACGTTTTTTGAAAGGAGTTGGGACATCAATAGTTTCTGCAATGCATAATAGCATGCATTTCCAGAATTGAGCCTATGTTTAATTTCTTTGTGCATCTCATTCCTATTTGTGATTATTGTTCCTAGGTATTTGAATTCAGCCACTTCCTCAAAATTTCCCTCATTTGTCATTAGCTGTCCATTTCCATTATATACTGAATTTCTACGTATGACCATATATTTAGTTTTACTGATATTTACTTCCAGTCCTAATTTCTTAGTGTTACTCAATAGTGTGTGCGTGTTGGCCTTTAGTATCTCCTCGCTATCGGCCAATAATACTACATCATCAGCATAAACTAACAGCTTATAAACGCCATTCAGTTGCAAGCTTTCCTCATTCTCTAAAGATTTAATGTCATGCTCTAGTACAAAATTAAATAGTAGAGGAGATAGTGCACCTCCTTGCTTCAACCCATTCTGGATTTCAAAAGTGTGTGAAAACTGTTTGCCTACACGCACCCTACACTTTGAGCCATTTAGACACATTCGTGTAAGTCTAACTAACTTTTTAGGAATTCCGAACTCCAGCAGGATACTATATAACTTCTCCCTCTTAATTGAATCATATGCTTTTTTGAAGTCTACATATAGTTGATGTACAGTACCATTATATTCCCATTTCTTTTCTAAAATCTATCGTATAAAAGTTATTTGATCCCTCAAATTAACTGCTACTGTGAACTGATTAATGATGAAGTTTGATCGTAAAATGAAAATGACATACATAATTTTCAAAAAGTACGGAAAAGTGCTACATGATATTTTTAAAAATGTACGTTGTAGTATAACTTCAAATTTATATAAAGGTGTTGCAAATGTATAACGGTACATAAATAACGGCATACAAATAAATCATTAAAATAAATACACAAGAAAAAAGTCTTAACATTTAATACATAACTAACTATATAATTGGAGAAGAGCAGAATGGATTCAGAAAGGGTAGATCTTGTACAGATGGATTCTTTACTCTAAAATTACTATTAGAAAAGCACAAGGAATTCAATATAGAAACTCATATCGCCTTCGTTGACTTCATAAAGGCTTTTGACAAAGTAGACAGAAATATATTACTACAAATTTTAGCTGATGATAACGTTCCACAACAATATATTACTAATATCTTCAACATCTATAAAGATAATGAAATCTCTGTTAAACAAGATGGCAAATTATCTTCTTGGGAAAAGATCAACACTGGAGTAAGGCAGGGATGTGGACTTTCACCGGTGCTTTTCATTATATACATGAATAAATTAATAAATGAATGGAGGAAAACACAACCCATCAATAGGAACCTCAAACTCGATGCTATTCTTTTTGCAGGCGATTTAGCTCTTCTGGCACTTTCCGAAAATGATTTGCAACGATCAATTTATAATTTACAAAAAATAGGTGCCAAATTTAATATGGAAATATCAATTAACAAAACTAAAATTATGGCATTTCGTGGGAAGGACCCCATACAAAGTAAAATCTGTCTCCAGAATAAAATTTTAGAGAGATCTAATCAATTTAAATATCTTGGATATTATCTCTCTATCTGGGATGAAAAGGATATCCCTGAAAAAGTTACTAGTTATAATAAAAGTTTAGGAATTATTAATCAAGTTATGAAACCATCCCTTGTACAAAAAAACACCAGATTACGTTTCTATAACACTTTGGCTAGACCAGTGTTGACCTATGGTAGTGAAGCATGGACACTAAAAAAACAACATGAAAGCAGAATAACGGCTTGTGAAATGAGATTCATGCGCAGAACAGCGGGTTACACCAGATGGGATCGGAAAAGGAACACCGATATCTTAAAAGAATTGAAGACTACGCCAGTTTTGGAATATATTAAACAGTACCAACTAAATTGGAAACACCATCTTGAAAGAATGAGTTCAAATCGGATCCCCAAAGCTGTTTATAATTATATACCAAGAGGACGAAGATCACCGGGCCGTCCTATGAAACGCTGGAGGGAAAATTTTCTATAGGATCGTAACAGGCATTGGCCTAATACTTGGAAGGAAGAAGAAGACATAACTAACTACTGGCACTATCGAACCCGCAGGTTCATGGCCGCGCGAACATAAGCTCTCCATACATGTCTATCCTCTTTTATAATCATCCCTGTATAATTTACTTCCTTCAAACCATGGTTAATGTCATTTTCGCACCTCTTTCTTGGCCTACCTACTAGGCGCTTTCCTTTTGGTTTACCTACAAGGTGTTTCCAAGCCCGAGTTTCATTCTCTATTCGTGTCACATGTCCTGCTTATCACAGTCTATGATAATTAACTGTTCTTATTATATCTGGTTTCCCATGAAGATCATGTAGCTCGCTGTTATGCAGTCTTCTCCATTCGCCTGTCTGTTCATCTCTCTTTGATCCAAAAAAATTTCCCTAGAACTTTATTCTCAAATATTCGTAATCTTTTCTTCTCCCTTAAAGGAAGTGTCCATATTTTGTATCCATATAATATAACTGGAAAATAGAAGTTATATATATTTTCAATTTAACGTTCTATGAGAGGAGCAGGGACGACAAGTTCCAGAATTGAGCCCATGTTTAATTTCTTTCTGTACTTCATTCGTATGTAATTATTGTTCCTAGGTATTTGAATTCAGCCTCTTCTTCACAATTTCCCTCATTTGTCATTAGCTGTTCATTTCCATTATATAATCCATCCATAGTAAATCTGCCCGAGGGCAGGTCTTTACTGCGATAATAACATTTTGATAGTATGTTTTGCAGCTTTACTAGGGAATTATAGGTGTGGTAGCTTCCCACGCCGCGCCGGTGAAGGATCATGGTGATAATGATAAGGATGATAAAGATGGCCGGATGATTTTCGGGGACACTTGGACCCTAAGCGTCCTGACATTTGTCTTACAGGTGAGCAAAACCCCGAAAAAACCGCACCCAGGAACCTGTCCCGACCGGGAATCGAACCCGGGCCCACTGCGCGACAAGGCAGTACGCTACCTCTAGACCATAGCGGTGGACATTGTATAATATATTTCTATAAATATATTTTTATTATTCCGGCTTTTACAATGAATACACAAATTTTACCGGTACCCATGTTCACAGTTAACTACACATTTGTTTCAACACATTTTTCCATTCTTGTCTGTTCATCCATAAATCTTCTTCTATTTCCCATTCCCTCTTAGCTTCATTGATTCCCTGAATCCACCTAATAGTTGGTCTACCCTTCTTTTTCCTTCCCTGTGGATCGCAATCCATGATAATCTTAGGTAGTCTTCCTTCTTCCATTATTCTAATGTGTCCTTACCAATTTAATTGTTTCTTCTTTATAAAATCTAATATTGAATATTGTACCAGCATTTTTTCTTTCATATATGAATTTCTGATTGTATCCTTCCTGGATATTCTTGCAGCACGTCTCCAGTAGTCCATTTCAGTGGCGAGCATTTTTTTTTTCATTTGTGCATTTAAAGCCCACACATCAGCTCCATAGGTAATAATGCTTCTGATTATCTATAAATATGTACTTACTTACTTACTCACTGGCACTATCGAACTCGTAGGTTCATGGCCGCGCGGACATAAGCTCTCCATACATCCCTATCCTGAGCCAATGCTTTCCAATCATTCCCTGTATAATCTACTTCCCTCAAATCATAGTTAATGTTGTTCTCCCACCTCATTCTTGGTCTACCAACTGGGCGTTTTCCTTCTGGCTTTCCTACAAGAAGTTTCCATGCAAGTCTTTCATTCCCCATACGCGCAACATGTCCTGCCCATCGCAGTCTATGAGACTTAACTTTTCTTATTATATCTGGATTCCTATAAAGACCATGTAGTTCATTGTTAAGTAGTCTTCTCCATTCTCCTGTCTGTTCATCTCTCTTTGGTCCAAAAATTTTCCTAAGAACTTTATTCTCAAATACTCGTAATCTCCTTTCCTCCCTTAAAGTAAGAGTCCATGTTTCGCACCCATATAATATAACTGGTAGAATAATAGTTTTATATATTTTCAGTTAACGTTTTTTGAAAGGAGTTGGGTTATCAAGAGTCTCTGCAATGCATAATAGCATGCATTTCCAGAATTGAGCCTATGTTTAATTTCTTTGTGCATCTCATTAAATATGTACATAAATAAATAAATAAATAAATAATCAGTTCATAAATAACCAACTAAATATGTTATTTCAATCAAGCTTATGTTGCGCTCTAAGATTCAATAGATGGTTAAAAATCAGATTTCATGTTTGACGCTGGTTGTCCTGACATAGGCCCTAGTGAGTCTACGAAAGTTCTGTTTTTACATCGGCCAAGTACACGGAATGTTTCGCGTGAAGTATATTAGAGGACTGAGATTTCTTCGGTCTAGGTCCTATATTACAGGGTGTGTCATGTTAAAATGATCGGATATTCCTGCAAAACAAATGGATATAGAGAGCAATGTATTTCACCCATCGCGATTAACCTCGTAGTAGGAAGCACCTGATATTCAAAGTTTCAATCTTGCGACCCGGGTAGATTACAGGTGGGTAGGGACGTTAAATCTTCATCTTGGGTCTGGACGCGTGTCTCTTGTGTTATGAAGTCTTCGGCGGTTGACCTGGAATACAGCTAATCAATCATAGAACTGAAATCTGGCTAGTGGATGATTCAGAGTTCCTAATCCTAAACACCTAAATGCTTCCAACCAAGTACTTTGTTATAGTCCGTGAGGGTTAAAGTGTCTAGAATATTTTAGAAAGAGAAAGAGAGTACTCACCATCTTCTTTCTCACTCATACGCATATCTCTTCACGGTGACAGCGGTAGGGCAGACACTCCCTGCAGTGAACATAGATCAGTGGTGGCATTCCCTTCTTCTAAAGATTAATTTTACACTAATATAATATCTCACGAACTATAAACGAACTCTGAAACAGTCGCCACTGACAAAAATTACGTGAACAAAAGTGACTGGGCGAAAGTGGGGGTGGAGTTTTTCTAGCATCCTACGTAATTTTACAAGGGTAGCCCATTATAGTACACATGTCACTCAGACGTCTAGCGAAGGATGGAAGAACAGTTATCTAGACAAGGATAGCAGAAATCGTGCCAACTTACAACTTTTACACTATAGTTCCAGCGGGATCTAATTCCTACAAATGGAGGGAGGATAAAACGAATAAAGTAGAGAGTTATTAGACACGTGCTAAACAGTTTCCACGTTTCAATATAAAGTTCAGAACGGTATTTTATTCTCTAACTAGTGACACATCACACAGTTTTGTTAGACTCTCTGGCACCCGATCCCATCGTCCTTTATATCCCTCCTCATCCACACTACCTATTGTTCAAAATAGTTTACAGTTCATCTTGCTAGAACATTGAATTCTTTTGCATCCATGTCAGAAACTGCCAAACTTTCAGAAACAAACTAAATAATTTTTACTAACTGATATTATTATTTTCACAATATTAATAATTCATGTTTATTTTATTTAATAAAAATAGTATTAAGATTTATAAATATCTTAACCTATTGTCTTATATATATAGGCCTATATATATATATATATATATATATATATATATATATATATATATATATATATGTATTTTGACATAATTAAATTAAGAAATAAATTTTGTTATAATTAAATTTTTGACATTTAGCATTGAAGGCCAAAATTATGATTTCAAAATAAAAATAAATGCCGTGATTTGAACCCGAAAACATTCAAATAGATGCCAGAGTGGCGCAGTTGGAAATACAGTAAGGTATAGATTTAGATGTTTCGCGTTCAAATACCGGCTCAGGAATTTGCTTTTCTTTACATATATCATATAAAGGCCATATATGGCTATATATATATGTGTGTGTGTGTGTGTGTGTGTGTGTGTGTGTGTGTGTGTGTAAGCAGTAGATTAATTCATTACATTAAATTATTTTGCTTGCATTTTTTCATGTATAGTTGAAAGGAACAGTTCTTGCTTTGTGAATATATTTTTGTTAGTTTTAATTTTAATTATCATTAACTTTATTGTGTTAGCCTGTTACATCTTACATCGTTATTGTTCAGTTTAGCCATACGATCTGTTAGTATATAATATTATAATTATTTTTTATTTGAATATAACATATGTTTGTCCTGCGAGAAGAAGAAAGGGCCACATGACCTTAACTGCTCCAGGCTAAGTATATAAGTAGATAAATAAATAATAAATAAATAAACACACATTATAGAAATTAATATATTATGAATAATCTATTTCTATCGACATTTTAATCTTTTGTAGTTTTTATTAATGTAATCTTGATTTTGTTCCAGCAGATGAAAAACCTGGGAGATGTCCAGAGATTACTACGTATAATCCTTTCGACCATGTGAACGTGCTTCTTTGTACTTCGGATAACGCATGCGCAGGAGCAGAGAAATGTTGTTATAATCTATATTATAGTACATTTATCTGTACATTGCCTCGTGAATAAAATGTTGGCAAACTGCAATTTCTCAAATAAAATTATTACTGGATATCTCCATCAGATATGCTAATCAGAGAAGAAAGGCTACATCTTAAATTCCACTCTCTGTTTTGAATCCCACAGCAACCAACCTGAAAATATTAAAAGGAAAAGAAGATATCTATATTCGAAATATGGACTGTTTTAAAAACGTATAGAAAACTAGTAGTAGTAGTAGTAGGACTTTAATAGACAAAAAGTAAGATATTCACAATATTATTTATAAATATGGGCCGCACGGGCAGTAAGCCGTACGTGCTGTTGACAGTCCGTTCCAGTAAAGTAATAATTGCTACTAGTGTGAAGAAAAATAAACAACAACAAAAAAAAGCAATAACATTACAATTACATAAAGAAAACGCAATAATATTACAATTAAATAATAACACAATAGCATTATACATTAATTAATTTATATATAATTACTAAGAATTAATGTTATTGCATTTTGATAACATATATTTATTCATGAATGAGTGTTGTTCTTATTTTCCGCGTTTTGTCCAGAAATTTACCCAAGTTTATCCAATTTTCTGGATTTACCAATAACTCGTAGCATGCCAATCTTTCCCGATTTGAATTTAGAAATCTTTCCGGTAATAACTGACGTCTCCAATATTCTAAATCATTACATTGTCCTAATATACGTATCTCATCTTCAAATTTCCCGCACATTGGACATATTCGCATATCGTGATCGTCGCTAATTTTTTGAAATTTTCATATGCCCCTAGGCCAAACCAAGCAAGCCCTGATCTCTCTTTAAATTCTAGGTTGAGTATATACGATTCTTTTCCCCAGATGTGTTCTAGGTCTCTTTGTAAACATAGTGAGCGTTTTCCTGTACATTCGGTGAAAGTATCTTGTTGGTTTATATCTAAGTACCTCCTCCTTATTTTTCTCCACACGTTCTTGCGATTTTCAGTCCCTTTTTCCCATATCCAGCCCATCCCAATCTTTTGGAGTTCTCTCCTAACCTCGTCTGCCCAAAATTTAACATCTATGTTTTTAATTTGGTGGTCGTAACAAATTGCTCTAAGCATTGTTTGTTCACTTTGGATTACTCGCAACCAGTATTTGAGTACACGAATTTTACAGTTTATGTCGTCCTGGAATGACCCAAATTCATATAGAATTCCACAGTTAGAAACAGTCTTACTAAGTCCTGTAATATATTTTAGAAAATGCGTATATACCTTATTTAGTATTTCCGTTCTTTGGAAACCCCAAATCAAACTATTAGGGACTATGATCTGAAATATAAAGAAATTAGACTATTAGGTTAATTTTCGGTGCAAGGAGCACAATTCATGTTCTTCAGTATGCATATGTAGGCCTATAAGAATGAGTGTGAGTGTGTCTGTCTTTTGTGGTCTCAAAAACTACTTGACCGATTTGAATGGGGGTTTTTCCACCTTTCAAGTTTTTTTCTGGGACAACTAACGTATATAACATATTGCCCAACTTAATATAGAGCCGTCGGATCTAACAAAAAAAAAAAAAAAGGATATCGGTAAACTAAAAAGTAGCTTTTTGGACGCTTAAATGCCAAATTAATGTATACAGAATTCTCTCTCTATCTTCGGGTTTTTACAGCTGCTGCCGTCTTCCCGTGCCAAACCTCCAAAGCCTACGGTCTTGGGCATCTTCGATGCTTAGCCCTCTAGCTTGCATTATTGTCTTCATGTTTTCCTTCCATGTTAACTTTGGTCTCCCTGTTTTCTTCTTTCTGTTCGTATGCTATTTATATAGTTTCTTCGGCCATCGCTCATCTTCCATTCTTAAAACATGTCCTAACCACTTTAATTCCTTCTCCTCAATTCTTTCAATTATACTTTCTTCTGCTTCCATTATGTTTCTAATTTCCTTATTTGTGACATGTACTAATTTAGACTTTCTGGCACTTCTTCGTAAATAATCCATTTCTAGAGCTATTAGTCTATTCTTGTAATACTTATTGATTGTCCATACCTCACTTCCGTACATTGCAACAGATTCCACCAATGTTTTACCAATATATATAATATGATTTGTCAATTTGTCAATTTAATAAAAATGAATGTAAGAGACTGTATAATTTACTGACGAGACCATTCCAACAAGAAAAATTACCTCGTACAACAAGGTAGGCTCCAGATTTACCGGATCTAAATAAAACAAATTACAAGGCATTTTAGTATCATACCATTAGTATCATACTGAATAATTCGGAATGAATGTTTTTATAAACTATAAGTCTCATATTCTCGTCATATCTTACTTACTTACTCACTGGCACTATCGAACCCGAAGGTTCATGGCCGCGCGGGCATAAGCTCTCCATACATCCCTATCCTGAGCTAATGTTTTCCAATCATTCCCTGTATAATCTACTTCCCTCAAATCATAGTTAATGTTGTTCTCCCACCTCATTCTTGGTCTACCAACTGGGCGTTTTCCCTCTGGCTTTCCTACAAGAAGCTTCCATGCACGTCTTTCATTCCCCATACGCGCAACATGTCCTGCCCATCGCAGTCTACGAGACTTAACTGTTCTTATTATATCTGGCTTCCTATAAAGACCATGTAGTTCATTGTTAAGTAGTCTTCTCCATTCACCTGTCTGTTCATCTCTCTTTGGTCCAAAAATTTTCCTAAGAACTTTATTCTCAAATACTCGTAATCTCCTTTCCTCCCTTAAAGTAAGAGTCCATGTTTCGCACCCATATAATATAACTGGTAGAATAATAGTTTTATATATTTTCAGCTTAACGTTTTTTGAAAGGAGTTGGGACATCAAAAGTCTCTGCAATGCATAATAGCATGCATTTCCAGAATTGAGCCTATGTTTAATTTCTTTGTGCATCTCATTCCTATTTTTGATTATTGTTCCTAGGTACGTATTTGAATTCAGCCACTTCCTCAAAATTTCCCTCATTTGTCATTAGCTGTCCATTTCCATTATATACTGAATTTCTACGTGTGACGATATATTTAGTTTTACTGATATTTATTTCCAGTCCTAATTTCTTAGTGTTACTCAATAGTGTGTGCGTGTTGGCCTTTAGTATCTCCTCGCTATCGGCCAGTAGTATACATCATCAGCATAAACTAACAGCTTATTAATACCATTGAGTTGTAAGCCTTCCTCACTCTCTAAAGATTTAATGGCATGCTCTAGTACAAAATTAAATAGTAGAGGAGATAGTGCATCTCCTTGCTTCAACCCATTCTGGATTTCAAAAGTGTCTGAAAACTGTTCTCGTCATAAAGCTGGGGTAATTGCTCTTGTGTCCAGACCGTTATATAAGTCTCATATTCTCGTCATAAAGCTGGGGTAATTGCTCTTGTGTCCAGACCGTTATATAAGTCTCATATTCTCGTCATAAAGTTGGGGTAATTGCTCTTGTGTCCAGACCGTTATATAAGTCTCATATTCTTGTCATAAAGCTGGGGTAATTGCTCTTGTGTCTAGACCGTTATATAAGTCTCATATTCTCGTCATAAAGCTGGGGTAATTGCTCTTGTGTCCAGACCGTTATATAAGTCTCACATTCTCGTCATAAAGCTGGGGTAATTGCTCTTGTGTCCAGACCGTTATATAAGTCTCACATTCTCGTCATAATGCTGGGGTAATTGCTCTTGTGTCCAGACCGTTATATAAGTCTCATATTCTCGTCATAAAGCTGGGGTAATTGCTCTTGTATCCAGACCGTTATATAAGTCTCATATTCTCGTCATAAAGCTGGGGTAATTGCTCTTGTGTCCAGACTGTTATATAAGTCTCACATTCTCGTCATAAAGCTGGGGTAATTGCTCTTGTGTCCAGACCGTTATATAAGTCTCACATTCTCGTCATAAAGCTGGGGTAATTGCTCTTGTGTCCAGACCGTTATATAAGTCTCACATTCTCGTCATAAAGCTGGGGTAATTGCTCTTGTGTCCAGACCGTTATATGTTTCATATTCTTGTCATAAAGCTGGGGTAATTGCTCTTGTGTCCAGACCGTTATATAAGTCTCACATTCTCGTCATAAAGCTGGGGTAATTGCTCTTGTGTCCAGACCGTTATATAAGTCTCACATTCTCGTCATAAAGCTGGGGTAATTGCTCTTGTGTCCAGACCGTTATATAAGTCTCATATTCTTGTCATAAAGCTGGGGTAATTGCTCTTGTGTCCAGACCGTTATATAAGTCTCACATTCTCGTCATAAAGCTGGGGTAATTGCTCTTGTGTCCAGACCGTTATATAAGTCTCACATTCTCGTCATAAAGCTGGGTAATTGCTCTTGTATCCAGACCGTTATATAAGTCTCATATTCTTGTCATAAAGCTGGGGTAATTGCTCTTGTGTCCAGACCGTTATATAAGTCTCACATTCTCGTCATAAAGCTGGGGTAATTGCTCTTGTGTCCAGACCGTTATATGTTTCATATTCTTGTCATAAAGCTGGGGTAATTGCTCTTGTGTCCAGACCGTTATATAAGTCTTCTCACATTCTCGTCATAAAGCTGGGGTAATTGCTCTTGTGTCCAGACCGTTATATAAGTCTCACATTCTCGTCATAAAGCTGGGGTAATTGCTCTTGTGTCCAGACCGTTATATAAGTCTCATATTCTTGTCATAAAGCTGGGGTAATTGCTCTTGTGTCCAGACCGTTATATAAGTCTCACATTCTCGTCATAAAGCTGGGGTAATTGCTCTTGTGTCCAGACCGTTATATAAGTCTCACATTCTCGTCATAAAGCTGGGGTAATTGCTCTTGTATCCAGACCGTTATATAAGTCTCATATTCTTGTCATAAAGCTGGGGTAATTGCTCTTGTGTCCAGACCGTTATATAAGTCTCACATTCTCGTCATAAAGCTGGGGTAATTGCTCTTGTGTCCAGACCGTTATATAAGTCTCATTTTTGAATGAGTTATTGTTAACCTCACATGGAATCGCAAAACTGAAGGGCAAACCTTTGTTAGCTGTCCATCTGAAGGGCAAACCTTTGTTAGCTGTTCATGGCTACTATTCATTATATTCGCAGCTACCTTCCATATCCACAACCTGAAGACACACTAAGCCTTGATGATAGGAAACCACTTTTAATGGTTAGGAGATATGCTCTTTTGTTTAAAATTGGTATACCAAACATTTAAAATAATAAGGGTATGCTTGGCTGGGCTGACAACCCGGCTGACAAAGTGCCGATTGTCTAGAAAAAGTGGGAGCCTTAACCTCCTACTACCCCAAGGGCCTCCGGGCCTGTTGTGGGATCACTTTACTTTGTGAGTATAGAAATACGTACATAAACCAAAATTATGCACAGCTATATTACAGGTTTACCATTGAATGGTATTCTGGGTCACCTTAGTACATGGGACCTGAGGACCCATTAGTGGCATCAATGATAAGCTCAAAAAGTTGCATTAAACAAGGAATGATTTTATTTTAATATAGCACGAGATATTTCAACTAAACTGGTGAAGCGTAAGTAATATTTAATTGTTAGTACTGTACTATAAAAAATATTCTCATATTTCTTTCAAAGCCAAACTGAAGACATTAAAATGTTAACAAAGAAAACAAAACTAATTTTAATATGCCATTAAATGAAATAATATGTTTGTAAAGAGATTTATGTACGCTAAGATCACTCCGAATACATTATATAATGGATGTGGCGAATATGATACGACCCTAATGTAATATAGTGATTAAGGAATATAAGAAATGAATAAATAATGAAGGAACAGAATATAGTTAAAAATAAATTAAGTTTCATATTGGTAAATAGTTCTCACTAGAAGCGGTTGAAACCCTAAGTAAAAAGATGTCATGAACATGTATTAGTCGTTCAAAATATCTCTGCAGGCGGAAGAATTGCGAAGCTCTCTTTGTTGCTACACGTGACGTCATCTAAGGCAGTGTTCACTGTCAGCGTCCCACGTCCCGTTCCCCTTTGCACTCATAGATAGCAGTGTCACGTGTTCTATTCCTGCATAAACACGACTGCAGTGCCCTCCGTCAACAACTGCGCTTACTCCTTGAACGGGTAATAACTCCTCAAATTAGACCTGAAATCCTTAAGCTGGGTCTACCTTCAAAAATCACGTTTGGTAGAAATATCAAACTCCAAATTTACAATCGCGGAAAGCCCAAGCTGGCAAACACGCTCCATAGCCGTGAGAATAAAATCAAAAGGTAGGTGGTAGTTTAAATAAAATAGTTACGCCCTTGGAGGACATATGATTGAATATTCTAACCAATCAAAATCAGAGTTAGGGTATAGACCATATATGGGAATAATTGGTCCTGACTTCGATACGGAACTCATGAGGACAACATTTAAGACACTTATACTCGACACTTAGAAGGAAGAAGATCTTGATTGTATAGTAAAAAATATCTTGTAACAACGATTATGGACTTAGGGAAAATCTCCCGAACTCATAAGTCATTTGCTAGTCCTCATTAGCGAAATATCGAAGGCCAGGGATAGAAAAGTTTTATCTTCACAGTGTAATGCGCATTTAAATTGGCAGAGATTAATTAAATTAAATAATTCAAATAATTAGTGATTGTCTGTTCCCACGGATTTCTCCTTCCGAACCCGTTATAGATAGGAGTCTCAGCGCTCACCCTGAAACAGGACCCGACTAGCTACCGAGGAAGGGCAAGTAACAATTCACAATTAAATCAGGTGGAACCAAAGTGAGATTATCAGCCTTATACCTTACCGCCCCATGGAAGAGGTCAGTTCAAATGAGATAAGTTTTGATGAAGTGGGAGAGTTAAAATACCAAGGAACAATAATTACAAATAAATATAAAATTATGGAATTTTCATCTGAAAGGTCCATCTCCTCAACTTAATTAATTATTTAACTGTAGCGCTTTCGGGACTTGTCCCATCATCGGCTGGATTCAAAACTGGCGTTTCACTGAAGATCAAAGCTAATTACAAATAGGAATGAAGTGCAGAAAGAAATTAAACATAGGCTCAATCCTGAAAGTGTTATGCATTACAGGAATCCAATCATCCTAATTCCTCCAAAAAATAAACCGAAAAAAAAAACATACAACTTTTATTCTCCTAATTTAGGCCTATATTATATGGATGTGAAACATGGACTCTTACTTTAATGGAGGAGAAAAGATAATGGGTGTTTGAAAATAAAGTTCTTAGAAACATTTTTGGACCAAAGAGATGTGAACAGAGAGGCGAATGGAGAAACTAATTAAAATGAGCGATATATTTGTGGGAAACCAGATATAAGAAAAATATTTAAGTCTATCTGACTGTGATGGGTAGGACATGTGGTACGAATGGGAAATGAAAGGGGCCATGAAAACTCATTGTACAACAACAAGTAAAGCGCCCAATAAGCAGGCCAAGAAGGAAATGGGGAATTAACGTTATCCACGATTTGAGGGAAGTACATTATACAGGGATTATTGGAAAGCAATAGCCCAGGATAGGGATGTATGAAGAGCTTATACCCGCGCAGCCATGAATCTACGGGTTAGATAGTGCAGTGAATTATATAAGATGATACTTACTTACTTACTGGCACTATCGAACCCGTAGCTTCATGGCCGCACGGACATAAGCTCTCCATACATCCCTATCCAGAGCTAATGCTTTCCAATCATTCCCTATATAATCTACTTCCCTCAAATTATAGTTAATGTTGTTCTCCCACTTCATTCTTGGTCTACCAACTGGGCGTTTTCCCTCTGGCTTTCCTACAAGAAGATTCCATGAAAATAACATATAAGAATTTTTTTTATTATTGATTTCGTACATCTCAATGATGGATAAATCATATTTGAAGAGAAAAATTATACGCTCAGACCGGGACTTGAATCCGGGACCCTTGGTTCTCTAGACCAAGTGCTCTACCAACTAAGCTACCTGAGCAAGTACCGATCTAAACGCAAATCTTTCTCTATATACATTGTAATTCCCATCCACCAAATGCTGTGAAGCCATGCTTCTATCTTGCAAAATGGCGGCTCCTTTATTAAGAAGACATATTTGGGAATTATACATTACAGCCAGTACGGCTTTTTCCAAGTTTTTATTATTGATTTCGTACATCTCAATGATGGATAAATCATATTTGAAGAGAAAAATTATACGCTCAGAGAAAGATTTGCGTTTAGATCGGTACTTGCTCAGGTAGCTTAGTTGGTAGAGCACTTGGTCTAGAGAACCAAGGGTCCCGGGTTCAAGTCCCGGTCTGAGCGTATAATTTTTCTCTTCAAACATATAAGAAATTAAATTATTTTTGGCTTTAACTTGACCTTTTTATTGGGTCATTAAATATTAATTATTTGTCTGAATAATTCATAAAAATATATTTTAGAAATGTTCAGTAATCTACTTGGAATTTATAAAAAAAACACATTTTATTCAATACTCCAGGTTGTCATTTCGACATTTTTGCTTTTGTCTTATGACATTGACGTTACTGTAACCCACTTGTGAGGTTAGGGCGCCTGGAAGGCGGGGTTACGCTGCCCCGATGATATAATGAGTGACGATGATACTGGTGCGCCAGGAGAGTCCTTAATCCTAAGCTTAACATAAGGCGAATATGAATGATTATGATGTTCGGGGACCGTTCGGGCCTTAAAGTGTCCTGACATTTGTCTTTTTTATCAGTTTGAATACTTTAAACATTTAGGATGTGACATCAGCTATGGGTATGATAAAGATATTGAACACAAAACACATCAGTTTCAAGCTATTTGTGGTACAATAAATAAATAAAGTAAAGTAAAGTAAAGTGATCCCACAACAGGCCTCAGGAGGCCCTTGGGGTAGTAGGAGGTTAAGGCTCCCACTTTTTCTAGACAATCGGCACTTTATGTCAGCCGGGTTGTCAGCCCTGCGTGACGGCCGCCTTTACCCCAGAACAAGTGTCTGGTACTCATTTCAGTTAGAGGCTGAGTCGACCCCAGGGCCATAGTGCCGCCAGAGGGTTTGGGTCAGTTTAAAAATCGTGACCCCAACGGGACTTGAACCTTCGACCCTCCGGCTTGTAGCTCAGTGCCTTAACCACTACGCTACGGCGTGCCTTCAAACCCGGCCGGGGTCGATTGATTTTTATGGAGGAATAATTGAAGGGACAAGTGCTCTGGGAGGAACTTTAAGCCGAGGGTCCCGAGTGTTAAGATTTGTAGGCTCGTAAAACTACTTCAAACTTAAATTAGTGCCTCTGAGCAAACTTTAACCGTCCTTCTCCAACCAAGAAATATCTTAGTTGTGTACTAGACGTCTCATTGAGGCGATGTGCTGACCACCTGCCACTCACTGACATATGTATGGAAATAAGCATAAATAAATTAATTTGTCAAAAAATACCCTCTAGGGAGCACACATATCTCCACGAGGGAACTTTGAGGTATATATGTATGTACAACGAATTTGTATAATAATTTATGAAATTATTAATGATGAAAAGCAAGAAAGTAACAATATTAATAACAAAACTGATGAACAAAATATTGGGAGCGGACAATATCCCAGAAGAAATGAAAACAGGTTACCTAGTGTCAACCTACAAGAAAGGTGATAATAAGCAATGTACACATTATAGGGCAATAAATATAACAAGTCCTTTCATAAAGATTTTGGAAATCTTGATAATAGAATGGTTCGAAAAGGATTTTAGAGCGACAGAAGAACAAAGTGGTTTCGCGACAGGACGTTCTACAATAGATCATATATTTACAATTAGAGAAATTTTACAAACATGTAACGACAAACAACAGGAAGTGGAACTAAGTTTTTATGATTTAGAAAAAGCTTATGATAATATACCAAGAAAATTATTATGGCAAGAATTGGAAAAAGCAAAGATTAATGAACAAATTAAACATATAATAATACATATATACTTTAATAACAAATGTAGAGTTAAAATAGGCTCAGAACTAACAGAAGAGTTGATAACTACGAAAGGGTTATTACAAGGGTGCACAAAGTCACCGACATTATTTAAAATATACATAGATATTGTATTACAGGATGGTCAAAGAAATGTAAACCAATAAAATTAAAATTAAAAGAGAATAAATACATACATAACTTATTATTCGCAAATGATCAAGTGGTAGTCACTTCAGGATGTGAAGATGCAAACCAATGGGTAGGAAACTAGAGCAAGAATACTCAAGATGGGGTTTAACAATTAATTATAATAAAACACAATATATGAGCACAGATCTTTCCATGGAATTAGAAATAAAGGGGACAAAAATTAAAACAGTCGAATATTTTAAGTATTTCGGATCAATAATTCAAAAAGATGGTTCATTTGAATTAGACATCGAAAAAAGAATAATAGAGACAAAGTTATTATCATTTGTTAGGACTATTTAACGAATAAGATTAAGCTGTTTACTCACAAATCATTATTTAACTATAGTTATTTTAAAATATTTATATATTTAATGTAAACGGCGATGTTTGAAAACAAATGAGAAGCGATAGTTACGCTTCATCTGCTTCTTTTGTTTATCACTGCAACCAGATCATACTATTTATTGCCAAAGGAACGCAATATTGTAAGAATGCTCTCTAGTGGAGAAAAAATGAAACACATCAAACTGTATATTAATTCATTTCTGATGTCGTATGATGTAAATATGACAATTATATTTTTCTGGATTGTTACCTGGGAAAAATACATTTAAGAAAGTGCAAACAGTGGTTTCTTTTTTTGGTGGTATAATCAATTGCTACAAATGTTTTTATATTAACTCCCGCATGCGGCATGTGCTGACATTCATGCACTATATATACAATCTGGTAGCGTATTTCTTACAGGCTCAGTCGCTGCAAAATAATGGTCAGACCTGTTCAGAATATTAAAAAGGAGGAGCTTTCTTTAATATGTAATTATAACACTGATAAATATTTCGTGAAACACGACTCTGATTGGTTGTAAAACAGAAATCATTGAAACGTGATTGGTCATTGACTCCCATTTGGGGCAGGAGTTAAATAGTCACATTGAATTCTATTTTATGGAGTAGGAATATAATCAAGAGGACTAAATTATTACTATATAACACTATTGTGAAGAGTATTTTATTATATATTGCGGAAACATAGATGTTGAAGCAAAAACACTGAAATAAATTATTAGCCACAGAAATTTAACTCTCTGGCTATTGTTGAATTTCTTTGGTAGCCTTCTAGACCACCAAAGAAATTCAACAATAAGCCAAAGAGTTAAACATCGTATCTATATCTGAATACCTCCAAGAATATAGAAACAATTGGCTAGCCCGTATTCAGCGCATGGATCGTCACAGAATACCAAAACAAATTCTTCACTACATTCCTCGAGGCAGAAGATCTGTGGGTCGACCTTTTCGGAGATGGCGGGAGACCGTAACGGGCCACTGGGCCTAATACTTGAAAGGCAGATGATGATGAATGGACTTTTTAAGAAGATCGGTAAGAATATCAAAATTAGATAAAACAAAAAATATTACAATAAGGGAAATAATTAATGTAGAAAATTATATTGTACAAGAGATTGAAGAAATCCAACTAAGGTGGTATGGACATATAATGAGAAGAAGGGACACAGAATAAAAACAAAGTAGTATTGAAATGGATACCTCCTGGAAAAGGGAAACGTGGTAGACCAATGCCAACGTGGATAAAGGGAATTCAAGACAACATTAAGAAGATAATAATAATAATAATAATAATAATAATACTTTATTTATTCTGGCAGAGTTAAGGCCATAAGGCCCTCTCTTCCACTCAACCAGCACAAATACAAATAAATATTTGACAAATATAGATATACACTATACTAATTATAAATAGTTAAAGATACAATAAATGTAGCAACGTAAATGTCATGTACAAACAACATTTTATACGGTAATAACAATAATGATACGATGATAATAATAATAATAATAATAATAATAATAATAATAATAATAATAATAATATAAATATGATACATTATACGGGAAACACCAATTAATATATATATATATATATATATCTTACACTGGATAATAATGAAGTCGAGTTTAGAGCAAATATAAATTTAGATTTCTTTTAAAAGATGCCAATGTCCGGCAGCCCCTTTTTTTTCTTGTGGTAGGGAATTCCAGTTGCGAGAAGTGGAGATGGTATATGACATGGAGTGATGTGATGTCCTATGTTGCGGTATATTAAGTAAGAGACTATGTTGTGATCTTGTGTTTAAGTTATGGTTTGAGGATAGATACTGGAAACGGGATGATAAATAATTGGGAATCGAGGTATGTAGGATCTTAAATAGAAGAATTAGACAGTGCGATTTTCTTCTCTCTTTTAGATGTAGCCATGACAATTCGTGGAATAATGGAGAAATGTGGTCGTATTTTCGAACATTAAATATGAATCTGATAAATATGACAGAAGCAGACACGCAAGACCGGGAAATGTGGAAGAAAAAAGAAATGTATATTTGGTTGAGGATGCCTGTGTAAATAACAGAAACAACCCTGAAAATAATAAATAAATAAAACATGAATGATGGGTAGTCTCCCGGTGAGCTTTTGGATCTTCGACTCTGGTCGGAAAAAAATTTCCTCACCTATAAGACAAATATTAAGGCCCGAATAGTCCCCGAACAGTATTTGGCCAACATAATCACACTACCGCATTCGCCTTCTTTAATATGAATATGTGAATGATTGGTGTGTGTGGTGCTATCACACACGTGGCTGATCCCTCATTCGGGGAGAGTCTGCATGCCATATGAGTAAGTATGTTATCCAAAGTTTAAATATCGTCTCTTGACAGGTAAGTCCTGGCTACTATGGCACACGTAAGAGAGGTTAAACTAACAAGGGAACTGTCAACCATTGCATGCCGAAACATGTCTTGAAATTTATGACAGATAAGAGTTATGATGTAAAAAGGTCGTGTCCAAATATATCTGCCGATTTTAACTACAAGGCACTAAAATACAGCTCCAAATCTCTCATTTAAATTATAGGGAGATAATACAACTCCTGACTCGGTAGATTGGATAGCCCTCACTACCTGCAGTTAGTGCCGCGTCCCGCTTCACACCATTCTTACTGAAGCAAAGAATCCATCTGCTCTGGAAAATGGGTTGCCATTGCTGGATTCTGGCTTCAATTTCTGTGCCTTGCAATTAAAAACGGCAGAATTTTTAAGACATGTTTTGTAGATCATAATGCTTCTCTGGGAGAAATTTCCAGGTAGGTTTCCGCATGCAATGGTTGACAGAATACTGTAATTAAAAATTATTAAAATAACAGAAGGTACTGGTAATTCATTTGCAAATACAAATTTATTCAGGTTATTAGGCTAAAAAAAAAATTAATTACTTAACCAATAAATTAGCAGTCCTAATAATTAATGAATCTGTCCTCCGCTGTGGTCTCGGGGTAGCGTGCTGCCTTGTCACGCAGCGGGCCCGGGTTCGATCCCCGGTCGGGACAGTTTTCCTGGGTGAGGTTTTTATCGGGGTTTTTCCTCACCTGTAAGACAAATGTCAGGAAAACTTTAAGGCCCAAACGGTCCCCGAAATCATATGGCCATCGCAATCATCATCATTCATATTCATCTTAGGTTAAGCTTAGGATTAGGGAATCTCCTGGCGCACCATTATCATCATCATCACCCATCATATCATCGGGACAACGTAACCCCGCCTTCCAGGCGCCACAACTTCAGAAGTGGGTTACAAGTACGCCATGCCAGGAGAAAAACCAGGAATGTCGAAAGACAAACCTGGGCATTTGAAAAAAAAAAAATGATCCCTCTATTAAAAAATAAAATAAACATTACTTTCGTTCGATTCATTTTCATTGATCAATTTATGATGGAATTTATACAATTTGAGCCTTTGGCATGGGTTCCCTGAAGTAGTCCCCGCCCGGAGAACCGAATGGGGGACTATTTGACCTCCGGAAAATTTTACCCCAGTTGAACCCATGTCCGCATTTCTTGACAGTTCTATTTTTACGGTGAAAGATCGTCACTCTTTCGACCCAGGTACTTTTTTCGTTTGGCTTATCACCTTCGACCAGTCCGGCATGGGTAACCCTATCGGCAGCAATGCTACCGCCGGCATAGCTCTCAGGATCATTTAAGCACGCAAGCCACTCCACCACGAGAAGACTACATAACAATGAACTACATGGTCTTTATAGGAAGCCAGATATAATAAGAACAGTTAAGTCTCGTAGACTGCGATGGGCAGGACATGTTGCGCGTATGGGGAATGAAAGACGTGCATGGAAGCTTCTTGTAGGAAAGCCAGAAGGAAAACGCCCAGTTGGTAGACCAAGAATGAGGTGGGAGAACAACATTAACTATGATTTGAGGGAAGTAGATTATACAGGGAATGATTGGAAAGCATTGGCTCAGGATAGGGATGTATGGAGAGCTTATGTCCGCGCGGCCATGAACCTTCGGGTTCGATAGTGCCAGTGAGTTAGTTAGTTAGTTAGTTATAAATAAATACATGACTTATTATTCGCAAATGATCAAGTGGTAGTCACTTCAGGATGTGAAGATGCAAACCAATGGGTAGGAAACTAGAGCAAGAATACTCAAGATGGGGTTTAACAATTAATTATAATAAAACACAATATATGAGCACAGATCTTTCCAAGGAATTAGAAATAAAGGGAAGAGAAATTAAAACAGTGGAATATTTTAAGTATTTGGGATCAATAACTCAAAAAGATGGTTCATTCGATTTAGACATCGAAAAAAGAATAACAGAGACAAAGAAAGTTATTATCACATTGAATTCTATTTTATGGAGTAGGAATATAATCAAGAGGGCTAAATTATTAATATATAACACTATTGTGAAGAGTATTTTATTATATTTTGCAGAAACATAGATGTTGAAGCAAAAACACTGAAATAAATTATTAGCCACAGAAATTTAACTCTCTGCCTATTGTTGAATTTCTTTGGTAGCCTTCTAGACCACCAAAGAAATTCAACAATAAGCCAAAGAGTTAAACATCGTATCTATATCTGAATACCTCCAAGAATATAGAAACAATTGGCTAGTCCATATTCAGCGCATGGATCGTCACAGAATACCAAAACAAATTCTTCACTACATTCCTCGAGGCAGAAGATCTGTGGGTCGACCTTTCCGGAGATGGCGGGAGACCGTAATGGGCCACTGGGCCTAATACTTGAAATGCAGATGATGATGAATGGACTTTTTAAGAAGATCGGTAAGAATATCAAAATTAGATAAAACAAAAAATAATACAATAAGGGAAATAATTAATGTAGAAAATTATATTGTACAAGAGATTGAAGAAATCCAACTAAGGTGGTATGGACATATAATGAGAAGAAGGGACACAGAATAAAAACAAAGAAGTATTGAAATGGATACCTCCTGGAAAAGGGAAACGTGGTAGACCAATGCCAACGCGGATAAAGGGAATTCAAGACAACATCAAGAAGATAATAATAATAATAATAATAATAATAATAATAATAATAATAATAATAATAATAATAATAATAATAATAATAATAATAATAATACTTTATTTATTGTGGCAGAGTTAAGGCCATAAGACCCTCTCTTCCACTCAACCAGCACAAATACAAATAATTATTTGACAAATATAGATATACACTATACTAATTATAAACAGTTAAAGATACAATAAATGTAGCAACGTAAATGTCATGTACAAACAACATTTTATAGGGTAATAACAATAATGATACGATAACAATAATAATAATAATAATAATAATAATAATAATAATAATATAAATATGATACATTATACGGGAAACACCAATTAATATATATATACCGGACTTCCAATATAAACCCGGACCGGCCTCACGGGGTTTCACCCGTCAGGCAGCGCTCTCTCCTCGTCAGCATTTCAGTATCCCAGCCGCTCGTCCTTGAACTAGTCAGTTTACTATCGTTCGACAAGATGAGACGTCAGCTGACATTAGAGCAGCACATTTATGTGTGTAAATGTTATTATAAATTCGAATCAGCTCGTCGCGTTCGCGAGGAATTTATTCGGAACTTCCCTGGACAATTACCTCCTTCCAGATCGACAATCCACGATCTTGTGACTAAATTTGAGACCACTGGTTCAGTACAAAATAAGAAACACACATGTTTTAAGATAGAGTTATTAGTGCTCGTGTATGGCCCCCTCGCTCCCCAGATCTAACAGTGTGTGATTTTTATTTGTGGGGTAGCCTGAAAGACAAAGTGTACAAAACTAATCCGCACACATTGGAAGAACCGAAGAACAACATAAGAAATGAAATCAGAAACTTGACAGTGCCCGAACTACAGTGTGTCAATCTAAATGTGTTTACTCGGTATAATGCCTGTTTAACTGCGAGAGGACATCATTTCCAGCATTTTCTATAAGGTAAGAAACAGTTCAAGGACGGGTGGCAGGCAGGGTGAATTGCGGGAGGAAGAGACAGCACTGCGTGCCGGGTGAAACTCCGTGAGGCCGGTCCGGTTTTATATTGGAAGCCCGTTATATCTTACACTGGATAATAATGAAGTCGAGTTTAGAGCAAATATAAATTTAGATTTCTTTTAAAAGATGTCAATGTCCGGCAGCCCCTTATTTCTTGTGGTAGGGAATTCCAGTTGCGAGAAGTGAAGATGGTATATGACATGAGTGATATGATGTCCTATGTTGCGGTATATTAAGTAAGAGACTATGTTGTGATCTTGTGTTTAAGTTATTGTTTGAGGATAGATACTGGAAACGGGATGATAAATAATTGGGAATCGAGGTATGTAGGATCTTAAATAGGATAATTAGACAGTGCGACTTTCTTCTCTCTTTTAGATGTAGCCATGACAATTCGTGGAATAATGGAGAAATGTGATCGTATTTTCGAACATTAAATATGAATCTGATAAATATGACAGAAGCAGACACGCAAGACCGGGAAATGTGGAAGAAAAAAGAAATGTATATTTGGTTGAGGATGCCTGTGTAAATAACAGAAACAACCCTGAAAATAATAAATAAATAAATAAAACATGAATGATGGGTAGTCTCCCGGTGAGCTTTTGGATTTTCGATCCTGGTCGGAAAAATTTTTCCTCAACTATAAGACAAATATTAAGGCCCGAATAGTCCCCGAACACTATTTGGCCAACATAATCACACTACCGCATTCACCTTCTTTAATATGAAAATGTGAATGATTGGTGTGTGTGGTGCTATCACACACGTGGCTGATCCCTCATTCGGGGAGAGTCTGCATGCCATATGAGTAAGTATGTTATTCAAAGTTTAAACATCGTCTCTTGACAGGTAAGTCCTGGCTACTATGGCACACGTAAGAGAGGTTAAACTAACAAGGGAACTGTCAACCATTGCATGCCGAAACATGTCTTGAAATTTATGACAGATAAGAGTTATGATGTAAAAAGGTCGTGTCCAAATATATCTGCCGATTTTAACTACAAGGCACTAAAATACAGCTCCAAATCTCTCATTTAAATTATAGGGAGATAATACAACTCCTGACTCGGTAGATTGGATAGCCCTCACTACCTGCAGTTAGTGCCGCGTCCCGCTTCACACCATTCTTACTGAAGCAAAGAATCCATCTGCTCTGGAAAATGGGTTGCCATTGCTGGATTCTGGCTTCAATTTCTGTGCCTTGCAATTAAAAACGGCAGAATTTTTAAGACATGTTTTGTAGATCATAATGCTTCTCTGGGAGAAATTTCCAGGTAGGTTTCCGCATGCAATGGTTGACAGAATACTGTAATTAAAAATTATTAAAATAACAGAAGGTACTGGTAATTCATTTGCAAATACAAATTTATTCAGGTTATTAGGCTAAAAAAAAAATTAATTACTTAACCAATAAATTAGAGCAGTCCTAATAATTAATGAATCTGTCCTCCGCTGTGGTCTCGGGGTAGCGTGCTGCCTTGTCACGCAGCGGGCCCGGGTTCGATCCCCGGTCGGGACAGTTTTCCTGGGTGAGGTTTTTATCGGGGTTTTTCCTCACCTGTAAGACAAATGTCAGGACAACTTTAAGGCCCAAACGGTCCCCGAAATCATATGGCCATCGCAATCATCATCATTCATATTCATCTTAGGTTAAGCTTAGGATTAGGGAATCTCCTGGCGCACCATTATCATCATCATCACCCATCATATCATCGGGACAACGTAACCCCGCCTTCCAGGCGCCACAACTTCAGAAGTGGGTTACAAGTACGCCATGCCAGGAGAAAAACCAGGAATGTCGAAAGACAAACCTGGGGCATTTGAAAAAAAAAATGAATCCCTCTATTAAAAAAATAAAATAAACATTACTTTCGTTCGATTCATTTTCATTGATCAATTTATGATGGAATTTATACAATTTGAGCCTTTGGCATGGGTTCCCTGAAGTAGTCCCCGCCCGGAGAACCGAATGGGGGACTATTTGACCTCCGGAAAATTTTACCCCAGTTGAACCCATGTCCGCATTTCTTGACGGTTCTATTTTTACGGTGAAAGATCGTCACTCTTTCGACCCAGGTACTTTTTTCGTCTGGCTTATCACCTTCGACCAGTCCGGCATGGGTAACCCTATCGGCAGCAATGCTACCGCCGGCATAGCTCTCAGGATCATTTAAGCACGCAAGCCACTCCACCACGAGAAGACTACATAACAATGAACTACATGGTCTTTATAGGAAGCCAGATATAATAAGAACAGTTAAGTCTCGTAGACTGCGATGGCAGGACATGTTGCACGTATGGGGAATGGGAGACTTGCATGGAAGCTTGTTGTAGGAAAGCCAGAGGGAAAACGCCCAGTTGGTAGACCAAGAATGAGGTGGGAGAATAACATTAACTATGATTTGAGGGAAGTAGATTATACAGGGAATGATTGGAAAGCATTAGATCAGGGTAGGGATGTATGGAGGGCTTATGTCCGTGCGGTCATGAACCTACGGGTTCGATAGTGCCAGTAAGTAAGTAAGTAAGTAAGTAAGTAAGTACATATACAATTTGGTAAGAATATTTTCAATTTGCTTGTGTTCAGTGAGAGAAATTACAGGTGTAAATAACGATAAGGTTGTATGACGTAGCCAGAGTTCCAATTAAAATGAACTGACGTCAGATTTCATCTTATCTGTTATGAATATTGAACTGTTCCCTTGAGTAGATGCCGGTAAGTGTAGGTTCAGCTATTTATTTTATATGTGAGATTAGGTTATGTGGATAAGCAAGTACACCTATCCACGAAATCACAGGTAGATCATTAAATATTCTAAAAGTGTGTGCAATTTAATGCCATCCACTGCATTTACGTGTTCGGGTTCCACACCGGGCGGATAGATGGATTTAATGTGGTCTATTTTCAATTTACGCACCACTTCGGCAGAGCAGTTTACATAGATGAAGTATTCTTGTATCGTGCACAGAGAGGAGTGGAGGATGAGTGTATGTTTGTGTGTTTATGTAGTGTAAAGTTTTTTGTATGAGGGATGATGTAGGGAGAAGGTAAAACCCGGTGGCGGCACGTAGCTTACTTCATCGTAAAGCACCAAGGAGGCCGCCAGGCTTAATGTCCCCGACGGACGAATCGCTATCAACAGTAGTACATGCCTTCTCAACATATTTACTGCGGAGAGTTTGCAATATAATGCAGACATCTGGTGCACATTGTAGCAATTAAACATTATACACCACCATCTCTCCAGGCCTCAAGATTCAATTTTTTTTACAAATAAATAAATTTAATGTATTTAATTTAATAATTAAAATTTTCAACTCCGCCGGAGATCGAATTCGGGCCTGCTAGTCAGGAAGTAGGCATGCTACCACATTCTAAAAGTGAATACCGGTATATGAACTATTAAAATATCGAGTATTCAAACTTGAATTGGGCGTTAAATCACTTCTGCTTTGATCATTACGTCATAACTTTTAGATTTTTATTTATATAGAAGCTTTAACAGTCGGCCGCGGTGGACTAGTGGCTATGCTCCTTGCCTCTAGTTCCGAGGGTCGCAGGCCGGGGTCGATCATTATTTTTTTTTTAGGACGGAAAAATCCAAGGAGCAAGTCCTCCGGGAGGAACATTAATCCGTGGATCCCGAGTCTGAAGATTTTTAGGCTCGTAAAAGATCCTTAAGCCTGAATAAAGAGTACTCTCAACAACATTTACCGACACCAACGTCCTAAGTAATATCTTAGTTTCATACCAGATGTCTCATTGGGTCGGTGTGTTGACCGCATGTCATCCATGATATCTGCGAGCAAATAAGGTAACAAAATTATCTTGGTCTGGTAACTCCTTACAAAGGAGAGGCTATGGCTCAACAATGGGCTATGCCAATGTAGATAGACAGAAGTTTTAAAATCTAATGCTACGGTTTATTATACAGCGTGTCGCGCCCAACGTGACGCATTCTCGCGTTACGCTCGGCGTGAGACTGGTTTCGCATGGAGCGCATACGGTACAGCGCTTTATGTTTATGGAATTGTCGCCAGATGGCACCACATATATGGGAAATCAAAATGACCAACGTTCATAATAAATTTCCAAATATGTTTACAAAAATGAATGTATACAAACCTGTCCCTGCATAACCTAATGAAATAAATTACATACATACTATTTAGTAAACTATAAACTAATCTGATGTACACTAAACTGACCCATCGGAACCTAACAAAATGAAGCGATTGAACATTTATTTCTTAAAATATGGTTTGGAATGAAATGCAAATGTTGGTCATTCACACATATGTCCTGCCATCTGGTGGATTTAATTTTATAAGCGTACACGTATGCCAACTTCAATTCTAATAAAGAAATTTGAAAATAAATTGAGAGGAAAATTCATAATTTGTGTATTTAGATAAACATTAAAATTCTTTATAAAAAAGTTTTAAGAATCGTTGCAAAACGTTTAAAATAGTACGAAATATTAGTAAAGACAGAAAAAGTAACTAGAGCAACAGCATCATATGAATGTTGTATGGAAAATTATAGAATAAAGTATTTTCTTTAGTTCTTAAATAAACATATGGTTGATGAAAATACCAAATTTTATAATACTTCAGATTTTCGCCTGAGCAGTTTTATCAGGTTTTGAATTTAATAGAAGACGAAATTTATGTACATCCATAATATCCCCAAGATACAATACAATATTTACAGCTTTTATTTATCTCTTGACTAAGTTCAAGCCACAATAACTTTTTTTCTGTACATCTCTGTACTCCTTCATGCTCATATTGTATAGAACATGTATAGAGCATGATGATTTGTAACAAAACTATCTAACATTCGTCGTTAAAATTGGAAAGTTATAAAACAAGTACTGTATTTCCGACATTTTGTTACAAAATCTTAGTCTGTTTTTAGCAATTACACCAATGAGTACGGGTAATATCTTCTATATTCTTTGTTTGCGCTGGCAAATTGCGTCCTGGATTCAAGTGATTCCAATACACGACGCGACATGTCAGCGCAAAATTTTTCGCGCCAGCAATTTGCGTTGTAGATAAACCACATCCATTTAAATACTTGGGGAGCAATTTTTGCGCTGGCGCGTTGCGTCGTAGATAAACCATAGCATAAGGTTATATCGCGTCTATATATATGTATATTATTGTACTGTGAAAAGGTAAATGTGTTGAAATGGAAAGTCAACCCAGCACGCGAGTGAGGAAAACCAAAAAAGAAACTTAAGTCACATTGCATTGGTCGGAACCAGGTTTGAACCTGTCACTTCCCGAATATGACTCTCAATCGCTACTACTTGAGCCCACCCACTGGATGTTATATAATCCTCTCCCTAGCGTATTCGAGAGCAATTATTACGTCCGATATGTGTTTATTAATTGTTTTGAAGTATATAAGTGGTAAACTTAAGTACATATAAAGTTTTTTTAATATTAAAATGTAGACAATATCAATATTAATACAAAACAAATAAAAATAACACCAGGATGGTTGACTATGTCGGTAGTATTCAAATTATTGTGCTGACAAATATCACTCGTGTATTTTCCTCAGTCGTGAAGACAAACGCAGGACTGAAATTTAATTACTTTAACCTCTAAACGTACAGACACACGCCACCCGGGTCTAATAGCGACACGATGTGTCGGGAGAGGGATTTTAACTATGAAATACTATTTAATTTTGTACTAGAGCATGCCATTAAATCTTTAGAGAATGAGGAAGGCTTACAACTGAATGGTATTAATAAACTGTTAGTTTATGCTGATGATGTAGTATTGTTGGCCGATAGTGAGGAGATACTCAACGACAATACGCACACACTATTGAGTAACACTGAGAACTTAGGACTGGAAGTAAATATCAATAAAACTAAATATATGGTCACACGTATAATGGAAATGGACAGCTAATGACAAATGAGGGAAATTTTGAGGAAGTGGCTGAATTCAAAAAACTAGGAACAATAATCACAAATAGGAATGAGATGCACAAAGAAATTAAACATAGGCTCAATTCTGGAAATGCATGCTATTATGCATTGCAGAGACTCTTGATGACCCAACTCCTTTCAAAAAATGTTAAACTGAAAAAAATATAAAACTATTATTCTACCAGTTATACTATATGGGTGCGAAACATGGACTCTTACTTTAAGGGAGGAAAGGAGATTGCAAGTATTTGAGAATAAAGTACTTAGGAAAATTTTTGGACCAAAGAGAGATGAACAGACAGGTGAATGAAGAAGACTACACAACAATGAACTACATGGTCTTTATAGGAAGCCAGATATAATAAGAACAGTTAAGTCTCGTAGACTGCGTTGGGCAGGACATGTTGCACATATGGGGAATGAAAGACTTGCATGTAAGCTACTTGTAGGAAAGCCAGAGGGAAAACGCCCAGTTGGTAGACCAAGAATGAGGTGGGAGAATAACATTAACTATGATTTGAGGGAAGTAGATTATACAGGGAATGATTGGAAAACATTAGCTCAGGATAGGGATGTATGGAGATCTTATGTCCGCGTGGCCATGAACCTACGGGTTCGATAGTGCCAGTGAGTAAGTAAGTAAGAGTAATACACACACACTTTTTTGACAACACAAGGACATGGAGGGTCTCCCCGAATGAGTGATCAGCTCAATGTCATGGCCTCCTTCGAAACAACACAACATTAAAACGGAAAAGACTATTCACACACATATTCATACTAAACATGGCGAATTTGTTTTTTTGTCCAGTGTCACCTGGCTGTCTTTCGTGACATTTCTGGCTTTCTCTCGTGGCATTGGCGAAATTGTAATCTACTTCTTAGGTTAGGGCACCTGGAAGGTGGAGTTACGTTACCCTGGCGATATGATGAGTGACAAATGATAATGAAGCCCCAGGAAAGTCCTTAACCTAAACTTAACCTAAATTCCAGACAACCACAGCAATAATTCCCTTTGAGGAAAAATTCCTATGATCCGGCCGGAAATCGAACGCAGGACCTCATGAACTGCAGTCAGAAATTCTGATCACTCGTCCATGAGGCTGTTCCTGTGAATATGCAATAATTATAATTATAATGATATTCGGAGACCGTATGGGCCTTAAGGTTTCCTGATAATTTGCCTTACAGGCGAGGAAAAACTCATACAAGAAAAACATCACGGGGACACTATCCCGAGACCACAAGGGTGGACCCAAATAACATTTCATAATGTAATTAAAATCAGTGATACAGAGAACACACATGACACCCTGAATGTAGAAATTCACAACCTACAGGTTAGAAATTATCTCAGATTTTAAAGCGTATATAAATAACAATGACAGTGAAAACTGTACTTTATTGTCGAAGTAGAATTCCTGACTACAAGGAGCGCAAATGAGATTTTTACGTACTGTCAGCTAACTAGACTCCATAAAAATAAAAACGCAGATTAATGTATCCATTATAGAATACATTCATAATTAATGCCACGAGTCATTTATCTAGAGGATTTGGAAATCAAGAGTTTCATTTGTTGGGACTATTTAACGAATAAAATTAAACTGCTTACTCAAAAGTCATTATTTAAATATAGTTACCGGCATTTTAAAGTATATATATATATATATATATATATATATATATATATATATATATATATAGAATGTAAAAGGCGATGTTTGAAAAATTAGAGATGTGAGTTTATGTATACTCACTGCAAAATGATCATATTACGTATTTATTGCCAAATAGGATCGCAATATTGTAAGAATGCACCTAGTGGAGAAATAATGGAACACATCAAACTGTATATTTTATAAACATTATAGGTTATTATTTTTTTAGTAAACAACTTAGTAAAATCAAGGAATCTGTTCATTATTTGCTATATTCACTGTATTTGTAGGAGGAAAATAATGCTCTGTCCTGTTCAGAATATTAAAATGGAGGAGTTTTCTTTATACAAAAGCAGGAGCTGATAAAGATAAATCGATAAAGAGCAAGCTGAAACACGACTCTCATTGGTTGAAAAACAAAATTCATTGTAACGTGATTGGTCATTAACTATCATTTGGGGCATGAGTTAATAGTCAGAGTAATTGGCAGATCATTAGCAGCGAATGCACCGAAACGACTATCAGAACAATTTTATTTTACCAATCTAAACGATTTAGAAACAGAGGAAGACCAAAACAACGGTGGACCTGACAAGGGCATATGAAATTTAGGTAAAAAAGATAGGCTTGTCTAATAGTTTCATTATGTTTATATAAAAATAAAAATAACACTTCCCAATTCAAGAAAAGTGTACAACTCTTGAAAGCATGACCCAATGATGACACTAAATTGAAAACATTCGATATAATACCAGTACAGTACAAATTAAACAGTGAACAGTATGTAGGAGGAAAGTGACAGAAATGTATCAAATTTTATATAATTAATTATTTTACTACCTCATTTGGCTCATGTAACTATTTCATTTTTGCTTGCTTTTTTTCTTTACAATGTCGGCACATTCCTCATCAAACCATTTCTTGTTTTGCCTCTTTTTTAAACAACCAATGCTTTCTGATGCTGACAATTTAATAGTGTGTCTTATAGCCTCCCATTCTTTATTTATATCAGTTTCTTCTTCGTTTGCCACATTGTCATCTGAAGATTTCAGTACTTCAAATCTATTAGCAATTTTAATCTGGTATTCTTTCTGCATTTCATCATTTTTCAAGTTTTTAAAATCAAATTTTTCAGAATCATCTTTAGTGTTTGTTCCTCTCATTAGCAACAGACGTCTGATTTTCACCATGACCAGGTGATGATCCGAATTGCAGTCTGTCCCTCTAACTGATCTAATATCGATGATGCTACTGTGCCAGCACTTGTCCACTAATGTGATCTATCTGGTTTCGAGTTTTGCCATCTGGAGACGTCCAGGTGTATTTATGAATATCCTTATGCTGAAATGTTGTGCTCTTAACAATGAGATTCTTTGATGTGGCGAAGGTGACTAATCTCACCCGATTGCCGTTACTATCTTCATGAAGACTGAATTTGCCTATTGTTGGTTTAAACATATCTTCCCGCCCCACTTTTGCATTAAGATTTCCTAAGACAATTTTCATATGATATCATGAAAGGCTATCAAATAAGCATTCTAATTCTTCATAGAACTCATCCATGATCTTTTAATCTTTATCTTCTGTGGGAGAATGTACATTTACAATTATAAAATCATGTCGTTTACCCTTTAGAATTATGTATGATATCCTATCACTAACAAACATAATATCTCGGATAGCGGATAGGATCCTCCTTCTGACTATAAAACCCGTTCCATTATTATTATTATTATTATTATTATTATTATTATTATTATTATTATTATTATATATTTCTATAGATTTGAATTCGAATATTAATATTTCATTTGATAATGGTATTAAATAAGGTGCAAGAATACCTTATTAAAATGTGTGCTTTAATTGATCTATAATCAATGCTCTTAAGGAAACAACCTGTTAATAGTTCTCATTACAGTTGTTTCAGTTTCATGTTTCCTAACATCTTCTGCCAATATTACCCTGTAACAGCAGTGGTGCGCGATAAACTTAGAGTCATGTCAAGAGCGATGTTGTTTCTTTCTTTCTCAACAAACACGCTAATCTACAGGTAAGTTTCAAATACAAATTAATTAGTGATTGAACTATAGCAGTTAAAATCTCTGTGAACAATTATAAAAATAAACACTGCACAATCTAATATTTATACAGTAATAACTAGTTAAAACAAACAGATGCGTTTATTTATTAATTTTAATTTACAATCAATATATATTGAAAGTGGTATTACACAGCATACAAGGTTTTACTCTCTGAACTGAAAGAACCCAGTTATTTAAAAAAAAATATGAAGTTAAAGATATTATCTGTAAGATTTTAAGAATTTGAAAAATTGATCTAAAATTTGTATAAAATCCACAGCTGTGGTCTGGGGATAATGTCCTTGTCTCAGACACAACGAGTTTGAAAACTCGTCAGGACAAGTGTCCTGGATGAGGTTTTATTTGATGCTTATCCTCGTCTTAAGTATAAACGTCAAGAAACATTAAGGCTCAAATTATTCCCGGACATCATCTGCCTATCGACTTGTTTAAAAACGCATTGCAGACTAATAATTACACATAAAGATCTCAAAACGCAATATGGCTTTGATTTTAAAGCATCTATGAACAATATGAAATAAAAAATGTAACTAGACTTTACTTCAACATCCTCAGTATGATTTGGAAAAAAGAAGCTCTTCCAGATGAGTGGAAAGAATCAATTATCGTACCAATTTATAAGAAAGGAGATATAACTGATTGCAACAACTACAGGGGCATCTCATTACTTTCAACTTCGTACAAAATTCTAACAAATATATTAGTAAGCAGACTTAGTCCCTATATTGATGACATTCTAGGAGATCATCAATGTGGATTTAGAAGGAACAGGTCTACAACAGATCAGATCTTTAGTATAAGACAGATTTTAGAAAAGAAATGGGAATATAATGGTATTGTACATCAACTATACGTAGACGTCAAAAAAGCATATGATTCAATTAAGAGGGAGAAGTTATATAGTATCATGCTGAGTTCGGAATTCCTTAAAAGTTAGACTTATATGAATGTGTCTAAATGGCACAAAGAGTAGGGTGCGTGTAGGCAAACAGTTCTCGGACACTTTTGAAATCCAGAATGGGTTGAAGCAAGGAGATGCACTATCTCCTCTACTATTTAATTGTGTACTAGAGTATGCCATTAAATCTTTAGAGAATGAGGAAGGCTTACAACTCAATGGTATTAATAAGCTGTTAGTTTATGCTGATGATGTAGTACTATTGGTCGATAGCGAGGAGATACTAAAGGACAACACGCACACACTATTGAGTAACACTAAGAAATTAGGACTGGAAGTAAATATCAATAAAACTAAATATATGGTCACACGTAGATATACATTATATAATGGAAATGGACAGCTAATAACAAATGAGGGAAATTTTGAGGAAGTGGCTGAAATCAAATACCTAGGAACAATAATCACAAATAAAAATGAGATGCACAAAGAAATTAAACATAGGCTTAATTCTGGAAATGCGTGATATTATGCATTGCAGAGACTCTTGATGTCCCAACTCCTTTAAAAAAATGTTTAACTGAAAATATATAAAACAATTATTCTACCAGTTATATTATATGGATGCGAAACATGGGCTCTTACTTTAAGGGAGGAAAGGAGATTGCAAGTATTTGAGAATACAGTACTTAGGAAAATTTTTGGATCAAAGAGAGATGAACAAACAGGTGAATGGAGAAGACTACCTAACAATGTCTCGTAGACTGCGATGGGCAGGACATGTTGCACGTATGGGGAATGAAAGACTTGCATGGAAGCTTCTTGTAGGAAAGCCAGAGGGAAAACGCCCAGTTGCTAGACCAAGAATGAGGTGGGAGAATAACATTAACTCTGATTTGAGGAAGTAGATTATACATGGAATGATTGGAAAGCATTAGCTCAGGATAGGGATGTATGGAGAGCTTATGTCCGCGCGGTAAGTAAGGAAGTATGTAAGTAAGTAAGAAACTAAGTAATAATAATAATCCGTTCACGAATTTATACCATTTGTTGAACTGTTACGGCCTCAATAGGAACACCATCCAGAAGTCTTTTGGGTGGATGTCCTGATATGCTTCTTCCTACAGGTTGATAACATCTGCTTAGGTATCTTGTAATCTTCCATTCGATGAACATGTTGCACCCGTCTTGATTTATAAACAAAACTTTTGCTTTCCAGAGATAATGATAATAATAATAATAATAATAATAATAATAATAATAATGATAATAATAATAATAATAATAATAATAATAATGATAATAATAATAATAATAATAATAATAATAATAATAATAATAATAATAATATAGTTATACTCGCAGAATTAAAGCCATAAGATCTCTTCCACTCAGCCAGTGAAAAATATTAAATTCAGAAAAAAGTACATAAGACCATAACATAGAGTAATTAATTATAAATAAATATATATATACAAATAAAAACTAGAATTAAAATGAAACAAACCACTATAATTACAGAAACAAGAAAACAGAGACAATCAATTATTCCGCTGAAAGACCGAGAGGAGTTTCAGCGTCTAGCAGATAATGCGGTATAAATTAGGTCACTGGCCTTATTAAAGCCAAGAATCATGGTCTCTCGGATAAAAGTTCGCCATACATCCCTATCCAGAGTTAGTATTTTCCAATCATCCCCTATATAATTTACCTTCTTCAAAGCATTGTTAATGTCATTCTTCCATCTCATTCTTGGTTTATCTACTGGACGCTATCCAACTGGGGTTTCATACCAGTTTCCATGGCTCTTTTTCATTCCCATTTCTGAAACATGTCCTGCTCATTGCAGTCTACTATACTTAACTGTTCTTATTACATCTGGTAACTAAATTAGCATGGTTCAAATTCTTCCCTGTAGGGGGAGAGCGCCTAAATCTCTGTAAAGGGAAAACATAGGCTTACAATACAACATAATTATATCTGGTTTCTGATAAAGATAATGTAACTCACGTTTATGTAGTCATATCCATTCATCTACTTACTTGTTATAGTCAGCTACTAGATGGCAGTGAAGACCGAGTTCTCGCGACATCTAGTAATAATGGAGAATAAAATACATATATAAGACAAGTAAGTGTTTGGATTGGATTCGCCTGGTGGTGTAATGGATATCACGCTGAAGGTACAGACTCAGAGATCCGGGTTCGAATCCCGTCCAGGCATTTATTTTTCTTATACCATATATGTATTAATGTTTTTGAGAGAATGTGGGATGACAATATGTAATACGTAATAGAAACATTTTAGTCTCTTTCCTCATCTCATTCTTATTTGTTATTACTGTCCTAGGTATTTGAATCCAGCAACTTCTTAAACATATCTTTCATTTGCCATCAATTTTTTATTTCTATTATGTAATGTACTTCTGTGTGTGACTATATATCTAGTTTTATTGATATTTCTTTCAACCCCAATTTTTTAGTGTTACTCAACAGAATGTGCGTGTTGGGGGTTTGACAAATGACGAATAAGGTATTGCTTTGTTATGTAGCATGATGGCCGGTAGATTGATATAGTTAATGGTGTTCAGTGGTCTTGAATGTTCAAGGATCTTCACTTGTGACTTCTCTTCATTAAGTCTATACCCCAAGGTCTTTACACCACTGTTATTTGTATAGGATAAGTATTAAATCTGTCGTTTTTTCGTTGATTTTTTCCAGATTAGAAGTTAATGCAAATTTGAATATCGTCAGGATAAATGTATTTTGTAGATTAATGCAGTCAGTATAGTAATCAAACACTGACCGCCTATGAATCACCAGGACGAGAAACGATTTTGAACTGATGGTGATTGTTGATTATATTTGAGGAGCAGTTAAACCAGTAAGGACCATTTTCTGACTGATGTAATGTTTTTAGGGTGCCCAATAATATGTCAATATCTCCATCTTCATCCAACCAAGGCCTGATGCGATATGTCAATATCTACCGTAACGAAAGATTTACTAAGGACGAGAAATACTAGTGCTATAAGTTCTCTTCTGTCCATCATTTTTCTAGTGTCCCTTACAATGTCAAAAGTGCACTACTCAGCTTATACCGTGCTTCCAATATAAACCCGGACCGGCCTCACGGGGTTTCACCCGTCAGGCAGCGCTCTCTCCTCGTCCGCATTTCACTCTGCCAGCCGCTCGTCGTTGAACTAGTCAGTTTACTATCGTTCGACAAGATGAGACGTCAGCTGACATTAGAGCAGCGCATTTATGTGTGTAAATGTTATCATAAATACGAATCAGCTCGTCGCGTTCGCGAGGAATTTATTCGGAACTTCCCTGGACAATTACCTCCTTCCAGATCGCCAATCCACGATCTTGTGACTAAATTTGATATCACTGGTTCAGTACAAAATAAGAAACACACGCGAAGGCGTACGGTTCTCACCGAAGAAAAATTATACGAAATTGGCGAAAATTTGGAACGTTCACCACAAAAACCATTACCGAAATTAGCACAACAATGAACTAGAGCATGTCAATCTAAATGTGTTTACTCGGTATAATGCCTGTTTAACTGCGGGAGGACAACATTTCCAGCGTTTTCTATAAGGTAAGAAACAGTTCAAGGACGGGTGGCAGGCAGGGTGAATTGCGGGAGGAAGAAACAGCACTGCGTGCCGGGTGAAACTCCGTGGGGCCGGTCTGGTTTTGTATTGGAAGCCCGTTATAATGTCCCTGCCTAAAGCCTGATTGATATTTGTCAAGTAGATAGTCTGCTTCTTAGTGATGGCAAATGACTAATGCGCTGCAAGCTGGAACCAGTTGAGGCTCCTTGGCAGCCAAACTCCCTAGTGGTTTTCAGTTTAGCATTTTCCTCACATAGTCAGCGCTATTTAGCGGCGTCGATGTTGTGACGAAGTGTCGAGGTGAATTGGGTATGATATGAAGTATTTATTCTCTAGAGCCGGGCATCGGAAACCGCACGGTCAAACAAGCAGACAGTCCGAAAGCCGGAGGCGCGGAATGAGCCACACTACTCTAACTGCAGCACTGCACTCATCACATAGGTCTGGGTCCATCCGGTGAAGGGAATATTAATCGATGAACAGCACGTTGCTGTAGCATATGTCCTATATTGCGAACAATTATGATGGTGCGATACATGTAGGTGGTTTGTTGGTCAATTGTAATCGCACTATGCGGCATTTGTGCTAGGTCATGCAGCTCTACGACCCTCGTGTATAGCGGTGCAGAAAATGTAATTTCCAGGAATTTATTTTCAATGCTCTGAACTTTATTTTTGTGGCAAGCAGCGAGGGTGCTCCAGGTTTCACAGCCATACAACATGACAGCTTTATATAGTGTAAGCTTGATCTGAATAAATAAAGTACGACTTGAAAAACGGATGTAAAAGTGTAAAAGCAGAATTTGAGTAATGATAGTAATTTGTGCATACATTATATATTAATATACAGTATCACCAAAGTATGATTCAATTAAGAGGGAGAAGTTATATAGCATCCTGCTGGAGTTCGGAATTCCTAAAAAGTTAGTTAGACTTATACGAATGTGTCTAAATGGCTCAAAGAGTAGGGTGCGTGTAGGCAAACAGTTTTCGGACACTTTTGAAATCCAGAATGGGTTGAAGCAAGGAGATGCACTGTCTCCTCTACTATTTAATTTTGTACTAGAGCATGCCATTAAATCTTTAGAGAATGAGGAAGGCTTACAACTCAATGGTATTAATAAGCTGTTAGTTTATGCTGATGATGTAGTACTATTGGCTGATAGCGAGGAGATACTAAAGGACAACACGCACACACTATTGAGTAACACTAAGAAATTAGGACTGGAAGTAAATAGCAATAAAACTAAATATATGGTCACACATAGAAATACATTATATAATGGAAATGGATAGCTAATGACAAATGAGGGAAATTTTGAGGAAGTGGCTGAATTCAAATACCTAGGAACAATAATCACAAATAGGAATGAGATGCACAAAGAAATTAAACATAGGCTCAATTCTGGAAATACATGCTATTATGCATTGCAGAGACTCTTGATGACCCAACTCCTTTCAAAAAACGTTAAACTGAAAATATATAAAACTATTATTCTACCAGTTATATTATATGGGTGCGAAACATGGATTCTTACTTTAAGGGAGGAAAGCAGATTACAGGTATTTGAGAATAAAGTACTTAGGAAAATTTTTGGACCAAAGAGAGATGAACAGACAGGTGAATGGAGAAGACTACATAATAATGAACTACATGGTCTTTATGGGAAGTCGGATATAATAACAGTTAAATCTCGTAGACTGCGATGGGCAGGACATGTTGCGCGTATGGGAAATGAAAGACTTGCATGGAAGCTTCTTGTAGGAAAGCCAGAGGGGAAACGCCCAGTTGGTAGACCAACAATGAGGTGGGAGAATAACATTAACTATGATTTGAGGGAAGTGGATTATACAGGAGATGATTGGAAAGCATTAGCTCAGGATAGGGATGTATGGAGAGCTTATGTCCGCGCGGCCATGAACCTACGGGTTCGATAGTGCCAGTGAGTAAGTAAGTATCACCAAAGAACACTAGTTGGTCCATCGCTTCTCTAGTGACAGAGAAATACTTGGAGTACCAAGTTTAGATGAAGATATAGAAAGATACCAACAAGAATTAAAAAAATCATCTGAGAAGAATGGAAAGAAATAGACTTCCAAAATTGGCGTTTCAATATATTCCAACTGGACACAGCGACCAAGAAGACCAAAACATCGGTAGAAAGATCAAGACCATCTTCGTTAGGTTTACCGTCACAGGTCACATGACATAAAACGGATTTTTTTCATGGTGATGATGATGATATTTTTTTTTCAAGTGCTTTGGACAAACATGAAGTATGCTGATTGGTCGGTAGTCCTGAGGTTTCTAGTTTCATTTTCTGTAAGAGTCGAATCAGTGACATTTTTTACAATTTAGGGTGAGTTCCAGTCTTGATCATCATCATCATCATCATCATCATCATCATCATCATCAACATCATCAACAACAACAAGGATTAAGCCCAATGACCTGTTCCGATTTCGTTATAGGTCGAATTGGTCCTTCCATCTCTTCAATGGTCTTCCCAACAATCTTCTCCCTTTTGGTTTATAATGATACATTCTTCTTGGTATGCACTGTTCATTCATTCGTAATACGTGCTGATGATACGCTTTTTGATAGTATTTTATTATTTCACAGAGATTAAATATATTAAGCTCTGTTCTTATATCTTCGTTTTTCTTTTTATCGGTATTTTGGTATCCTGCTATTGCTCTCAGCATCTTAATTTCTGCAGCCTCTATTTGTTTACTATCTGCTTTGTTAATGTCCAGGTTTCACATCCATAGATAAGAGATGGAACTGCCAATACTTTGTAAAATTTTAAAATAGTTTCTTTTCTAGTTTTATTCAATAAAGTACGTTTAATTGTGCCACATAGATAATTGAATCGTTGTATTTTAGTGTGTTTATCTAAATTTCTGTCATTACCTAAATGGCATCCCAAATAATTACAATTCTGAACTTGGTCTATAATGACATTGTTTATCACTATTTTTGTTCTGATTGCACAGTTTCCTTTCAGAGCTAACATTTTTGTTTTAGATGTAGATATTCTTAAATTGTATTTTAGAGAGATATTATTTAACGTATAAAGGAATTATTGTAAAGTATTTTCTGATGCTGCCATCATTACTTGATCGTCTACAAAAAGCAGAGTTGTCAATACACTATTTATATTAATTTGTTCTTACCATTCATTTATGACATGGTCAAAGTATAAATTAAATAATACTGGTGACAACGGACACCCTTGTCTTACTCCCTGGTATATTTCTATTTTTTGTTTACTAATTTTATCTCCGCAGTCTATTTTTTAAATTTGTTTCTATATATAAACTCTGAATGGCTCTTATAAGGTGTTGAGGAATTCCTTTCATTTCTAATAAATTCCATAATTTATTTCTACTTACACTATCAAATGCTTTAATATAATCAACAAAAGCTATATGCGTGGGTAAATTAAATTATTTTATTTTTTCTAACAATTGGGCGATTGTAAAAACGCAATCTATAGTTGACCTACCCTTGTTAAATCCATTTTGTCATTTTGTTCCTCACGTAATATTGTTTCAGCTATTTTATTTATTCTATATTGTTACATGTCGTATAAGCGGCGTTTGAATTGCGCGGGTGAGTCGCCCCTAGCGAGTTAGTGACCCGCAGAGCCGCTTGAATGGTCTGGAATGTGTTGCCAGACCTTTCTACCAGCGTCTCGTTCCCGTTGGAGAAATATCGGAAGCCAGAGGTTTCTGGGCTTCGAAGTTGCTCGATGTTATTACTAGAGCTTTCGTCCCCGCTTATATAAAAGAGGGGACAAGGCCGGTCAGTCAGTTATACGATAGTGTTGCGATAGTCTTGTACTGGATGGCGAGGAGTTAAATTGGAAGTTAGACTGTGAGGAAGTACTGTGTCTGCAACTGTGTTAGAAGTGATTATCTGATTAAGGTTATAGAAATAATAGTTGTGAAAGAAAATTGTATTTGAAGATTTAGTGATAATTGTGGAGAAGGAAATAAAGTGAAAAGGAGAATGTTATATAACAACTGTGTGTTTATTTAAGTCGAAATAAGTAAAAGGAAAATCCAGTGCCATCCTGCGACAATATGATAAAATTTTTGCATATATCTTATAAGCTGAATTTAATAAACTTATTCCTCTATAATTTGTACATTCTCTTCAGTTTCCTTTTTTAAAATATCGGAACAGTTATTGCGTCCTTCTATTCATCCGGAACAGAACCCGTTTTTCCAGCAAAGGTTTATAAATTCAAGAAACTTAACAGTAAATTAATCGATGCACATTTGAATAATTCTATGTTTAGATTATCTACCCCAGGCAATTTCTTGTTTTTAAAATTTTGTATTGTTAACCCTTAAATTGCCAATACAATATTTTCTCGTGCCAGTTATTTAAATGTTCCGGACCGCAAGGAAAATAAATTCATGTAAAACTGTGTTATTATTATACATTATTGCGTAATTTGACATAAATTTAAGTAAATTTTACTCGTTTATTTGTCAATGGATCTATAAACAATATTAAATTTAATAAATCAATGTATCCAATAAGATACATTTTTAATTTAAGGGTTAACGTTAGCTCTTCAAACCTAATACTATCCACATTTGGGTCATTTTCTCTCATAAGGCTATTCTTTTGTTCTTCTAAGTTTGTCCATGACGATGTATAATGCTGTTCCCATTGTGAAAGAGATACGTATTGTGTTCTTTTGTTTTTTATTTAAATGTGTAATTACTTTATATGCCGTAGCTTGGTGTCCGTGTACATCATGTTCTAAATTCGACACATATCTGTCCCAATGCTCTCTCTTTATTTTTCTAATTTATTTTTAACAATTGCTGATTTTCATTTATATTCAATATTGTCGTCTGTAGATCTGTTGTGTAGAAATTTAAGATATGCTTGTTTCTTGTCCTTTATTTTTTCCGCTATGTCTTCATTCCAAATATCTATTCCCCTTTTCGTATATTTCTTCCTTCTCTTCCCTAGAGTTTCTGATGCTACTTTATGTAAAATATTTATCAATATTTCCCACATTAAATTTATATTGTTTCCATATGTTTGATCATTTATTTCCTCTACATATTTATTCATTCTTGCTTGATATAGGTATTTAACACTATTTTCTCTTAACAGATGTACCTTGAATGTTTCTTTAGAAATGAACTCTCTAGGTTTTAACTTCTTCCATCTTTTTAATAAGTTAAATTTAGACATAAGTAAGTAATGGTCTGATCCTACATCTACACACTCTCGTGTCTTGTATACGTGAAGAAAGTTTTTGTTTATAAGAATATAGTAATTTGTACTTTTTTCATTTCTCCGTGTCCACGTATATTTGTGGATGTCAAGGTGTCTGAAGAATGTGTTTGTAATTTTTAGTTCATTAAACGCTGAGAATTGTAATAAGGATTTTCCATTTTATTTAATACTTGTTCTCCATTTGATCCTAGTACGTCTTTTATTGGGTTGTTTCCTACTCTTCCATTGAAATCGCCTGCTACAACAATATTCATTCATAGTGTTCTGCTCAAGAGAAGGTCCTTCACTGCAAACTCAGCATTATCCACTCTTTCCTTAACTCAGCTATCCTTTTTGTATCTGCATACAAACCATTTATTTTAATATTGTCTATCATCTGATGTCTTTTTCTGCCTCTAACTTTCTTTCCGTTGACCATTCCTTCTAGAGCATCCTTCAGCAGGCATTTTCTTCTTAGCCAGATGGCGAATCCAATTTCTTTTCCTCTTCTTTATGAGTTCCAGCATTGTTCTTTTTTCGCCCACTCTAAATATGGTCTTTTTTATTTATGGTATTTAGATGTTCTTGTAATGTATCATAGAACTGTTTTGTTTCTTCTTTTCTTCCATTTTCTGGGCAATATTTTCCAATTATTGTCAAAAAATCTCTGTCTATCTTTACTCTTAAGTTAATTCTTTCATTAACACAATTATAGCTGTGAATCCTTTTCTTCCATGTTTGTTTTAATAAAATAGCAACTCCCGCTGAAGATCTTTTGTTTTGATTTACACCACTGTATATAAGTATATAATCTGATACATTTGTAGAGCATTTAAGTTTCTTTTTAGTTTCTGGGATGACTGCAATATCTACATCTCCCTCTTTAAGGTCTTTTTGTAGCTCTACTTCTTTATTACATATTCCTCTTACATTCCAAGTGCAGAGTTTTATCCTCTCCGCTATCCCTAATCGTTTGTCCTTATTTCTTGCTGTGGTCATATCCTGAAATCCAATCCGGCCTTTACTTTGAGATGAATTAGTAGTAATAAATATCCCGTGACCCCGTTACGAGCGCTGTGCAGGGTAAGGATAATGACAGGGCTGCTGTCTCAGAGCATCTATCCATGCTCCTGTAAGTATTAACCCCTTTAGAGAGGGTTGCTGCTTCCGCCCCCTTGAGCCGTTGTGATGATCGCCTGGTATCACGTTGCCTCGTAGACCGTTGCAGACTTCTTGGTCGATGTCAACCTTCTGGCAGACGTCTCCCACGTTGCGGACTATTCTGAGTTTCCTCTCACTTCTAACCAATCGGCAAGTTAGCAAAGCTTAACATCCCGGATTTGGTCGTCTGGTTCATTGAGTACTTGGCGCCCCCATCACGTCGAGGTGATAGTCCACGGGGGGTTCCAGTCTTGATAGAAGCATTAAATAAATGATTCAAGATGGGTGATTACTTCTATTTTATTTTGTAGAGGGATATATTTATATTGTCTACACCTAGGACTTTTGATTTGATACAGAGTGAAGCATAAATACCTGATTGTTTTAAAAATAATGTCAACACCGTGAGCTTGATACAAAGTTATGTGGTCATTCAAAGTTAAAATTGGGAAACACATTATGAGGTAGTCATAATGGCGGTTGAAAATGAATGACAAGATCATTTGAAAACTATAGTTACCGTGTTTGATAAAACATGAAATATGAGGTAAGATGTTAAAATGACTCATTAATTTATGTGGTCATGTTGAAATGTATAAAATTTCATGGATTGTGACATGACATGGCTCATTAGCGGCTTATTAACTTATCCTTTAAGATAAAAAATCATATGACATCAAACAAATTAAATATATTGCGATACCGATTGACCAAAAATAGAAAAATGAAATATGGCTACTTTATCTCATGAAAAAGCTGAATGTTGTAGAGTTATTACACAAGTTTTGAGAAGCGCCACAGTGCCCTTTGATGCTTTTTTACCCCACTATAATAATATGTGTAAGATCCTTAATTTTATATGTATTATTATTATATGTATTAAATGCCACGAGATTATTATTATTACATTGTTATTATTATTATTATTATTATTATTATCATCATCATCATTATCATTATTATTATCATCATCATCATCACCATTCTCTAGAATTCATGTACGTATTTTAAGATTATATTTATTGTCATTATTAGCCTGAGTCCATCACTGTGGTCTCGAGGTAGCGTGCTGCCTTGTCACGCAGCGGGCCCGGGTTCAATCCCCGGTCGGGGCAGTTTTTCTGGGTGAGATTTTTATCGGGTTTTTTCCTCACCTGTAAGACAAATGTCAGGAAAACGTTAAGGCTCAAATGGTCCCCGAAATCATATGGCCATCATCATCATCATCACCACCATCCTTATCATCATCATCATCCTTCAACGGTGTGGAAGGCAATGGGAAGCTACCACACCTACAATGCCCTAGTAAAGCTGCAAGCATAGCATGAAAATGATATAATTGCAGTGAAGGACCTGCCCTCGGGCAGAATTACTATGGATGGATTAGCCTGAAGTTGCAGAGTGCAAGGGTTTCTTCTAAGCCTGTCATAAATGTTTTGTCACAGAAGGGTGAGGAGAAACTCATAAAATGAGAAGCACTGAAGCCTCATCATAATTGTTGAATTTTAAATCTGACTACCGCATTTTCAAAAACATATGTTATTGCCTATACTATACTGTCAGTTCTATATATATATCCATCCATAGTAATTCTGCCCGAAGGCAGGTCCTTCACTGCAATCATAGCATTTTCATGCTATGTTTGCAGCTTTACTAGGGAATTGTAGGTGTGGTAGCTTCCCGTTGCTTTCCACACCGGTGAAAGATGATGATAATGATAATGATGAGGATGATGGCCATATGATTTCGGGGACCGTTTGGGCCTTAAAGTTTTCCTGACATCTGTCTTACAGGTGAGGAAAAACCCCGATAAAAACCTCACCCAGAAAACCTGCCCCGACCGGGGATCGAACCCGGGCCCGCTGCGTGACAAGGCAGCACGCTACCTCGAGACCACAGCGGTGGACTATATATATATATATGTATATTATAACTAAATTCCCATTACAGACTATGTGGATGTGTATTGTGGAGCAAGTCCGTTTCGTTTAGCATAGAAACTCATGTCCGGTCCCGCTACACGCAGAATACCAACATACATGTTGCTCTTTCTGAAGCCTGTTGCTTGTCATCTGGATAAGAAGGGCTCAATGTAACGACCACCTACGACAACACAAATACGTTACTTCCGTACAATGTTCTGGTACACACGATCACCAGTAGGTCTTACTCGGGTATCACGGGGGTGTCGAAAATCAGGGATTTCTTGTGACCCACAGGTAGTAGTCTAGCGGGGTGAAGTCGAAAGAACGTGCAGTATCTTCGGCGCCGAAAATATTGGAGAGTTAAACTATGTTGTGGTAGTTTGCATGCAGCGGGAAAACAGTACGTTTCTGGGCATGGATTAATATGCTAAACGTAACCGTCTTGATCCCCACTACACGTCCTTAGCCTGTAAACGAAATTTACTTACACTCTGTATTAGACCAAGCAATTATCCGTATTTACAACACCGCCGCCGCCTCTTTTGTCCAATCTGTCGTTTCGCAGCAATACATAAGCCAAAAATTATTTTTCAGTCTTCAAATGACTCCGCGTCACGTCCCGAGTATCTCTTCGTAGAAATTAAGGCGAAAATGTAAAAATATCTGTTAGGTGTAATACAAAAATCCGGATGTTGATCATTTGTGGGACACAGAATCTGCTCTTTTTAATCTAATATCAATGTTTGAGCCAATTATCTTAATTTGGCGACATCAACACTAACATACCCTACAATGTTTCAATTCTTCTCTCGAAACCAACCCATCACACTGTATATTCCGACATTTTGCTAGACTTAATAATGACAACCCCAGAAAGTTATAACACATTGACAAATTGAAGCTTCCGGAATCTCTACACACGATATAATTTATGTCGATTATCCCCTTCTATACCTTAAATCTAAATCAAACATTGTGACTTACAGATACTTAATTCGGATAAATCACATTCAGCTAATTAATGACGCAGTAGGATTGCCTTGGCATGACATTTGGACACTGAAAATGGTACTGTATAATGACATCGTACTCCAATAATATGACAGACACTCCCCCCTTATAACGGATAAATGGACAACATGTGACTGATTCTATCCGCACTCTTATGCCCTATAGACAATAAGGAAGAGTAAAGCCATAACGGATTTGGAAAAGTACAAATAATTACGTAATTACACAATACAGACAATTCAATAACGCAAAACTCAAGTATGCTCATAGCCTTATAAATCCAATTATCAACTCTACAACTATCACTTTACCAAGACTCCGCCAGAGAACAAATGGACTGGTGATTGGGAAAGCAGTGACTCCCGAGCCTAGGACTGTCCCCCGAATCGACGTCTGTCGTGGGGTCAAAGCCCATATCTGTGCTCATTCCGCTCTCACAACCTGAACCTGGATGGATCCCAGCCCGAGAGTTAATCGGGAGGTCAGAGCCAATTTCCTGGCTCCCGTTCTGAGTACCGGTGAGTATTGATCCAGCACATATCCCTGCCTGACTCTTTAGGGACTTAGATGCCTTCTCCAGTTTGTCGTAGTATTTTCAGATGTATTTACCAGAGCTACCAAGCAGCTGCAGAATGAGTGCAGCAGTTCCGTGGCCAAGGTCCCAGGAAATGAGACCCGCAGAAAAGCAAGTTGTATCTTTCACCCCAACGCCGTAAACCTCTCTCGCTACAGAAGGGTGAATTATGTATTGGATTGATCAATTTTTATTTTTTAAATTTTATTTTAGATTGAGATTTTCGTAAGCTAATTTTTTACATGTTGGTCGTTGTTGATTTTTATTTATTTGCTTTTGTTTATATAATTTGATGGATAAATGATTGATTTCATTTCATTTGTATTGTCCACGTGAGTGTGCTACGTTGTCATCTGCGTCAGATATGATTTGCTTCTTGATTATGGAGATGGTTTTTCTTTTCTGTGGATAGACGTCTGTAACATTGGTAAGTTAACTTTACTTTTTTTTTCACTTGAAGAGAGTTTATCTCTGGTGCTAGGTTTAGTGAGTGAGCTATTGTATTTCTGGAAGCATTGTTGTGTAGGTCTGTCAGCCTTGCTCTTGTTAAGGCTCGTATTTTAAATAGGCGAGTTAGTTGTTGAACTATTATTGTAGCGAGATCGTCGGTATGGCGGTTTTCAGAACTGCTAAGTTGGGTAAAGACTTGGGAGGCGAGTGATTTTCTGTGTGTTGAGTTTCTCTTTGTATGTCTTGTTGGTGGTGAGTAGTAAAGGTGTTGTGTAGGTAAGCCAAGTTTCTTCTATTGTGTCGTATGTTGTATTTTTACTTGTTTTGCGAGTTGCAGGTCCTTCTTGTTCGTGTTATTATGTTACTTATAATGTGTTGAGTTTGTTATATATTGTTACTCTCAACGAAAATAAATAAAGCAGTCAACTAGTGACAGTTTCCTCTGCCCCCCTTCGATACAAACTTTTCTTCTCTTATATTAGGCTACAACTGAGGATGCTAAAAGGCGATCCTTCATACAGAATGGGGCATAAATGCTTAATAGTTTTTAAAATAATGCTAACATTGTTTCCTAGGTCAAAGATATATTTGAGTAAGGCTTAAATGTATGCAATTTTATGTAGTTGTTGATCGATTTTTTACTGACTTTTTAGTGTCTGTTTTAGAAGTTAGTAACACAGTTGGCAGTAGCAGTTATCATCTGACAATACAGTATGATGGAGTATTGGCCTGTACTGGAACGAATTCAAGGAATAGAAACATCCATTCAGCAAGATTTCAGAGCTTCAATGCTCCCTCTAGCAACAATGTGTCGTGAAGAAGGTTCTGTACAAGATGCAAAAGTGCATTGTGTGACACTTCTCAAAGCTTGTGTAATAACTCTAAAACATTCAGCTTGTTCATGAGATAAAGTAGCCATATTTCATTTTTCTATTTTTTGGTCAATCGGTATCGCAATATATTTAATTTGTTTGATGTCATATGATTTTTTATCTTAAAGGATAAGTTAATAAGCCGCTAATGATCCATGTCATGTCACAATCCATGAAATTTTATACATTTCAACATTACTACATAATTTTGTATCAAGTTGCCATACTCATGAAGAATAAATACAAAAAGTATGTTACAGACTAGGAACCTATTGATGAAAATATTATAAGAATAAATTTGAAGTTATGTGGACACAAATTCACTATTTTGGGTGTCTACGCAATTAGTGAAGATCAAAACAGTACAAAAAAAGAAGAATTTTTCAACAAATTAAATTCAATAATAGAAGAAATTGGACCAGTAAGAGATTTAATTATGGCAGGGGATTTCAACAGCAGAACAGGAAGACAAAAACAAAGTAAAATTATAGGTCCACATGGAGAAAATAATGTAAACGATAATGGAAAAAGAATTATAGACATCTGTGAGCAAAATTCTCTGAGAATATTAAATGGATACTACCAGCACAAAGATATTCATAAGTATACAAGACAGCAAAATATTCTTCAACAAAAATCAATTATTGACTACATTATAATTAAACAGGAAACTAAATTAAGAGTAAATGATGTAAGAGCATATAGAGGTACCGCATCACTTTTTAGTCAATTCTAAAATCATATTTCCATATTTAAGCATTCAAGGTAAAAATGACCCCAATCCAAACGAAGAAAAAGTCAATTTAGATAATAATATAAGTGGTTATAAATATAATTTATTAAGTTTGGAAAATGACAGTACATCATATTTATTTAAGCAAAGACTAAATGAAAAATTAATAGAAACTACATTTGAATCTACAGAAAAGCAATATCAATACATTAAACATAAACTGCATGAGGCAGCTAAAGAAGCTATTGGGGGAGAGAAATATACTACTAATAATAAAAACAATTGCTGGAGTGAAGAAATTGACAAAGAAGTAAAAATAAAAAGAGATCTTTATCTAAAATGGCATAATACTAAATCAATAGAGGACAAAATTGACCTTCGTAAACAACAACCAAAAATAAGAAAAGATATATCAGAATTAAAGAACAAATGCTGGGAAAATACATGTCAAAAAATACAAAGGTACATTGGAGGAAAAAGAAATGCGGAAACATGGAATACTTTAAAGAATATAAGAAAGAATGATAAAGAAGGATTTAATAAATACATTAATTTCCAAACTTGGGATAAATACTTCAAAGAATTATTAACAGAAAACAGAGAACAATATGTAAACCCTATAGATGAGGAATTTGATGTAGAACTAAAAGAAAATATACACCTAAACATAGAAACAGTGAAAGAAGGAGTAAAGTCATTAAAGAATAGAACGTCACCAGGGAAAGGAAATATTCCAGTTGAATTAACAAAACATGGAACAGATAAGTTGTTCGAATTATTGAGAAGTCTATTTGAAAAATGCATAAATGGAGTAGATATACCATCAGATTGGAAAATAGGATATATTTCAACCATACATAAAAAAAGAAAAAAATATGAATGCAAAAACTATAGGGGAATTACAGTCAATAGTACACTAAGTAGACTATATGGAAAGATAATCAAGTATTTCCTAGAAATTGAATACAAAGAGTTAGAACTATAGGAACAGGCAGGATTTAGAGTGGGCAGATGAACAATAGACCACATTTTCAGCATACGACAGATTATAGAAAAGAAAACAATCAGAGCACAACCGCTACATCTAGTATTTATAGATATAGAAAAAGTCTACCATAACATTCCTAGATCAAAATTATGGAAAGTCTTAAAACTAAAAAAAAAAATCAAACACTGATTGAAGCAATTCAAAGACTATATTCAGAATCATATGTGCAAGTAAAAGTGGGAAAGTACTTGTCTAAAG